>CM060950.1:341387739-341627739 GCA_030765055.1 Mantis religiosa | reverse complement strand
GGTGATATTGTAATAGCATAGTTCAGCAGCTTTGCATTCTTTCCTTCCTTTAGATTTTGCATTTGAAGGTGAAACTGCAAGTTTTAGATTTCTTTAAATATTGTGTTTGCTTTTACTTTTGTTTCACTTTTTAACCCTAGAGTGGGTGTGCTTTCTTAACAGGCACAGGCACATGAGGTACTGTATATCCCAAATTTGCTTCTCAATATGTTAATCACATATACACACTTAAAAATCACAATAGTAACAGTTTAGACCTGCTTCCTTTATTAACATACAGTTAAATTTTACAACCAGTGTTGTCATCCATTTCCAGTGACACTGTATTTGAATGAAATTTAAACAAAATTGTTACATTGACTAAACAGAAGGCGTGAATAATAACTTGGTGACATAAAAGCTTACAAGCAGTATAAAAGAACTGGGTCAAGGTCTCTACTAGAAATGGCAGCATATGTAACATTTTAGAGGTAATGAATGGGAAAAAGTTTGCTATTCCTTAAAACATTTTTTTTAATGATTGCTTATTAACTTATTCTAACACTTCCAGAGGTGATTCACTATCTGTGTTACATGATTCACATGTGTACGTTAATTACTGGTGCTTCTTAGATGCAAATCTGTTACAGAAGGAACATTTTATTGTGTTCCAATGAGTAAGATCTGTGATACAATGAAGCACATATTAATATAATTTTGAGTCGAACTAGTACTCAGTGCTCATTTATTGCTAGTGTTTACCTAGAATGCATTTCGTTAGGACCTTCCTAACATCATCAGCTGTTGTCAACTAATGGATGTTGGTTTGGTGAACTCCTTGGAGGCAATAGGGGCATCTCTGTCTGTATCTTGATGAACTTGAAGTTTGGGTTCTCTTCAAAGGTAGTTTCAAAATTGAACAGTTTTCTTTCATATTTCTTTATGAAAATTTTTTCCCACGTGGTTAATGCAGCTGGACCCTGGACACTTTTTAATAAGTGAATTTCTCGTTCTATATCGTGATTATCATTCCAAAAGCCTTTGCAGTTTATCCAGTACACACCTGATATTTTGTCTGTGGGTATCTCCTTTGTATTATATGGTTTCAAAAGGTGTTGTACACTGAATTTATTCTGTGGGGCCAAAATATTGTCTGCTCTTTGAAGACGTTTTGGAAAAGGTGTGTAGCTTGGGATGATATGTAAATTTTCAGTATGAAGTTTTATTGCTGATTTGGGAAGGAGTAGTTACTTGTTTGCATCTTTGTCTTTTGAATTTATCAATTTTCTTTTTGACCAATTCAGCACTGAATCCATTGTATTCTGGAATGTGAATTATATTATTGTAAATGGAGCATTGACTACTAGTTTGGCTCAAAATTATATTTTATTTTATTGTGGTTGCAATGTCTTTGTCATGTCTGCAGAACATGCACCTTCCAAGGTTTTTTTTTTCCCCTTTCCTTTCTTTTCTTTCTTTCTTTTTTCTTCTTGGATTAATTGATGGTTTCTGATCTGGAACTGCTTTGTATTAGGGCAAGAAGACATTAATATCACTTGGAAGCGATTATGTCATTGCTCTTTGTGAAAGATGAGGTTTAATTGAAAATGCCAGTTTCTTAAAAAAAATCATTCTTGCTTCTTTCTAGTTTTCTTTATTACAAAAAAAAAAAACACAAAAAAACATGAGTATTCATGCCAGCAATAATTGAGTAAGGTTAGAACACAGCCATAGACCATTGTCTTGTTTTGCTGTGCAAGCACTACATAGTTGATTGACAGTATCTGCTCCTTTCATCATATTACAATTTATAATGATTTTCGGCTTTTTTGCTACCTGGTGTACTGTAGGAATTTCACACATTGTTGAGATTAAAATCTTGGCTCTATTTTTCTTTGGGATGCAAGTTGCAGTAGTTATAATTTGAAAAGGCAATTTGGAATTAACATTGTGAAGTAATGTAATAAAAATTATACAATGAGTCGACTCACTGTTTAATTTTTAATTTTACTGTAGTTATGTTCTCCTGAAATCCAAAGATTGATGATTCTGTGTCTTGAGTTTTGTTTGTTTGAAATTCACTGGGTATTTCTTTTTTGTCTTTTCTCAATGTAGCAATATAAGTGAGTCCTTTTTCCAGCATTTCCAATGTCAGAGGATAACTAGTATACCAGTTGTCGAACATAACATTTTTGTTAGACCCTTCAATATCAATTACAAGTCATTTCACAGTGTCACAGGATTTGTTGGAAAATAAATATTTGTTTGCTTCAATAAATTTCAAAACTGCTGGTATAAAAAGTTTTAAGCATCACATAATATAAAAATCTTTATCCTATACATGCTTATTTGGCATGTGCTATATGTAGTTGCAATGCCCCTGAAAAGGCTCAGGTTTCGTATCAGTTGTGACAAACATCCCAGGACTATAGGTGTTTCTTACATTTTAGTACTAATTTGTCAACAAATTAACACACAGCAGTCAGTTTATTAGTTTTTCTTCTCTCTGCTCTGATGGTTTTGTTATCAAATGAGAGAATGTGAATGTGTAGTGTTTAAACTCCCACTTTTACTACATGCAGCACCACAAGCAGTGACATTGATGATACATGAAATGAAGATAGAGCAACGGTAGAATGAGATGGCAGGGGAAACTGGAGATCCCAGAAAACCTGCCCCAGCACCGTGTTGTCTACTACAAATCTCACATGCTCTTGCCTGGGATCACACCTTGATTAGAGTCAAGCGGTCTAACCACTTGGCCACGGCGCAGCCTCAAATAAGAGCCTGAAGCAAGAGTTGTATCACTTGTACCTCATACAAGCTCTTACTATTTTCATTCCCATTGTATAGTTACAGAACATTTGTGTAGCTTCCTTTCTTCAAGCCTTAAGATATAACCTTGCAATTAATGTGCTTATTTCAGTCCTGAACGTTTCTTTGGCATCTCTGTCTCTTGAACATTCTACTGATCCACAATCTTTCCCTGAAAAATAGTTTTCAGAACTAACATTCATTGCATCCTCTACATCACTTTGCTGAGAATCAGTGTTGTGGTCACTTTCTAGTTACTTCATCAAATTTGCTGCTATTACATGGCCTTCTGGGAGTCCATTGGGTTTGTTGTACATTTCCTCTTGAGTCATTTTCCTATATGAAACACATGTTTATTGTTGCAGTATAATAACTGTAGATGTTGACCCCCACCCACACACAGACATGTGTGAATTCTGTCAGACAGACAGACAGAATTTATGAAAGCAAGTGACTAAAATAAAACATCTTACGTAGGCAGGCACAAGCGTGCCTTTGTACCGTACCTCAATAATGCTAAACGAACAAGATTATAAGCAATCCTTCACACTTGCACAACAGAATGTGAGTGATCAACACACCATAAAAGAACAATGAATGAAATGCTAAAATAATATACTGATTGAATCATTAGCAGTGTTGCATGCAGAAAGTAAGATTTGGTTATTTTATATCCTAGCATGCCCATTCTTGGGTTAAAAAGGTTGGTACCCTTCTAATTTTTGGATCTTCCAGCACCAGAACATTCTTTTATTATGTACACCATTATGTTGATTTAGTGAGGGTTGTTTTCTGTATGACGTGTTCAGTGTCCTAGAGCGCTGCTCAGTGATAGGACCAAATGAACAAAACAAACAAACCACATTCAGAATCACTGGAATCTTCATGCATTCTAATTTAACTTGAAATGTTTCTTCTTATTCAAACAAAATTACGTCATTAGAAATTTGCTGATGACAATAAAATTAGATTACAGGCTATTTACAGGCCATGTAAGAATAAACATTACAATAATGAGTAGCATACTATAGTGCAACCATGAGAAAATCTCCAGAGACATGAATTCATGGTGTAACATGAATTGCCATATCCTTGCATTGTAATAGTACTAAGTTTACAGTGCAGGTGTACATCATTTCTGCTTGGTGATTACTACTCTGACATAGCACTTGATCCATTCTTCAGCTTATTCTTTAGCAGAGTAGTACACTTGGTACATCACTCTCACAGGAGAAACCAGATTGAGAAACAATACCACATAATCATAAAAACTATTTGTGGTTGGTTTATTGACACTCGTCACTTTTTTATATTATTGAGGGACTAGTTTCAGCCTCCATTTTCAACCTCGCTCTCTCCAACTGACTACAAATTGTTTTTACGATTAATTTTGGCATCACTGTTACTAAATTCTTCCAAACATACATAAGTACCACATAAATTTGCGCGCTTGTATTATTGTTAGCTTCATGGTTGTAAATGACATAAAGATTATTGCATTTGTCAACTTTTACTTTAACTCCAGACTGCATAGAGCCTGTTTCTTGAGCAGTAAGACCCTGTGGGTTGTCCTGCTTCTGAACACAATCAATCCATCCATCCATGTTTATTCATCCTTGATATCTTGTACAATGCCTGCCTCGGTAGCGTAGATGGTAGCATGTCTGCCTCACATTCAAGAGGTCCTGAGTTCGAATCTCGGTCAGGGTGAGTTACCTGGATAAGGTTTTTTCCGGGATTTTCCCTTATCCTGATAGGCGAATGTCAGGTAACTCTAAGCTCCATGGATCCTGGACACATTTGAGCATCATTTCACCCATTTCATTCACCGTCCGATATGACTTAACGTTGGAGGACGTAAAATTACAACAACAAAAAAATCTTGTACAAGATAATGGACACGTCAAGCACAATATAAAGAAAACATTAACATAGTAACAGGTAAAAAATATGCAAAAGAATATGTGATTGCAAGAAATAGATAATATAATAATTTAAAAAACAAAAATGTATAAGAACATAATATATCATACTGCAGAAGAGAAGACTAACTAAAAACTCTTGTACAGAATAAAAACATTCTTCAATTAAGAATTTTGTAAAGTAATAAGATAAGATAAGATCTTTATTAGCAGCAAGAATTACATCAATATATACATGAACATACAGAAGCATTTCAAGACCAGAAGACCACCATTTTATGTAAACTCAAGATTTAAAAATTTGTGTATTGAATATGGCATATGGACTAAGGGTAGCTCATTTAATTTAGTTTTAAAATATTTCTTATCAAGTGATTTTAAAGTATATGGTAATTTGTTATACAAACTAATTCCTCTATTGGCGATGCTGTTAAGGCTTTTATTGATCCTATGTGAGGTTAAATGCAAGTTATTAGCTGCTCTTGTGTTATACATATGAAAATCTGAATTCTTTTGAAAGGAACTTATATTTTGATGGACAAAGCATGCTGTCTCTAAAATGTATACAGACATAACGGGCAATATCTTAAATCCAGAAAAGATGGCTTTTCTTGGAGTTTGCAGGGGTACCTTTTTCATTATTCTTATAATTTTCTTTTGAATCTTAAATACCTACCTGAGATACTTTTGGAGATGAACCCCATAGTGGTATGGCATAAGAAATATGGGTTTGTACATAGCCAAAATACACAGATCGCAAAACATCAGGCATAACATAGCGGTATTAAATGGATTCAACCCAGCCATCATAAGGAACATGATGAAGAGGAAAGAAAAACTGAAGATAAGATCAAAAAATACCACTCTCACGCCACTTAACACAAATTGGCAATATAGAAAATTCACCTATACCATCCATGGGCTTTTAGAAAATTTGAACGAATCTTCAAAAGACTAAACTTAACACTAGCACCCCAAAACAAATTCAGTCTGAGGAACCTGCTAAATAAACCACTGAAAAATACAATCCCCAACAATTTGAAATCAGGAATTTATCAGATTAATTGTGAAACCTGTGAAGAAAGCTACATAGGATAAACTAAGAGAAACTTGTTAACCAGGCAAAAAGAACACCAGAGGAACATTAAGTTGAAACAAACAGAAAAATCTGCAGTTTCACACCATTTTTGGACAGAAAACCACAACATTGGCCACAACATTAAACTGTTAAAATCTTTAAGTACACCCATAGAATTGGATATTTGGGAAAAAATATTCATAAACAAAAACCGTGATAAAGTTATAAATTTTGAAATTCTGGCATTAAATGAAGTATTAAAACTTAGTGCCCCTAACACCAGATGGCAGAGTGATCGGAGCTCCGTAGTAGTGGAAGAAGAGGGAGGTTCATTTAGTCACCAAACAGCTGAGGATGAGATCGAATGATCTTGAAAACGTTTCAATTATACAACAACAAGTAAGTGAAGACTTGAGTGTAAACAAGTGACCCATAAATTCAAACTTAAACATAACAATATTACTAAGTATTCTAAATGTGTACCATAGATGAGTGAGCTTATGTGTTAATTTTTCAATATGAGTGTTCCAAGAGAGACTTGAGTCAATCCAAACACCAAGAAACTTTGTTTCACTTACTTTTTGGATTACTGAGTTATTCATAAAAATGTTCAGTGGATTTTGTGTTACCTGCTGGTTAAAGTGTATGTAAACAGTTTTACTAATATTTAGTTGAAGTTTGTTCTTTATTAGCCAGTCTTGCAATGCCTTATTGGATTCATTTACTACAGACTGAAGTTCAACTACACAACTGCTTTTAAAAATCATATTTGTATCATCTGCAAATAACACTGTTTTTACTTGTGGTAAACTAGAGGGTAAATCGTTTATATACAACAAAAACAATATTGGATCTAAAATTGAGCTCTGTGGAACACCATGTTCAAGTTTCACAACATCGGAATGACATTTATCAATTTCAGCATATTGTTTTCTGAAGAGTATCTGCAAAGTAAATACCACTACAGTGAACTACTGGAAAGTAAAACATCCCAATGGAGACAAAAGAAAGCGGATAACCTAATCACTACTGTTTCTGAAAATAAAGTGAGTAAAATGTGGAGGGGTATAAAGTCATTGTACAAAAAAAATGTAAGAAGGAGCAATAACTAGGGACATACCCCAGGAAAAGGGGCTAAGGCAAGGCTGCAAGTTAAGCCCAGTTTTGTTTAATTCGTTCATAGATGATGTATTGAAAAATATAAGTAATAATAAAAAAAAAATTGCCAGTAATTAATAATATACAAATCTCTGGATTATTGTTTGCAGATGACTTGGTGATTGGTGCTATTACTATAAATGGGTTAAAAATATCTTTACAAGACATAGATAAATATTGTGCAGATTGGGGCCTAAGTAGTTTTTAAAAAAGGTACCAAACTGAGTAAACATGAGAATTGGCAGAAAGAGGGAATAGAATATAAAGTGGTACGTGAATGTAATTACTTAGGAATGAAAATTGATGCAGGAGGGAAATGGGAGAAGCAAAAGAAATGTGCACTGGCAAAAGGGGAAGCAGCAATGGCAGCTGTAAGAGGATGTTTGTATAAAACACCTGAAATGGAAATGGAATGGTTAGAAAGGGTATATAATTCGGTGATTGAGGCATGAATGCTATATGGTATTGAGATATGGGGGCTGGAAAAGGGATGGGAAGTCTTAGATTATGTACACAGGGGGTTTTGTAAGGAAGTTTTAGGGCTGCCAATGAAGTAGCAAATGAAGTAGCTCTAATTGAAATGGGGAGAGTTCCAAGAAAAGGGTTAGTTATAGAAAGGGTACTAAAATATTTTGTTATAGAGTATTGAATTTAAAGGAGGGGAATATATTGAAACAATCTCTGAAGTATCAAGAACTAAGTTTACCAAATAAAGGATGGGTAAGTAATTTACAAAATAATTTAGAAGATAATGGTATGGGTGATATTTGGAGAAAGAGAGAAACTATTTATAAAGGTTTTTGGAAAGGGGCTAGAATAAGATTTGAAGACATGGAGATCCAGAAACTGTTTAGTGAATTAGCAGAGAAGAGATCACTTGTTTTCTATATTTCATTGAAAGATAGCTGGAGGAGGGAGAGGTATATAGATAGCACAAGCAGTGAAGAAAGAAAGGGGTTAGCATGGTTAAGAGCATGGATATGGAGATTAAGAGGTCAAAGAAATGGATACCAGTAAGACGAGTGCCCATTGTGTGGGGACAAAGAGGATATAGAACATATACTGTTTGATTGTAAGGAAACGGAGATGTGGAGGAAAGAATGTCAAATACCTACCAAAGATGAATAAGAGAATCAGCTTAATCAAGGTTTTAAACAAAAATTATAAAAACATAGAGCAGTTTTTAAGTAAGGTAAAAAAACAAGTGGATATGGACTGTAAAAAGAGAGAGGGAATAATAGGTGACTATTCTGTAATAATACATATTGTAACACGTCTGTAAATATACTTAATGGACTGTCCTGTGTAGCAGTGGCCTTGGCCAAAACAGAGGGCAGTCCAAAAATTGTAAAAGCTTAGTACCTCAATAATAATAATAATAATAATAATAATAATAATAATAATAATAATAATAATAATAATAATAATAATAATAATAATAATAATAATAATAATAATAATAATAATAATAATAATAATAATAATAATTAATATATTATTATTCTTTTTTTTTCCTCCAAATAAGATGCAAACCATTTTCTTGCTACACCTCTAATGCTGTATGAATTTAACTTCTTTAGTAAAATAGTATGATTAACTGTATCAAAAGCTTTTTTAAGAGCTATAAATAACCCAAGAGATTGATGTTTATTATCCATGCCTGCAGAACATCATCAGTAAAAGAGAGTACTGCATCATTAATGGTTTTTCCTTTCTGAAAACCATACTGTGATAGTGTAAGAATACCATGTGATTTCAAAAATGATGTTAACCTACTTAACATAACCTTCTCAAGCACTTTTGAAAATACAGACAGCAAAGATATTGGTCTATAATTCTCAATGCTGTTTCTGTTTTTAAAAATTGGCTGCATTCTGGCAACTTTCAGACTTTCTGGAAATATTCCCGATGCTAAGGAGGAGTTACATATATCTACGAGGACATCCACAACCAAGTTATAGCAAAGTTTTAATAGAAAATCTGGGATGCCTTCTATTCCATAAGATTTCTTACTTTTTAGACTTTTTATTATGCAAATTAATTACTCTTTTGATACTGAGTGTAAGAAGATTGTATTAGCTTCTTTGCTAGTAAGAATGTTTTGTTCATCAAGTGAGTGAGATACCCATATAGTTTTAACAGAATCAATAAAGTAGTTGTTAAACATTTTTGCCAACTCTTCAGGATTTGTAATATTTTTATTTTCATAGCAAATATTCATTTCAGTCTCTATATTACTATTTATTTTACCAGTTGCTTTTTTAACCACCTCCCATAGTGCCCTTCCTTTGTTATTTGACTCCTTGATGCATTTGGAGCTACATATCCTTTTGGCTTCATTTATAAACTTCCTTAAGACACAAGTATATTCTTTATAATGTGTCTTAAAGTGTTCATTATTTGTTGACTTTTGCTAAAACCGGCTTCATAGGACCATTTAAGAGGCCAAAATTATGTTGTGACATATAGCTCAATTTTGAACAATTTTGCATTTATTGATTTTGAAAAAAAATGTTCAATTATGGGAGATGTGCATGGATTGTATGAGCCAATCTTTTTTTGGGAAGAAGTTGCTTCAATCCAGGTTGATCAGGTATCTTGGAGTTATACTGGATGAGCACTTTGAAGATAAGGTGATTAAGGCCTGCCACCTTGTGGGCATGTCGGAGGGCCCTTGTTGTTAGGTGGAGACTTAAACCACGGGTGATTTACTGGCTGTACGTCTCCATCGTCAGGCCCTCCATCATTTATGCTTCAGTGTTATGGTGGTCTTGTGTCACGATACAGGCTACCAAAAACAAACTAAATAAGTCAAAATAGGTACGAAAGTAAGCAAATGTGTAATAAATATGACTCATCTAAAAATTAATAAAACTAAATAAGATCCAACGCTTAGCATGTTTGGGGATTACTGGAGCCTTGTGCACCACTCCACTCAGTGCCCTAGGGGCACTGCTTGGCTTGCCTCCTCTGAATTTGTTTATCCAAGGAGAGGCCGGGGTGACTGCTCATTGTCTCTGGAGTTTGGGCTGTTGGTCTTTTAAAAATCCGGTTAAAGGGCACAGAGAGATATTGAACAGGCTTCAGAAGCCGTGGACTATCCTAGCGATGGATTGTGACAATATGGAGCTTATTTATAATCTCGACTCTGGATATAGGGTCAGTTTTCCGCACAGAGAGGAATGGACCCGTAGCCCACGGGTTCCTGAGTGTGTCAAGGGGTCTGTCTGGTACACAGATGGCTCCAAGATGGACGCGGGGACCGGGGCTGGCATTTACGGGCCTAAGATGAGGCTATCGTTCTCACTGGGAGATTATTCTACAGTATTTCAGGCCTAAATATATGCTATTTTGGCCTGTGCTTATCACATCTTAGGGATGCCTTGGCTGCATGGTCGGATCAGTGTGTGTTCTGACAGCCAGGCTGCCCTAAAAGCACTATGTGCTAGCACAAAAAGGTTGGTATGAGAGTGCCAAGAGACCTTGAATATTCTCTGTTCTCGCCGATCAGTACAGCTCAGCTGGGTTCCTGGGCACTCTGGAATCAGAGGAAATGAACTAGCTGATAGGCTAGCCAGAGAGGGCTTGGCCAATGCATTTATTGGTCTGGAACCTGTCCTTCGTATTACCCCAAGAAGGGCCAGATGTGAGATCCTTGATTGGGTATCACTTCAACATGGCACTTCATGGCATAATCTTACCACAGCTAGGCAGGCTCAGTCTATGATCGAGGGATCTAGCAAGAAGAACAGCAAGATTCTGCTAACCTTTAATGGGGTACAACTTAGAAGTGTTGTTGGCCTATTGACAGGGCGCAACATCCTAAAGAGACACCTGCATGTGATGAAGCTTAGTGCAGACCCCACATGCAGGAAGTGTGGTGGAGAGGATGAGTCTTCTCTACATATTTTGTGCGAATGTGAAGCACTTGCTACACTTAAAACACTTCATTCCGGGCTCAAGCAAGCTGAGCCCAGATGATATAGGAGAGCTCATCCAAGACTTATCCTGTCCTTTTTGGAGGCCACGGGACTTGAATAAGCACTTCAGTAAGAGGGGCTTAATGGGCCCAACATGTGGCCTACGTGCAAGGGATCGAAAGGGCTCAACCCTATTACTTTCATTCATTCATTCATTCATTCATGGGAAATGTTTAGTTTTTCACTAATAGAAATAGGTTTCTACTTTATCATTTTGCACTATCTCGGGTTACTATACAACACAAAATTCAAAGAAAGATGGAGATATACAGAAGCAGAAGAAAATTCAAATAGAGGACCTTTGAATGTTACATTCTCCAAAAGCAAACACAAGCCATTAAGTAGAGCATTGTTGTATTAAGAGCTTTGTTGTGTGTTTGTGTTTTGTAATTTACATCCTCCAATGTTAAGGCGTATTGGACAATGAATGAAATGGGTGAAATGATGCCGAAATGAGTCCAGAGTTCATGGAGTTTAGAGCTACCTGATATTCATCTTTAAGGATCAGGGAAAACCCAGGAAAAAGCCTTATTGTGGTAACTCACTCTAACTGAGATTTGAACTCGGGACCTCTAGAACGTGAGGCAGACACACTATGATCTATGCTACTGGGGCGGGCATTAAGAGCTTGTAATTAGCTCCAGTGATATATGTGGAAGCAGGTTTCCAAGTTCGGGAAATGTGGACATTACATACCAATTCACCCACAGCACCATATTTCTTAAACACGCTCTAAAAGAATTTATACCAAATTGTTTCTCATTTCCTTAAGAACTATTAATAGTGGTGTATGGAAGAACTGAAAAAAGATAAGAGCATTATTAGTAGTAGTGTAGTAGTAGTGTATTATCATCGTTTTACTGTATTTTATTGTATAATATTCACTGTTACATGTATGTTGCAGTTTTATTTAAGAATATTTTATTTGCCTTTATTTTTTTAATGTTTTTTTCTTTCAGTTTTATAATAAAGAATATAAAGATTAAAAACAGCAGGAATAACACAATGAATGTTTGTAATTTGCAGGTAATGGCTGCTAAATTTCTAGGAGAACCCTCAAAGGTTGTGTCAGGCAGTCATGATCGCACTATCAAGATATGGGATCTACGCAGTAAGGCCTGTATGGGAACCAAATTTGCAGGTTCCAGTTGTAATGATGTAGTAACATCAGATGGAGCAGGCACAACCATCATAAGTGCTCATTTTGATAAGAAGCTTCGTTTCTGGGATGCTCGTTCAGAAGCTACGCACCGTGACTTGGATCTACATGGACGAGTAACTTCCTTAGACTTGTCTCGTGATGGCACATACCTACTTGCCTGTGTCAGAGAAGACACCGTTAAGGTGAATTAATAGTGAAAAACCATAATTTTATTTCATATGTACACATTTGAGTTATTTCAAGGGGTTTAACAGAGATTACATTAGATTAAATGATAGGATAATTTGAGTACTAAAAAGAATATATCTTGCGCCAGCTCTGAGATTACCCTAGCCTTTTTGCCACTAGGACAGCCCTTCATTATATTTACATGCTTGGTAGTTACTTGCTCCTTTCTACTGTTAATTTTAAATTTCTTCCCTCTTATTCTAAGAATTATTGCTTTCCCTACAGAAGGTTGTTAATTTTCTTATATTTGTCTATCTTGTATTTGCACAATTTTTGTCTTTTCCTATTATTTACCTCTTATTTCAACTTTCTATATCATTTCACTTAACCTGGTTCTTTTTAAACTTACTTTTCTGATTTCTTACTCCTATTTCTTCTTTTCCCTGTTATATGAGGGTTGGCTGATAAGTCCCGGGCCTCACAGTAAAAAAAAAACATTAAATTATTTTTTCTTTATTTTTCAATATAATTTCCAGCAAGGCTAATACATTTGTTCTATTGATGCTCTAATTTAATTAAACCATCTCTGTAGTGCGATTTATCATGGTCCTCAAAATAGCTGTTTACCGCATCAATGACCATATCAATCTTCGTCTTCCAAAACTTTTTTTGAGTTTCGGGAACAAGTGATGATAGTCTTTGGGTGCTAGATCTGGCAAATAGAGTGTATGGTCAAGCAATTCAAACCTTAATTTGCACATTTTTCCCATTGCAATGACTGAACGATGGGCTGGAGCATTGTCGTGAAGAAACAAGATTTTTTTTCTTTGTCAAATGAGGTCTTTTTCTTTTCACCTCATCACTCAAACGTTGCAGTAAGCTTGTGTAGTACTCACCAGTGATACTTTTACCCTTTTCCAAGTAATTAATAATTTGTTCACCTGCTGTAATCCACCGTTTTGACTGTGATTTACTTATGGAAAGATAGAGTCAGACTGAAAAATTCAATGCCATAGCCGGGATTTGAACCATGGACCTTCTGGTTGCCGTCCAGCTGCTCTAACCCTTGAGTTACTATGGCCAACGTGTCGACATGACATTAAATTCTCCAACTGACTCGTGTTTTTCCCGATAAACCACTTAGGAAGTTGTAAATCGCCATTAAGGTAGTTGTCTCATGTGTTTATGAGAACACTCCTAAGTAGTTTACCGGGAAAAACACGAGTCAGTTGGAGAATTTAATGACATGTCGGCACGTTGGCCATAGTAGCTCAAGGGTTAGAGCGACTGGATGGCAACCAGAAGATCCGTGGTTCAAATTCCGGCTATGGCATTGAATTTTTCAGTCTGACTCTATCTTTCCATACTTTAGCCTACACACGGCCAGTGTGAAAGAACAACTAATTTCCTGTGATTTACTTTCTAGGAGTTTATCCAAGTTTCATCCATGGTAATAAGCTGTCCAAAAAATTCACTGGGATTTTTATGGTAGAGCTCCAAACTCTTAACAGAAACAGCTTTTCTTTGCAACTTTTGACCAGGTGTCAACAAACGCTGCACCCATCTTGCACAGATCTTGTAAAAGCCCAAACATTACTTAAAATATTACCTGCACGTTCTTTTGATATTTTTACAGCCTCGGCTATCTCAAATAACTTTAATCTGTGTTCCTCCAGTACCAATCAATGAATTTTTTCAATGATCTCTGGAGTTGTGACTTCCACAGGACATCCAGAGTGGGGCTCATCACTAGTGCTCATATGTCCCATTTTGAACTATACAATCCACCTTTTAATCATTGTATATGAAGGATCAGAGTCTTTCAATGTACAGTCCATTTCCGCCTTGATTTCTTTAGGCATTGAGCCTTTCAAATGGAAGCATGTAATCACTGCTCATTTTTCCAAATCCTCCAGTTTTGTGAAACCTCTACACTTGTCTTGTTTAAAATGTTATAATTCAGAAACTAAACAAGCTATTGACCTGTGACTAATAATACAAGCTAGTCTAGAGTTTAACTATATGATGCTATCTGTCAATCTGGCCCAGTGGTGCCATCTCTATGTGATGCCTGGGATTTACCACATGATGACTGTTATGCATCATGCCTTTTTTTCATGTTAGTAACCAAAATCATTTATACTAATGCTTTACATAAGTAATATATTTATGGCAGCTATTAATAAAGTGACTTCCATTAATTTTTTTAAAACATGTAAATGAAGTTATGAAACTTGTGTTTCATTAGTTTGAAACTAGTACTTATTTATTTTTCCACATAATTTCCAACCACATTGAGACACTTGCCATAGTGTTTGATGAGCTTTGAAATATTGGTGTCATAGAATTTGGCATACTGCAATCATGTTCTAATCTCCTGTTACAGTCTAATAAAGACAAGTATCACCTTCTCTCTTGTAATACCTGAGAATGTACAGTGCTGCTGTCATCTACTGAGCCTTTTATTCTTCAGAAAGGAATTTAGGCTCACAAAATTTTTGGTAATCTTTGGTTATCACTTTGTACAGAAGAGTATGATAAATCTGTGGAAAACAAGATAGTAAATCTGGAGTTTTCTGTAATCCTTTGGTCAACTATCCAAATCAAATCTGCATTCATGATACTTGGTCATCTCTTCATCATGGACATTGGTTCATCCTGTGGCATTCTTATCTTTCACCACCTTCATTCAATTTGTTTGGCCCATAAAGTTCACAAAGTTGAAACAATTTCACTTGTTTTACAATTTTAGCCACAAGAAATCTTATCACAGAGCAGATCTCACAACAGGCAGGACTTGCAGTTGCAGTACACATTTGAATGCCTGTATCTTGAAGAGGAAAAAAGGCATTACCTTGACTCAATTGCTGCTTAAAGAGTACTGGTTCAAGGTGTATTCTACTCAAATAGTAACATCACTATTTCTGTTATCGCATATGCTATATAAAAACATAAGTATCTATGTGAATAACTTTTGTATACCTGTACATACATAAGGACTATAAATATTATTTCTGTACTTGAATATTAGTGACAAATTGTAATGCCTCTGTCCTTATTGTATACTGGTTCTGTTATTGGCTGTTCATTTGAATGCTTTGAGAATTGCTTACTAGAAATAAGCTGAATTGTTCTCGCTCATAATCAGGTCCCTGAATATTTGTATTTGCTGCTTTTGGGATTGCTTGACCACACCATAAAGTCATGAGCACTGCTAATGTAGTAGATTGCATAGTAATCAAAGTGAATTATTAATTATGAGTTTCAGCTACATTAGAAACTTAAAAAGAAGCTGCAAACTTATTTGTGTTAATTTAATATTACTAATAAGCTAAGGGGAAATACCTTCTAAAGTTCTTTGTGCTGTGATGTATAGAACCAGCATTGTGTAGCATAAAAAACTTGTAACAGAAAATAGAGTCAACTTAAACATACTGCCAGTCAACAGACAGCTTAAGATGTGAGCTGATGCTCATGATAAATATTCTGCAAAATAAATAGATGAATGAAGTTTTTAAGAATGTTTAATTTGATTTCACTTTTCTGTTAAGTACTTTTATATGAATTGTTTCACTGCATTTGATTCTAACAATTTGATACACATCTTTGTAGGTTTAGATAGCTTGTAAACATTGCAGTATTAATAATGCATTTACTTGAAAATTATGAAGACATCAAGTTATATCAGTGCTGTTCTAGCATCAAATATTCTAATTTTCACATGTTCGAAAATTCCAACATTACTGATGTACCTGTACAATGATTAACTTAACCCATGGCATGACAGCCCATATAGGGCCAAGGCCTGCCAACCTGACTGCCGGCTTTATGCCCACATATGCAAGGCAGAGGTGGGCGATCATCCAACCGATACAGGGAGGAGATGTGGTCAGCATCTCGGCACCCCCAGCCGGAAAGTTGGCTTTCTTGACCATTACCTCAATTTCCTCGTGATGCTGAGTGGGCACAGGTCCTATACCTGGGACTTAAAGTCTGCACCTCCAGGGATGGGATCGATCCCGTGTTGCATTCCGTGGCAAGGAACCAAAGCATGCTGCCTTAGCCCACTACGCCACGGTGCAGGATGATCTATAATGATTAGGGGTGTGATAAAATGGTTTAATTTGTTGGCACTTTTGTGTTGGCAATTTGTTATGCATATTTGGAGGAATTTAGTAGTGATGTCCAAATTAATTGATAAAGCTATTTGTATACTATGACACTTACATGAGGGATTAGTTTTGAGAGCTGTTGCTTCCATTTTCAATCTCAAAGGCCTGGCTGTCACTGTTGTTGAATTCAGCACCAGAGAAAAGACTTCAGTTAACAACTTTTACAAATACACAAGAGTAAGCATGTCAGTCTAATGTTCCTTAAAGCTCCTATTGCATGCACCAACTTGTGCTGCTTGAACTTCTCGACATTCATTGTTCGCAGACCAAAACTTACTTTTAACTGTACAACTGCTCCGGCCAGCTGATTCACAACTCTGATACTCACAAATTAACCCATAAGCAGCAACTGAACTCCAGGCTGGCTTTTACACTCCCTTGTTATATCTACCGGTCATGGAAGAATGCTCAGGAAACTGAAATAAATCTCTTGAACGGAAAGGATGGAACATTGTCAAAGTTGAATCTTCTAGTTCTGCTGAAATTGAGCGCATGATACAACAAATGAGCTACTTCCGTTTCATACATCAGCAGCTGTCCTTGAATGATCTGCTTTTTGCTTCTCTCGACAGCAACAACAAAAATGGTGGAATGTGATGGCTCACAGTTAATTCTTTTGTGGTAGACATCCGCTGCTGTAGACACTCTTCCTACCTTGTACCATCTGCATCTTTGCTTGGGATAATCTCTGGACATAGTAGACTTCAGCCCGCCTCGGTAGCGTAGATGTTAGCATGTCTGCCTCACGTTCAAGAGGTCCCGAGTTCGAATCTCGGTCAGGGTGAGTTACCTAGCTAAGGTTTTTTCCGGAGTTTTCCCTTATCCTTCAAGACGAATGTCGGGTAACTCTAAGCTCAATGGACCCTGGACTCATTTGAGCATCATTTCACTCAATTCATTCACACTCCGATATAACTTAACGTTGGGGCAGACGTAAATGGAAAAAAAAAAAATAGTAGATTTCATCATTGACCCGGCTCTCCATGCAGTGCAGTCTTTGCTTCGCTAGTTGGTGCTTGGTCCTACCTTTAGTCTGGGTAGGGTGATGCATGTCATTCTACACGAAACCTCTGTTGTAGGTTTGTTGGTTGTACTCAGTCTTCCTTCGATCACTGGCTACCTGGTGCTGCAATGCTCCACGGGATTCCATCAACCCTGGCTCTCTTGGTTTACCTCCGCTCTCATCATGCTCCTGGTGTACCCAGCCATAGCCTTTACCAGGGTTAACTTGCAAGCTCCAGAATGCTCGTTGGGGCATTGGAGCATTATGTTGTCATGTTATACTCGCAGGTTCCTCCTGTCAACGTCAACCGTTGTCTCGTGCACTTGAGGGCATTCAGACCAAGTATCGCCTCTTCAGCCACTCTCGCAACCAGCATCCATAGACACCCAACACTCTGTCCTAAAATCAACTATAGCAAGACTTCTTTTTCCACAGGCAAGGTGTTGTCTGATGCCCTCATTATTTGGTACGGTTGATCAGATTTTCTTGATTGCAAGCCCTCTGCCATGTCAAGTCTGATCAAGATCACTGCTGCACCCGTATCCACCTATATCTTGCCGTCTTCAATGAGGTTGTGTTCTAATTTTCTGTGCAAGGCATACAGCATCACTCAAGGACATGGCTCCAATGTGCCATATGCTATGCCAGCCCTTATTCCTTTCCTCCAGGCTCGTCCACTTGGCCTTTGACAGTCTTTCACCACTGTTCCAGGTGTCTGAGTTCACCGACATCCTTGATCTGTTCTTCTGTTCCCAACATACTAAATACTCCTGATATTCAAGATGGGTGCTATTGTCACATTGCCCACCAGCTGCTCTCTCCTCAAGTCGGCGCTATCCACTCCATCTGCAAGCACTGCCCATTTTTTGACTCTGCCTTCTGGGACACTAAGCCATTCACTCAGGTCCTTCAGGGCATTAACACATTGGCCAAGTTCTTCCTTCTTTCCACTAAGGGCTTCCATGTCCTCTTTCATGTGGTAGTTGTCCTCAATTTTAGTTAATAGCTCCATCTGCATCTTGGATTTCATTTCCATCATCACCTCTTCCTTTACTATCATTATATTGTTTCCCATCTTGTCCATTCCAGGTTTCATTGCTTTCACTACAGAGTTCATTGTTGTTATTTTGCCTCCCATTTCATCCATTCCAAATTTAATTTCTGTTGTCATATTCATCTTGGATTTTATTTCCTCGTAACACATTCCCTTTCATCCATCATGGCTTCTTATCCACTTCTCACACCAGTGTGACAATGACAGGACCAAATTGTACTGAACTCACTTTTACACTTCTCTACTTGCAGACTCTGTCAACTCCAGTACTCACTGGTCAACTGATAATAGCAACTGAACTTCAGATTGGCTTTTGCACTCCCTTTCTGGTCATAGAAGAATGTTTGAGAAACCGAAATGAAGAAGAATGTTTTTGAAACTAAGGAATGGAACATTGTTAAAGTAAAATGTTCTATTTCTGCTGAAATCAGATAGTCTGGAACATCAGCTGATATAAAAGAGTGACTGCTTCTGCCTCATGATGTCAATGGCTGCCTTTGAAAGTTATGTTTTTTGTTTCTCTCAGCAGCAGTAACAAAAATGATGGACATTTGTGACTCTCACATAATGGTCTTTTGGTAGGCATTTGCTGATACCATGACAGTCTTGATTATTGTGTTAGAACAATAAGGTCCATTAGCAATGTTGAAACACCATGGAAGAAAAAGTATAAACTTGAAAGAAGCGTAGGGACAGTGAAGCACAAATTAGTACAAAATTGAATCGAGAATATATTGACACATTGCTTCACTCACACTGTTTATTCACAGGACATGTTTCAAGAGCTCTTGCTCCTATCCTCAGCTGATACTCGACTCTGAGTCGAGTATCAGCTGAGGATAGGAGCAAGAGCTCTTGAAACATGTCCTGTGAATAAACAGTGTGAGTGAAGCAATGTGTCAATATATTCTCGATTCAATTTTGTACCATGGAAGAAGCCATATATATTGCTTCTTTTCCATGGATGGAACAACAGGATGAAGCAACATGTTAAAGCCACAATTTTCATTTTTATCTGTTTTCATCACAGATTGCAACCACATCATTATTTCTAACACCATCTTTTCTTTTATCTCTCTCCTTTTGTCCCAGCATGGGAATGTACTACTCCTTATTCACTTGGCTGATGGTAAGTGCCTTATTCTACCTTGCATGTACGTGTTCATCCAGTTTCAAAGAGCAGGGTTATTCAACTTTTCTACTGGAATGTTTACCATCACAGGTACTCCTGTTATATCTAAAATAAATTGTTTCTTCATATCTCACACAACTTGCATTATTTCATAACTCTTGTAAAGTAGTCACACGCAGAACATAATCTTGGGCAGTCTTTTGGTGGTTCATGTATTCATCTGATTTAGTGTGTTTTTCCAAGTCAACTTCATGCTTAAAGTTAAGAGAAACTGCACAAAATTTGCACATTAGCACTTTACATAGTACTCTGTAGCCTTCAGACTTAAATTCTGCAGATTGCTCGTAAAGCAAAGCTTTCAGAATTTTAAATTGTGATTATAAATCACAAACCAGCATCCAACCAAACACCTAACCTTGCTATAGAAATAAAGGACGAGGTATGCATGTGCTAAGAGCAAGAACTCAAGCTAAGCCAATAATGAACTGCCTATTAATAATAGTGGTGCCACCCTCACCCACATGGATAAAGTTTAACACACTTATGGTTGGTTATAGGAACAGAACATGGCTTTAACCAGCATAATTGATAATTTTCTTCCAAAATGTTAAAAAATCTCACAAGTACCAAATTAGCATAAAAATATTTTATATCACCAAACGCAACAGAATTTTGTTTTGTTCCTAACATTCATTTTACTTTGTGATTTAAATTATCATGGTATATGAATCAAATCATGATAATTTGCAAAACTAATGGCTTTTTAATGCAAAACCAGCAATTTGTTTTGATCACTAATTCTATTTTTTTAAACTATAGACCAAGGTGCAGTTACTGCTTATTTCTCTTCAAAGAAGTGAACGTAGCACTTAGATGCACCATAAATAATCTATTAACTGAATGCTTTTGGATGTAATGCTATTCATGCAATTTAATTAATGGTTACACAAATATAAAAATTTGTTACTAAGGCTTCACTTATCTTAAAAACTTGGTGTTAGTACTTTTTTTCCAATGGAGATCGACTTCACAAACAGATCGTTTGTATCTTCAGTCCACAAACAAACTCTGTTGTCAAGGATTTCAGTTACCATGATTTTCTTATGTTTTTTTAGTATTACCAACATCTGAAAACGAAACAAACTTAAAAACAGAATCAACTGCTGGTATTTCAAAATTCATTACACAATGTTTATTTTTTAAAATAAATATATTTTCCCAAACTATTAAATCTATTGGACCATTTAATTGTTTTAATAATTTAACCTCAGAATTTATTTCATGGTTAAATGACCAAAAATGATCTGCTATGGCCGATTTATCAGTTTGTTTATATTTAATGTTACAAAAATGTTCTTTCGTTCTGGTTTCCAAATTATGTTTCGTCTTTCCAATATAAACCTGATCACAATCTAAACAATTAAATTGATAAATACCAGATTTTTTATTATTAGGAATTTTATCTTTTTTAGAAAAATGTAATAAATTTTTAATACTATATTTATTTTGAGGAACTAAAGTTATACCAACTTCTTTGAAAAAAAAAATTTGAAAATGTTTATTAACCCAAGGATGGCATTTTAATTAATGGTATTTATTTACAATCAAAATTATTTTAAATATCTGCTCTTCAGGTATTTATATATACAATAATATGTGTCGAGCTTGCTATACAGCATCATTAATCTGATATTTATAAACAATATTTGAAACAAACTGTCAAACTTCATTATCATAGCTATCTGCTAGAAGTCTGAGTACTTAAGCAGCTTTATTTGCAAAAATGTATACTTTGCAGGAACCTGTTTTATTGCCATTTATGATGCTGATGCACCAGCTTGTAAACATCTAGTAAGCAGTAGTCTTAGGTTGCATTGCAGAAAAGATAATACTGTCTAGCTAAACCATGTTTAAATTATGTTATATTAACAGTGTTTTATTATTTATTTATTTTTTTCAAATCATGCCCTCCAACATTAGTTCATGAAGGGACGATGAAATGGGTGAAATGAAGCTCAAATGAGCTCAGGGTCCACAGAGCTTAGAGTTACCCAACATTCGACTCAGGATAAGAGAAAACCCCGGAAAAAGCCTTATTCAGGTAACTCAGCCTGGCCAAGATCCAGGATTATTTTGTGTCTCTCGGTATAACTATCCCTAGAAAGAAAATAATCATTTCTTCCACACTAGCCCTGTGTAGGCTAAGGTTTGAATGAGTAGAGCCAGACTGAAAAATTCAATGCCATAGCCGGGATTTGAACCATGGATCTCCCACTCTCCGTACGGTTGCTCTAACCATCTGAGCTACTGTGGCCAACATGCCAACATGACATTAAATTCTCCAACTGACTCATGTTTTCCCGGTAGACCACTAGGAGTTCTCATGTGCTATGAGACATGCACCTTTTTGTGGCGACTTATTATGCTGTAAGTACCTAAGTCCCAGGCTTCATAGTTAAATCACTATGTTATTCAGGTAAATTGATGGAAATAATCATTTCTTCCACACTAGCCATGTGTAGGCTAAGGTTTGAATGAGTAGAGCCAGACTTAAAAATTCAGTGCCATAGCTGGGATTTGAACCACGGATCTCCTGCTCTCCGTGCGGTTGCTCTAACCATCTGAGCTACTATGGCCAACATGTCGACATGATTTTAAATTCTCCAACTGACTCAGTCTGGCTCTACTCTTTTAAACCTTAGCCTACACACGACTAGTGTGGAAGAAATTATTATTTCCATCAATTTACCTGAAAAACATAGTGATCAAACTATGAAGCCTGGGACTTAAGTACTTACAGCATAGTAAGTTGTCACAAAAAGGTGCATGTCTCATAGCATATGAGAACCCCTAGTGGTCTACCGGGAAAATATGAGTCACTTGGAGAATTTAATGTCATGTCAGCATGTTGGCCATAGTAGCTCAGATGGTTAGAGCAGCCGCACGGAGAGCGGGAGATACATGGTTCAAATCTCGGCTATGGCATTGAATTTTTCAGTCTGGCTCTTCTCATTTATCCCTAAAAATTTTTTTTTTCTGTATTTGCTCAGTATTTTGATTATGTATTTTTACATTTCATCTTTCATTAAATCTGTTATTTTGGTGCTGGAACATGATCATATTTGTTTTTGTATATTTATCTTTTAGTTCCTATTTTTTTAAGTAATCAAATGTCCTGTGTTTTCATGCTTACCAAATTCTCTATACTGTATCTTTATAAATATCACTAAGGTGCCATCTGCATATGAAGTTATTTTATAATCAGAGGATTTATGTAGTCATTTCTGTATAATAGAAACAGGAGTGATCTAAGTACAGATCCTTGCAGCACACCAACCTTTAGTAACTCGTAGTTTGATCTTGTGAATTTTGTCGTGTGATGTTAATGGATAATATATTTCTGTGCAGATTAACAGATAAAATTTAATGAGGTTTAAATAGTTTATTCTGATGCCATATATCTGTATATTATACAGTAAGTTTTCTTGTGCTAACTATCAAAAAATGCCTTGGATAAATACAAGAAAATTCCTACGGCATTATCCTTACCACGTCTCTTAGGTATTTCATGATAAAGTTCAGCCATTATAATGGTAGTTTATAAATTGCTTCTGAAAAGCCATGCTGTGAAGAATTAAGCAAATTAATTCAGAAGCACATCAGTCTACAGCTCAATAAATTTTCAAAGATTTTTGCAAAAACAGAAGTTAGAGTAATTGGCTTATAATTACCTATTTGGGTTTTATCCTCCATTTTAACGATTGGTCAAACTATACTGAGTTTTAAAGAATTTCACTATTTTTCACTATGTATTTGTAATGAAATGAAAAGCCTATAAATACCTTGAGAGCAAAGGCCTCCTGCTGCGCAGAGAGTAACAGTTGGGAAGCTCATTAGGGTTGCAACTCCTAAGAGCCTTGTGCAGTTGCTGCGCTCCAGTAATGGTTTACTTTCGTGTCCTTAGCACTGTCACTGTTTACTTCACACACTTAACACCATTGTTGTATATATTTAGCTATAATGCACACACCTTTTAGTTTATAGCACCTGGGTAGCTACTTCTTCCAGTGTCCTCCATATAGCTCTGTTCTTAGCTTGTGTTGACCACTGTGTTCCTGCTATCTTTTTGAGGCTATCTGCCCATCTCATCTTTGGTCTCCCTGCTGTTTGACATCCTATTCTTGAGTCCCACACTGTAATTTGTTGCGTCCATCAGAGGTGGTGCAATCTGGCAAAGTGTCTTCCTCATCTCCATTTCAGCTGTTGTGCCCATGAAGCCACGACGATATCATGCCCATCTTCCTCTTGGCTTCCTTGTTTGTCATCCGGTCCTTCCTTGTCACGTGTAATATCTTCTGCTCCATTTTGCGCTGACAGATTTGCAGAATTTTTTTTTTAATTTACGTCCTCCAACGTCAGGTCATATTGGAGGATGAATGAAATGGGTGAAATGATGCTCAAATGAGTTCAGGGTCCATAGAACTTAGAGTTATCCGACATTCATCTTTTTAAGGTAAAGGGAAAACTCTGGTAAAACCTTATCCAGGTAACTCACCCTGACCAAGATTTGAACTTGGGACCTCTTGAAGATTTGCAGCATGGTACTCTGGTATTTTGTTAAGGACCAAGTTTGGCACCCATATAATAACACTGGTTTCAATAACTTCTTTCTTTATACCTTGTTTTTGGAACATATCTTCCAGGAGAAACTTAAGACTCCAGTATTTTTTCCATGCCTGGTTGATGCACCTTTTTATTTCTGTTGTGGATTTATTTGAAAAGGATATTGTTTGGGCTAAGTAGATATATCCTCTGACATGCTCTTAACTCCTCCCCATGACCCTAATTTGCTCCTCCTAATTTGTCCACCAACATTGATTATAGTAATATAATTTTGATTTGAACTAGAACGCATGCTCCATTTACTGCTAGTGTTTACCTAAAACACATTTCGTTAGGACCTTCTTAACATCATCAGCTAATGTCGACTATTGAATGTTGGATTGGTGAAGTCCTTGGAACTGATAGGGGCGTCTCTATCGGTATCTTGATGAACTTGAAGTTTGGATTCTCTTCAAAGGTAGTGTCGAAATTGAACACTTTTCTTTCATATTTCTTTGTGAACATTTTTTCCCATGTGGTTAATGCACTTGGGCCCTGAACACTTTTTAATAAGTGGATTTCTCATTCTATATCATAATTATCATTCCAGAAATGGTATCCTACTGCAGATTTATCTATTTGTTTGTTCCTGATGTTCCTAAAATGCTGTTTAAGCTTAATGCTCAAATTCCTTTAAGTTTTTCCAATGTAAAAGTTGCCACAGACTTTGCAGTTTATCCGGTACACACCTGATTTTTTCTCTATGGGTATCTCCTTTGTATTATATAATTGTATTACATGATTTTGAAATCATAATACAAAGGAAACTCCTAGAGCATAACCATATTTTTCATAGTATTGACCAGTTAAAAAATGCTTGTTTTTTCAAAACTCAATAGAGAACATGGATTATGAAATAAGCGAATTTGTCTGAATCTTAAGTTGCTACTAGTTTTATTGTTTTTATTACTATTTTGATTTAATTTTCATTGTTTTCTTCATAATTTATTGTTATGTACAGTACACAAATTTAATAAATGGCTAAATCAACATTGTTACATTAATGAAATAATAGATATTTATAAAAAGTCACAAAATTATAAAATTAATAAATACAGAAATTTAAGAATACAAAGTGATTAAACTAATAAGTAATAATGTGCATGCTTATTTTGAGATCTTGTTCTCCAAATCTGTCTCTTGCTTTATGGAAATTAGTCCTATCTTGCACGTGGAGCATGTATCAGTGTTAGGGGTCTTCAATGAGAGATTAAAACACTTATAAAAAGTAAACTTGTATTTGGATAAAGAGCATGTGAATAGTTTTTCCTTTTCTCTTTTTCCACATTTTTTAAATATTTAATTCCGGTGGTTAGTAGTTCCTTGAAGATTTTCGTCTACTGTAGTGGCTTTCTCTACACCTGTAGCTCTTAATATCATTTTTCACAGCAATGATAAGCTCCATATCCTTTGCACCAGTGCTATCCCCTCCTCGATTTTCTTTAAGTGAATTCCCAGTAGAATAAAATTTTCTTGCAAGGAGGGACAGTCTATCCTTAGACATACCTGCTATTCCCTGAAAACTTGCAGCACAAAATGCTGCACAGAGATGTAAAACATCTCTTTTTTTCTTTCTGATGCTATATTTAATACTCACAGATTGTTTTCTTTTAGAATTTTCCTCCTTCAATTTCCTTCGTTTTTGCGAATTTTAAGCAGGAACTTGTCTTGGACCACTTTATTTAGATGTTTTATTTTATTATGGAAATAATTAATGTCTTCATATGTTGGATCTCGTACTCTGCATTCCTTACTTTCCCTCTTTATTGACGATGGATAATCTTGAATTCCATGATTACATTTTATGGATGGTTCTTTATTATTAGGTTTTGAACAAGACATTTTCTTCTATTTTTCTTGCCACCATCAGATTCAGTCACTGGAGAATCATTGTACTTTCCCTGTACTTTCATCCATGACTTAGCTTGTGCTTGCGAGAGACTGGCTCAATCTGTGTACATAACATGTGACACAGTCGTAGAAGTAATTCAGAAAACGTGACATTCTTTACTGTATGATAAACAGTGGCCTGTATTGCAGTAATGCTGCACAATGCCACACTATCCTTAGTGTGGAACATGTTTGATTGTTAGGTCTTTGTAATGCCGCTTTGAGAGCGATGTTGATAAAAGATTCAGAAAGAGTAGTTTGTTGTTGATATAAACCACATGCCAAGTAATACGTCTTTCTCTTTCCTTCGAATCAGAAAAGTGCGGCAATAATACCAGATGAATCATTCTCTATATTATTTAACCATGGGAAGGCTTTGCAATAATATGGTTTTTGTATAGCATTTAATTCCAGGAAAGCAAGGTTGGACAGTCGGAATACTGCAAATTATCATCAGGTCAGTGACAGGTCTTGACAGGTGGCAAATCTTTTCATGTAGACTGTGCTGTATCGAGTTTTTTAAAATCGCTGTGCATGCGCTCTATTGAGTTATGAAAAAATGCTCATGATTCATCATGCTATACACACAGCAAATATTGACTTATACAAAATCTGATTTTGCAGACCGATTGGTGGCAACGAAAACATACCGATCCCATATTTAAGTCATTTTCTCAAAATTTGTGCTCTATCGAGTTTTGAAAAAGTGCTCCTTATATATATGCACACACTCAGGGGTTGCTAAACATATATTTCCAGTGGAATCTTGATGTCAATGGAATGCAATACTTCCCCTATTTACTAGACATAAAGTAAAAAACAGTTTTATTACAATAAATTCACTAAAGCAAACAATGCCCACAAATCCAGTGATACAGCACAAATAACTGTATCACTCACATTGTTTCCAACTCTTGGGTACCAACTTATTGCTGAAAATCAGCTCAAAATCCTATATAAGCATAAAACCAAAAGAGAATCCCAATAGTTTACAGTTTTGGGTTTCTGCAGAAAATACCTGAAAAATAAAATATTTGCTTTGAGTCTAAAAATGTTCAGACTTGTATATATAATTTTGCATACATATGAAACATTCCACTTATTTTAATTAGTTTTATAATTGACTTTAAAGTGAGTGTACAACTGTGTATACAGCTTGATCAATCCAGTAAAAAGGTTACATTTTTCATAGATATACGCTAGGAGTCTAAATAAATGGAATTATTTGAAAAATCTATTTGTAGTCAGTTTTTAACACTTTGTCACTTACATTTATTTATCTGTGCAATTTGCTTTTAGGTAATAGATCTTCGAACAAATGGAATTGTTGGTACTCTAACTGCTGAAGGATTCAAAGTTGGCTGTGATTGGGCACGTGTGGTATTCAGCCCTGATGCACAGTACATTGCTGTGGGATCTGCAGATGGATCTGTGTATATATGGAATGCTACTACTTACAAAGAGGAGGCAGTGCTTAAGGAACATTTATCACCTGTCACGGCTGTTGCATGGCATCCCTATACTTCCTATCTGGCCAGTGTGGATAAGAAAAAAAGGGCTATAATTTGGGCAGATGTGTGATTTTATTTTGGTGCCTATTTTAACCTCCTCAGTCCTGGTGTGTCTTATAGGTGACATTATGGGTTATTTTTGTGCTGTGCCTGTACGTGCCAATTTGACCTTAAGGGGAGTTAAACTTTAGACTGATTAACTTGTTTTCTGCTTGACAGCTATGCTATGCCTTAAAAGTTACTGAACTCAGGACTGAGGAGGTTAAGGTTTGATGCATTGGTTAAAGCCATTTGTTAATAAGCATTAACATACAATATTTCACAATGCATAAGCAGAAATAATGCGTGATGTTAGAAATATTTATGGATGAAATCAGGATAGCATTATTTCAGCTTTAATCAATTTCAGTGGATTCCTTTTTTAAGTTCTTATGGGCTGTCAGAATCAAGCAGGTTAAAAGTAAATGAGACAATTTCAAAATATATTTCCTTTGATATATTACTGAGTTTTCTGTCATATGCATTTTTCACAAATTTTTCCCAATAAATATAAGGTGCATTCAAAAAGAAATGAGCCAGAGACATAATGAGACATAATTACAGAAACCACTACCTGTATGTTAGAAGTATTGACCCTGGCTGTTGAGACACTTGTCCCACTGTGACACAAGGTGGTGAATGGCTGTCTCATAAAAGTCCCGGGGCTGCGATGTGAGCCAGTTCCTCATGTACAGCTGGATGTCGTCCGAGGTGAATCATTTGCCCCTAAGAGCCTTTTTAAAGGGACCCAAAATAGTGTAATCACAGGGAGACAGGTCTGAACTGTATGGAGGGTAGCCGAGAACCTCCCATTTGAATTTGTGCAAGAGTGCCGCGACTGTGTTCGCCGTATGAGGCTTTTCATTGTTGTGGAGCAGAATGAACCCACAGGTGAGATTGCTGGTCATTTTGATTTGATCGCTTAGCGAAGTTTGGTCAAAGATTGCGAGTAACACTGGGCATTCACTGTTGTCCCGTGCTGCAGGAAGTGTATCAGAAGGGGGCCATCTTGTTCAAAGAAGAATGTCAACATAAACTTTCCTGCACTTGTGTGGATGGCATTGGCTTTTTTTGGTGGTGGTGATCCTGGAGGCTTCCACTGGAGACTTTGTCATTTTGATTCTGGTTCGTATGACTAATGTGCCAGGAACTCATTCCCTTCCCTAGCATAGTGCTGCAGATGACCAAGACAGTGGGCCATTCGACATGCTTCCTGGTGTGGTTGAAGACTGTGGGGCACCCATCGGGCACACACTTTGTGCAAGAGCAGTCGTTCCTTCATGATGGGTGACACTTCCGATGCTCAATCTGACCTCGGCAGCTATGGCTTTCACTGTCACTTGGCATTCCTGGGTAATGAGTACATCAACAAGCTGGATGATGTCATCGATAATGCAGTGTGGTGCTCCAGACCGTGCATCATCAGCTAACGACACCCGTTCTCCCTTGAGGCGCTTGTGCCATGCCTTGACCCTTGCAAGGGACATGCAGTGTTAGCCATACACTTGTGACATTCATTGATGAATGTCCATTCCCCTTATTCCTTCCACTGTCAGAAAATGAACAACACCTCTTTGCTCTTCTTTTGATGCCTCCATTTCACTGTTTGCAATGCGACTGGCAGCGTTGGGCAATTGATGCATGCTGCTGCTAGCTTTGTATAGTCATGTGCGTGCACACATGCCCTCTAGTGATGGGCTGTGAACTTCCACTGGTTAGAACAACACTTGGTTACACAGGCCACAATATTACCATTCTGACACCGGTTTGCGCATACCAGACTCTGGCTCATTTCTTTTTGAACGCCCCTTATACTTTTTATCTCCTACCTCTGCATTCTTCAGATTAATAAACAGGATTTGCTTTCAAAAGAAATCTGAGATGCAACAACTAAGTGAATTCTGACAGCTTAAGAAGTAAACCCATATAGTCTTTCTAAAAAGCCTGCTCATGAAACAGAAGAATGTTTTAATCTACCCTCAAGAAATTTTAAGGAGAGTTGAATCAACTGGAAAAATATTTACTGTTATGATATATGCAATATGAAGTATTTCATTGTTTATGTTATTACTAGGGCAAGATAGTCATGTAATTACAATTTTTTATGTTTGGTTAAAACATATTTATATTGTAATATGTGCATGAAGCCATGCTTCCTCAGGAAAAGGTATGTTTTATAGTGCATGTTTTTGCATATTTTAGATGCTTGTATTATTTCATAATATTCACAGAAGATTGCTGCAATTACAGTAGAGCTCTGATAATTCAAGCTAATTGTGGCTGAGGCTCCTCGAATTACAAAAAAAAAAAAAAAAAAAAAACCGGGTTATACAGAAATATCATTAAATCAATGGGTAAATCATAAATGAGCACATTAATGGCTAAATAAACAAAAAAGCAATATAATACATATATGGACACACATTTCCAAGTAGCAAATCTAAGTGTTAAAGAACTTGTCTAAAGTTCTATGTTTTAAAATATAACTTTGTTAATTCGTCTTTTAGCAGCAATGTTGCATTATCTTCCAAGAAGCATGGTGTTAGTTGGGGTAGCTTGCGCTTTTGCTTGATATAACGCAATGCCACATCTAGTGCTGCCAAGCTCTAGGTATTAGTGAATACTGGTACAGCTTTTTCAGGCAATTCCTTGTCACCACCATCTTCAATGGCTTCACTAATCATTTCAACAATTGGAAGATTGTTCATCCATTCTGACACCTCACTTGCACTCGCATTTTCACATCAAGGAAGCTTTTTCACCCATTCTGCCAATGGTAGTTATCTTCATCTGAATCTGTTTCATTCCATAAAATCTGGTTCCAAGTCTGTTTTAATATCTTCATCTTTATTTCAGATCCTATGGCATTTTACTTCTTCCACCTGTCCAACCATCCTGAGCCTACAGTAAAATCATCCTCACTTTTTTTAATTCATTCCTAAAAAATACAACTTTTTCTGGCAGAACAGGCTCTAAAATTGGATTCCTTTTTGTCTTTGTTGAGTAAACCAAATGAACAAAACTATGTTTTTTTCATACTCAGATTTCTTTATTGAGTTCCATTCAAAAGATGAAATAGAACACTAGTTAGATCAAAACTTCTCAATTTTGTCTGTTTCTAGGCCAAATTACTTCACTGACTCTATATTCAGCAGCAAGTTTTTTTTAATGTTTCTCCTTTATCTAGTCTTTTCAAAGCCTCCAGTTTCACATTCAACTGCACAAAGTTTTTCATACTCCTATCACTCATTATAATGTATCAATATTAAGAAACACCAGTCAATATATGGACATAATGGAATTAAAATTGGTATTTCTCTACATTAATAAATAAAATGTTTATCACAAGTTGCAGTTTAAGGGGTACATAAATATCCATACAGGAACATAACATTACTGTGTATGTACAAATGTATAAACAAAAGTTATTTCTTCCTAGCTTTTTGTGTGCCAACTTTTTCTATAAGTGACTTCTCTCAGCTGTTTAGGCATTGAGTAAATTAGTTTTCTGGTTCTTTCTGTGCCAATGTGCCAATATTATGCCATTCTGTCACAATTCCCTTTTAGTTGAGATTTACTGGATATGTGGTGTCTTCTTATTCTGTCTTCCAGCTCTCTCCAAAGGTGCTCAATGGAGTTGAGATCCAGTGATTGTGCAGGTGTTTTTAAGTGTGTGTGGAGTATTATATAGCAACTTTAAATGGACAATGTCTGCAGTATGTTTAGGATCATTGTCCTGTTGGAAGTACGGTATACCACAGGAGATATAGTCTCCGGGGCCTGAGATGCAGGGAGATTTCAGAAAGTTCCCACATCCTCCCTGGACAGGTTTATGACATCCCATGTCAGTACAGTTACAGACCATTCAAAAACATTCTGACAGCTTCTACGTTTGTGAATGAATCTTCTCAGTTTTGGTGTACAAAATGAATAGGGCGCATCTGTGTATATATATATCAAAATATCCAGCAACTTTAATTGTATATAATTGACAACTTGCCTGTTTTCAACAATGCTTGTAAAACATAAGGTGATAATAAAGTATTATTATTTTTTTTAACAGTTCTGCTCCTTGTGTAGCAGGCACTCCCTGTCACACACATTTGCTGTCTTTTTCCCACTGTTTAAGGGGGCACATTCCTTTCAGGGACCTTCTTTGCTTTGCTGGACAGTAGTAATTATCCCTACATTGAGCTTCTCTGCACTTTTCTTCAAATTAGTTTTAATTATGTCCAGGTAGCCATATTTCTTCATATTTCCCTCAATTAATACTAATTTCCCTACACCAGAAGCAGCCATGCATCCCCATGCAAATTTTGAAGATCTAGTGCAGTATTTGATCATCTTCAATACTGTATTTGGCCATCATTATGAAATATATTAAATTTACTTTCATCCAAAGATATACATATTTCCCAGAATGCACTATCCTTTTGTACATACTCCTTTGCAAACACTAACATTATTTTGTGTGCTTATATATGGTTTCTTTGTAGGTACCCTGGAATGGAATCCAGTACGAGTGATGAGTCATCTTATGGTCTTGGATGTAGATATTTCCCAAATTATTCTTCTACATAGGTAGCAATTTCAGAGGAAGCAATTTGTGGATTTTTATTCACTATTTTCATCACCTGCCTTTGTTCCTTAGAATTTAGCTCCTATGAGTGGCCCACTTTATTTGTAAACATATTGGTTTTTGTAAAATGTTTAATGACACACTGCACTGTCGAACAATCTCTTCCTATGGTGCGAGCTATTTCAGAATATGATTTTTTCTGTTAATGTAACACAGCAATCATCTTCCTTAGATCCACAGGTGTTTCTTTTCGTTTGCGACCCATTTTGACGTTCTGAGGCTCACTTGTCACACCATATAACACGACTAGCATGTAGCATTGCATGAAGGCATTTTGGGAGTCAGCAGATAACCAATTTTTCTGTGTTTTAGAACGTTGTAAATATATTGCTGATAGATCAGTATTCCAATAGGTGTTTGAAGTTCATATGTATGACAAATGTTTGTATTTTCAAAGGTAGAATTTTTCAAATTAACCATCTACATACAACAATTGACAGCCTATATTTTAAAATGTGTGCTTTTACTTAAGCATATTTTAATGACAACTGTCACTGAGTAGAGCAATTAATAGAGTTAACAGTAAGGATGGCATGCACTGTACAACTGATTGTCAGGTGGTCCCAATTAGTGAAGAATCAACAAAGAAAGAGCAAGTACACTCCTCAAAACCTAATGGTACCTGTCCATATGTAATAGAAATGTATTAACAATCTGAGGCCAAGGTTATTTCTGTGCATTACGAACGAAAACCGTGACTAGGTTAGTTTAACCTGCAATATACATGGAACTTTGAAAGGAAGTTCAAAATGTAATATACTCATAAATGCATAAGACATACATGCAAAAACATATAAAAAAGGATTTTACACTATTTTTATATAAAATGTTTATTTTCTAAAGACCATGGAACCCAGGTTGAATTACTGGGGCTCTTTTGTAATCATACTTTTTTTGATTTGCATAGGAAAACGTTGTTGTTGTTGTTATTGTTTTCAAATGCTAGGCTTTGGCAATGAAGCCATTAGCTCTCTTGCTCTCCAATATTTCTGTGTAGTGGGTCCGGCAGGTAGGGCTTCACAGGTTAAAAGATGTTCTTCAGTCATTTCCTCTTCTTTGTTGCACAGAGGACAATTTGGACTTGTATAAATTCCTATTCTGTGTAAGTGTTTGGCCAAATAATCATGTTCCGTAAGTAATCTAAAATTTGCTACTGCAGCTTTACGTGGGATTTCTGCATAGGAAAATGTTTTATACAATATAATAGCATGTGGAAACATAGAGCCCGACTGAAAAATTCAATGCCATAGCCCGGATTTGAATCACAGATCTTCTGGTCTCTGTCCAGTCGCTCTAACCAACTCTATGGCCAACATGCCGATATGACATTAAATTCTCCAACTGACTCGTATTTTTCCCGGTAAACCACTTAGGAGTTCTCATAAACACATGAGACAACTACCTTAATGGCGACTTACAATATGTAAGTACTTTAAGGCTTGGGCTTTATAGTTAACCACTATTAGGTCAATTAATGGAAATGAATTGTTCTTTCACACTGGCCGTGTGTAGGCTAAATTGTGGAAACGTAGAGCCAGACTGAAAAATTCAATGCCATAGCCGGGATTTGAACCACAGATCTTCTGGTCTCCGTCCAGTCGCTCTAACCATTGAGCTACTATTGCCAACGTGCCGATATGACACTACAAGTCAGTTGGAGAAGTTAATGTCATGTTGGCACCTTGGCCATAGTAGCTCAATGGTTAGAACGACTGGACGGAGACCAGAAGATCCATGGTTCAAATCCCGGCTATGGTATTGAATTTTTCTGTCTGGCTCTACATTTCCACAATTTAGCCTACACACGGCCAGTGTGAAAGAACAATTAATTTCCAATATAATAGCATTTTCTTAATTACCTATTTTAAAATGATAATTGATAAATAAAATAATTCAAAACGAAGTCACAGTCATATCAGGAAAATACTGTTGTTTTGAGCAAGGAAATCTCTAATGGGAGATTTACCAAACAAGAAGACCACAGCCCTGGAAGAAATTGCAAACTTTAAATATGCATTTATAATGTGTCAAACATGTTTGTTGTTAAACATTATTTTTCTTAGTACAAATCAATTTTTAGAAGCAGTAGAAAATAATTTTGGTTTTCAAACCTTAAGGTGAGAAGGTACTGCCTATCTCAGCAATGCTATTTTCATGATTTTTGGGTGCACATTACTAAGAAGTTATTGTGGATATGTACATGAAAATTTTCAGGCATGTTCTTAAAACCTTTATCTTGAATAATACATTTTATTATTTGAAAATTTTGTACTGATAATTTGTTATAATTTTTTTATTTTAAAAAAAGACACTGAAATTTCTTATTATTTAATTTTTTTAAACAAGTATTATGAATCTCAGAGAAAAATCCCTTCTTATTATTATTCTTATAAGTCTGCTTAATACACACAAAAGATTCATATGTTTTGGTTGAATGTTTTTTTTAAAATAGTGTACCGGAACCTGAAAAAAATGTGAAACTGAGAAAAACAGCTTTAAAGTTTTTTGTATTGATTACTGACTTCTCAATGAGTCAAAACATTCCTGCTGCAAAGTCTTGACCCTCTGTACCCTCCATTGTTCTTTTCAAGTTCCTCTTCATTTTTCTTGCCTTCTTTGCCAGTTCTTCAACCATTTTATCTGCTTTCAGGACTCGCAGCTCGCCACTTTCTGTATAATGACTACTATCAAGATTAGCACATGTATTGTGTGAACTGTGTCTACTAACCTCAATATTACATGTGGTTTCATTGTCTATTGTATTTATATTTTCTACATTTATTGTTCTGTTTTTAGTAAAATGATTGCCTGTAAACTTTCTCTTTCCAAATGTTTTTGACCTACCCATATCATATATTCACCAATAACTAGTACAAAATATTATTCAAAACAAATAACTGTTCATATATACAGCCAAATGCAAAAGAAAAACTAGCATCATTGGAGGTATTGTGGTACCAACAGGAAGCTTGAAAAATCCCTTACAATACAAGGCTTAGTTCAGAAATATCTGTTCAGTATTACAGAAGTATGGTCGATTTTCTGAAGGTTTACGAAAAGGGGTGTGGCAAAAACTTAACACCCACTAATAGGTGTAAAATGTTGCTCCAATGAACTTTTTAATTATATATTCGTAATCTAGAGGGATGAAATTATAATAAAATGTAAAAATAAAAAAAGTGAATTTTATAATTTCTTTCATGAAAGCATTGAAAACAGTGTTGTTGCAATAAATTAAATTTAAAGGGAGCTGATTAATGATACTAAACAACACTTTTAAATTTTCTCAGAACATCTTTCAGAGACTATTTGCCTCCATTGATGTCCAGTTGACAATGGAGGCAAATAGTCTCTGAAACATGATCTGGGAAAATTTGGAAGTAAGTGTTGTTTAGGGTCATTAATCGACTCCCTTTAAATTTAAGTGAATTTTAACCCCAATTGAAGTACCTTCTCACCTTAAAATGGTTAGTTATACACTGCAATGAGGAGAATTAAGTTTAATACAATTTTGAGTCGGACTAATACTCAATGCTCCATTTATTGCTAGTATTTACCTAGAACGCATTTCGTTAGGATCTTCCTAACATCATCAGCTGTTGTCGACTAATGGATGCCGGTTCAGTGAACTCCTCGGAGGTGATAGGTGCATCTCTGTCCGTATCATGATGAACTTGAAATTGGGGTTGTCTTAAAAGGTAGTATCGAAATTAAACAATTTACTTTCATATTTCTTTATAAAGATTTTTTCCCACGTGGTTAATGCAGCTGGACCTTGGACACTTTTTAGTAAGTGAATTTCTCGTTCTATGTCATGATTTTCCTTCCAAAAATGGTACGCTACCGCCGATTTATCTATTTCTTTATTCCTTATGTTCCTAAAGTGCTCTTTAAGCCTAATGTTCACGTTCCTTTTTGTTTTTCCAATGTAGAATTTGTCACAGTCCTTGCAATTTATCCGGTACACTCCTGATTTTTTGCCTGTGGGTATCTCCTTTGTATTATGTGATTTCAAAAGGTGTTGTACACTAAATTTGTTCTGTGGGGCCAAAGTAATATTGTGTTCTTTGAAGACTTTTTGGAAAAGGTGTGTAGCTCTGGGATGATACGTAAATTTTCTGTATGAGGTTTCATTGCTAATTGGGGAGAGAGTAGTTACTTGTTTGCATCTTAGTTGTCTTTTGAATTTATCTATTTTCTTGTTGACCAAATCAGCACTGTATCCATTGTATTCTGCAATGTGAATGATGTTATTGTACTCTTTGTTATATTCTATCTTGTTTAAGTTTGTTTCAGCAGCAGCTACCTAGTCCACAAATCCTGTAAGTTTTACAACATTCTTTTGTAGAATATATGTTAACTTACCAAGCAGGATGGTTCAGGTGCTATCGTGTGTGGCCCACATTTGTGAGATCAGGGTTTGATTCCTGTGGGCAACCTTCCTAAATATGGGTTTTTACAGTGGTTTTCCCAGTCACCAGGCAAATGCTGGAAAGATATTTACCTAACATCCCTGTTTCACCTACTTTCACTTTATTCTTTCAGTCTTACTTTCCAGGTAGGAAGAGTTAGCAAAGTCTCCAGTGGTGCTGTACCACGGAGTTTGCACTCTGGAAATACAGTGTTCAGCCAAGGGGAGGCACTATAGTTGGCCAGCCTGCCTGATCAGCTGGAACTGGCTGGCTGGTGGCAGGCTCTCTATGGTGACCTGGAACTAGGTTGGGCTGAAGAAACTGCCTACACTTGTTAGGCACCCATTGCAGTTGTAATGCTTACTGTGTTTGGTTCTGGCCACCTTTAGGGTATTTTCATCTCTTTTTCCTCCTGGGGTCTGATGCACAATAAATCAATGCGCAACCAGTTGCAGAGCCAGAATCCCTGCCATGAAAAAAAAAAAAATGTTAAAGACTAGCGAATAAAAGCATAATTTAATTTTTTTTTTTCATTATTTCATCATTTTTGTGAGTTCATAAAGTATTTAATGTCTTTTAATACCTAACTCTCCAAGGGCCAGTGACATAAATGTTAATAGTTTTATTTATTGTTCAATTACGTGGGATAGGGATTATACCATAATACATAAAATATTTTGTGTAGGACATGAAAATTATGCTTAAAGTAAGGAAAGAATGTGGTACATAAAAACAAGAAAAATAAAAGAAACTATGCATGTTGCTGTGTTTATTGCAATATATGTTACACAAAGCTTTTAGAAATATACTTTTATTTTGAAAGTTTATGTGGAAGTTTCTTAGTTTTGAAACATTACTAGCTGAGGCTGCGTTATCTGCATCGTAATTCCATAATTATAACATATAGGTATGGTAGTTTGGATATGTTTTCATTACATAACACTGGCAACAAAAAAATAATTTTTGAATGTTTTGAGCACTTCATGAGGCAATTTCTACTAATTTTGGGTTGAGAAAAACAAATATGATAATGAAAAAATTTTATTAGCTCTAGTTTCTATGGTATACACAAGGTGGAAGTATTACATATAGATGATAGTATGATAGAAAAGGATACATTTTAATTACATACATGCTAACAACAATGAAAGTGCCTTTGATTTTTTAACTGGTAATTACGTGCTAAGAGTTCTAAATTGCTGGTAAAATACTTCGCAGATAGTTGTGTCTGAATAGAATCATGTGGTGGCCTATTGACTTCGTCATTTAGCTTTCCTCTTGTGATGGAGTTCCGCAGATTCCCTATACAAAGACCAACAGTAATCCGCAAGCATTACTTCATTCCAATGGCCCTGATATATATTTGTTCCATAACAGAAATGCCCTGATGGAATCTCTCCCCATGTGCATCACTAACAGCTCCACAACTGGAGGGAAGAAGTCTAGGTGGGAGTGAAGAAAATGGATTTTAAGGGACATGTTGCATCCAAGGTTACGGTATTTTTGCAGGAGCACTGTCACCAAATGCTTGTAGTTATCTCTTTTGTTGCCAACGCCCTTGAAGGCTTCCCAAGCTTCCCTTTCTTTCCCCTCCAAAACTTGGTCAAATGCAGGATTCTTTACAAGTTCTCTTATTTGTGGTCCGACAAAAATGCTTTCCTTAACTTTTGCATCACTCAATTTCCAAAATTTATCTCTGATATAAAAATTATTTGTGGTTGGTTTATTGACACTCGTCACTTACTTTTTCATATATTTATGAGAGACTAGTTTCAAAGGCCCTGGCCTCCATTTTCAATCTCTTCCCAACTGGCAAATGTTGTTGACGGGTGTGCCAACTCCCAAAAAAAAAAAAAAAAAATCCCCCAAATTTAAATTCTTCACTCTAAAAAATGAAATGTCACTTTATCTTCAAAACAAGTGCTAATCTATCATTTTTATAGTGATTTTTTAATTCAGCAGTTGGAAATACATATAAATTCACTATTTTTAAGCCTGAAACATTTTCATTGTTGCCCATTGTAATTTACATTCCATTCAAAGTTCTTAGTTTCACACAGGCAAAGCTTCTTTGATGGTAGCTAATAGGGAGGTATTATGCTTGGAACAGTTAAAATAACATATTCCTGGCCTTTGGCACACATGAGCCATAGCGGATAGATTGATGGCATCATGTTCCAAGAACCAGTGAGACTAGGGTTTTTTTTTTTTTTTTTGTATGAAACAAGCTTAAATTTTGCTATGTTTTACAAAAGTTCCTATAGGAAATTTCAATCCAAACAGTTTATATATATTTATGGAATAGAACAACACAAGCTCTGCATTACATATTTGTAGTCATTTTTACTGCAGCTTCCTACATTTCCAATTACACTCATCAGAAAGACCTCGTTTTGTTGTAATTCCATTATCTCAGTTGCCATTTGTTTCTTGATTTTGGCATATTTTAAATTCTTAGTGTGTTTGGTTCAGATTAAAGAAAGTTTCCATTTAGATGCACTAATTTCTTTATTGCAGCAAATTATGTTTAAATGAACAGAATAATATATCTATTGATCATTATTTACATTCCATAATCACCCTTCAGCATTTTTAAATAGATACTAAAATTTCTAAACACATCCCATCAGCTACTAAAACAACATAAACTTGCTTACAGTAGGAACACAGCTATTGATGGAAGCATAAATAATAGCCATCAAAAGTAAGTGCAATTGCTTTAATACTTTCAACATTTGCTACTTTTCAAATCAAATTCAAATGCCTTTTCATCATGTAAGCATTGGTTCTCCATGAATTTTCTAGTTTTTAAAAATGCAGCACCTGGGGAAGAATCTGTTAAAACATTCTTTTATTAATTATTTCCTGCTGTATTACTAATAATGATTGTTCAAAATGTAGTAATTTTGATGTTGCACTTCCATAGAAACCTCAGTATTATTTGTGTTTCTATGCCAGTTAAATTACGTAAAAATCTAAAGAAGTAAGTTACCTTGCCAGACCTGTGTGGTACATAAGTATACAATGATCGTTAAATGCCATTTTCAAAGACTAGGGCATGATAGAGAGTATTGTAACAATGAAATTCAATATAACTGAAACTTATATACAAATATAATAATTTGTAACTTAAAACTTCACTTATAAGAAATGATGTTACTTTTCTTATAAATTGAACAGGATTGTGATTTCGTGAAACTTCTTCCACATCATCAGCTAGGATCACAAACAAACTCGTCGTCAACGCTACAAACGCTAGATATCACTATGTTCTTGTTAGTACTACCAAAATCTAAAAATGAAACAAATTTAAAAACAGAATCGACTGCCAGTATTTCAAAAATCATTACGCGATGTTTATTTTTTAAAATAAATCTCTTTTCCCAAACCATTAAATATATCTGACCATTTAATTGTTTCAATAATTTAATATCTGGATTTATTTCATGCTTAAATGACCAAAAATGATCTTCTACGGCCAATTTATCAATCTGTTTGTACTTAATGTTATGAAAATGTTCTTTTGTTCTGGTTTCCAAATTACGTTTTGTATTTCCAGTATATATATGGTTGGTTGGTTGCTAATGCTCATGGAGTTGGAGAATTTCCATTTTCCTTCTGGCCTCCTAATAACGTGTGACTAGTTGTGCTGTCAGTTCTCCATCTGTTTTTGTCAGGGCACTACATTGGAACAGATTATCTCCGTCCATCAATGAGTTCGGGTCCCTACACGGTGTGCAGGTTGGGGATTCAAAAATATTAATCCTGTATAGATGAGCGGCCAAACAGTCATGGCCTGTAATCAGTCGGAAGATGGCAACAGTACTGCTTCTTGGGTAGTCTGGGATGGGATTTTTACTTCCTTGTGGAATTTTCCATTGCTTGTTGGTACTTTTTTCTTCACATTTTTCTTTCCAGAATAAGTTGATTCTATTGTTTATATGTAGTTTTGATGTGTGGAATGAGGTTTTTTGTTGGCGGCTTTGTTTTATTTGTGTTCCTTTTTTTGCTATTTCATTGCCTGTAATCCCACAAAGAAAATTATAAAACCATTTTAACATTTTGTTTTCTACTCCAATTTTTATCATTTTCTGTAATAGATTTAATCGAGGTAGAGTGTCATATGCATTTTTCAGGTCAACATAAACAGCAACTACTGATCTTCGTTTATCTAAATTATCTTTTATGTCTTGGCTTAATGTAGCTATCTGTTGAATTGTGGACCGGTGTTTTCTAAAAGCTGCTTGTGATGGTGAAAGGAGATATAAATATTTATCAATTTAATTGTTTCAATTGTGATAAAGTTTATATTAGAAGCATCTCTACATTTTAAAAATAAGTCTCTTTCTATTAGCAGACAGAGTGTCTTTATAGATAATAAAGCTTCTTTTGACATCCAAGAAAACAATGGGGAAACCTTGTATTTGCTCAGAATGGCAACTCTACAGATGTAGAAAATTTCTCAATATTCGGATTCTTCTGAAGACTAGGCTCAAATTTATCTTTAGCAAAGTCCTTTAAACTGCTCTTTCCTTTTGTAGACCTTGTTCTTCTAATCATTTAATAGCTGCATTCAATTACTGGATACAATGTAGTTCTGTCTACAAATTATGTATTTTCTCCAGTAACAGGAGTTTCTGTACCTTAGAAATTGCTCCTGCATCAGCTGGATCCAGAAATTTCAGTCCAGAAATTTCCGGAAGAACAAAGAAACCAAATATTCTATCACATTCTAGAAGCGTAACTTAATCTATGCCGGCGAGTCCTTTACCTCAGTTATCTCTGCTTACCGGCGCTTGTTTACAATAGCCGTGCTATCATTAACTGCTTAGCAAGGCTCATTATTACCATGAAACTTTAACCGCCGACTGTTTTCTTATTTGTGCCAAAACTTTTATGCCTGTTGCCATGACAATATTTTATATTGATCACAAATTATATAGAATAAAATGGAGTAAAACTTACCTGAAAAAAAGAAGGAAAAAGGTCCTAAAACAGGGAAAAAGGTGTGCAAAAAAGTACCTCTTTTTGCAACTAAAAAACAATTTAAACTGTTGTATCAACTGTTTAACTGTTCCAAAGAGCTTTAATTTACCGTAAGAATAAAAAAATGCACTTACAACTCCTAACCTGGTCATGATATTACAGTTAGCTATGGAGATAAGAGGCAAATTATACTCAGAAGTCAAATGGAGTAACAGTTACTTTGATCCACAATACTTAGTACTGAAATTAATGGTCAAAAATATTTAACACTGTGTGACATGTACTTTTATTTTGATGTTATCATCGGGAAACATGTTGCAAGTAAGCCAGGACTGGAACAGCATTCCATGTACAACCTATTGGCAACAACAGAAATGACTTCCATTCTCTTCCAACAGTAAATGTAAGCTGCAACAGCTATACTGTGAGCTATACTGGTTTGTTTTGAAGTACTATGTTTAATCCGGTGGCCCTGTATTTAAATACCCAGCTGCCTCTGAAATCTGATTTAAATCCCTGTATACCTGCATGAGTGTGCTTTAAAGTTGCAAAATTCATATAAAATCAACCTATATATATATTCATGGAATTTCTTGTGCATGATACTAGAAACATTGATTCATTAATTTAATTTTAATGATTTAATATGATTATTGAGTGTATTAGATCTCAAAAGAGTTCTTCACAACTCCTTATTACATTGCCAAGCATTTTCTATATTGTTCCTTCTTCTGTAACATGCCAGATGTCAGATGTCTTTTTTGTTTCATTTTGTTTTTTGTCTGTGGGAGAAATGTGCATTAGAAAAGGGGTGCATGTTTTTGCTTGCTCAGTGGGGTAACCCTAACTGAGGTTGACTTCTAACATTGTAGTATTATACTTTCAAGGAGATGATGAGTGATATTGGTTTTAAAGTCTGTCTTTTTCTTAACAGTCATTTTGTGAAACATAATGGAACAATTGAATATGCACATGTCTAGCAAATAGAAAAATATTTTGCTATAAACTCGGCACATTGCATTTATAGGAAACAAGCTGTCACCTAATCTTACAAATCAACACTTCCCATTTGCTTCTGATACTTAAGAGCACACTTTGGTTTCTTTATTTCCTCTCTGACTTGCCCTTCTTTTCAGCTTATCTGTTGCTCTGTGTTTTGTGGATAGGAAATAAGCATTTTTGTTAGACCTCCACTTTTTATATGACACTTTTCTTTGCAGACCAGATTCATACATACTTGCCACATTTCATTATTTTATTATAAGATATTATAAGCATATCCTTTCTATTTGCTTTGGTGGTACCAACTGCTTCTATTTTTGTTTCTTTTCTCCAGTTGCCTTCTAGTCTCGGAGATCCTTTGAATTGGCACCTATTAGTTAAAAATGCAAATATATGTAGTTTTATTGACTAGCACATACTTGCAAGCTACGTTCATACAATTTAAACACCATTAATAATGTATGCAAGTACAGCTTTTCAGATGACTCAAATGGGTAAGCTTTCTCTGCAGTATCACAATTCATATTGATGCATGATGTCTACTTTGCATACATCAAGCAGAGCCAGAGTTAAAAGCATGCTGCATGACTCGCATACTGTCCAGTAATCTTACATATGTTTAAGACAAAGAAAGAGCAGCTCAGAAATTTGGAATATCTTACAAGGAATATAGCAGTTAGAGAGCTTAACTGCATTGATACAGAAGCATTAGCCAAAGAAATGATTTGACATTGATAAAAATTGCAGACAATAACTGTTTTTTATATTATTTATGCATATTTTGACCTTTTCTATTATGTCCTGTTATTTGAAGGTAGCATTTAGAATTCATTCTGAATAATCTGAATAAGACTTATAGTAAATATCAGAAGGAAAAATATATTTTATGTATGAAGTATTGTATGATAAGTTGCACATATGCAAGTCAGCATTTCAGTTTCAGAATTGTGTGGGTTAGAACATTTTGATGTTTCATGAGTGATGTACCTTCTTTATCTAGTGAGTCATATTGTTCTTATCAAGACAAAGAATTAATTCCAACACTGGTTTCATTGTCACGTTGAAATGTAACCATTGAATCCCATTATATTTACTTTTGCATGCAGTGGAGGAAACTTTTTCAAATGAGAGAAGCGAATGAATTTGATGAAAGGTTATAACTAGAGCCCAGATTTGTAAGCACAATAAAATGGTGTAATAAGCAGGCATATAGGCACGAAAAATGAAACAAATAAGCACAAAAAATAAGCAAATAAAAATTTATTAAATCTTAATCTATTAAAATTTAATTTATTATAACAACACTGTTTTCAACACTTCCAAGAAAGGAATTGTAAATAAAAATTTAAACATAAACATGTTTACTAGAATTCTTAACCTTACTTAAGCTTGTTACAGTACACGAGGGAGCTTATCTTGAGATTTTCTTGTGTGAAGCTCCTGCGTTTGTCATTGAAGAAATTTTTTATAAAGTGAAAAGAATCTCTCAATGTCCATGAAGTTACTGAAATGTGCGAAAAGCACCACAGTTCTTCTTGAGTGAATTCCTTTTCGATATACGTTTCTGTACCAGAAAGCTTTTTAGAAATTTTACACATTGTTTAGTAACCAGGGTTTTTTGTTAATACTTGACCGAGTTTCTGAGTCTTTGTAGACAACATTACTGAAATTCCATCTATCAAAGAAAGTGAATGTTCCAAGGTATTATTTCGAGCTTTCAACTGTATTATAATAGCAGGTATTTTGGTCAAAAGGTTGGATGTACTCTGTCTAATCTTGGATACCAAAATTAGCAAAACATTCCGGTATAGTGGCAATACTGCGTGCATTTTTTGCATTTAAGGAGTGAAACACTGTTTTACTTAATTGAAATGTTCTGCATATTATGACACAGCCTTTAATCCATCGAAATAAAACTGGTTGAAGAGATAAAGACAAATTTGGAAGGACTTATGAAATTTTTTAACTCTAATCACCGACCATACACTTTCTTTATGCCAGAGACCGTCTTTATATCAGCTCCTAACTGTTTCAGTGATACAATGAATCTGAATGATAAAATGATAGCTAGGAGTGAAAATTTACTTTTACTTTCACATGATTTGGAAAAAATTAGCTATTTTAATTAAAAGGCATAAAATAAGTAAGTAAACACCGTATTTCAGCAAAAAGTCATTTATAAGCAGTTTGCTTAGAAATCCGGGCTCTAGTTTTAACATAGTGATCTCAAAGACAGCAATATGAAAAATATTGCAACTATGTCCCATTAAAAGATAGTGCACCCATAAATAAAACCATCTGTTTATATAAGTAACAGCATTAATATGAAAACAAACGATATAAGTGAACTGTTTAATTATCGACTCAGATTACAAAATTGTACAAACAGAAGAAAAAAGATGGAGCAATGTAAGATACTGGTTAGTCAAGGCAGGATAACATTTAATAGGAAACTTAAAACACCTGATTGAATAAAAAGGCTTTCTGTATGGTTGGATAACATTATATTTTAAACAAGTTGCAATACACATTCTGCATTAACCCCACAAACTATATGATATGTGAAGGATCTGGCAGAACACAAAGGCACGTAAAATGGTATATACTTCTTAAAATTAGAGGGAAAGAAACAGTATCTGAAAGTATAGCTTATACCTGAAGCAGCATAAATAAGCATATGTACAATATTGTAATATTTTCTCTTTCAGTAACACTCATATAATGGAAAATTAAATTTTCCATAATATACATAAACTGACTAATTTCAGGAAAATTATAGTGCAATAGCATGTGCAAACTAGTCATATAAATTATATTCCATTTGTAATATCTTAAGCTTAACACTGAAAACAAAAATTTTCTTTTAAACCAGTCATTCAGTTTTATTGAGTAACATTTGTTTACAGGTTTGCCCCCTTTATGTACTTTTTTCTTTGTACTTTCAATAAAGATGATTTGAATGTGTTTAAAGTGTTAAATATCGTAGTATATACATTTTAGAATAAAAATAAATGTATGATCACTTCTGTTTTAAAAGTATGACTTGAAGTTGTTACTAATAGATATTTTATTAATTAATGAACATTTTGAGTCAGATCTTTCATATATTTTATTTTATAGATATTTTATTTTATAGATATTTTATTTTTTAAAACCCATGACGCAAGAAAAAAATAAATGTTAGTAATTATATTTATTGCTTTCCTGTATGCATTTTTTAATGAAAGATAGGTGCATTAAAATCAGTTTCTCTAAATTTCATGTACAACAATGAATAGAAATGTTCATTTCAACTTCTGTGTTCATATACTTGCCATAAAGCTAATTGATTACACATGAATGAATAATGGTGCCATATATGTGCTGGGCATGCTGCAGAATGATGATGACTTTTGGAAACAGTGGACTAAATAGCCTCCATTTCCCAAAATGGAAGTAATATAGCCAGTAAAGTATATTAGTAACAGAAAAGTTACTTTTCTACAAACTAAGAGAAATCATTTTGCCCATACCTGAATGAAAATAAAATACACTTTATTCATTTGTCATCTTCTTAGAATACTATAAGCAATATATTTCACAGTTTTATATTCTAATAATTTCTCCGGAGAGCAAACTTAGTTTAAGTAAATTTTTAGTAAGTAATATTTATTTCCATTTCAATTTACAGATTATTATATATTTACATACTTATTACTACACTGAGTTGCTGGTTACCCTTGGGCCCAATAGACTCAAACTATGAGGTTGTCGAGCTAATGGGTCCCTATTGGCAACTTATCTAAAATAACTTCATCTTCATTTTCGTCATATTTACTTATCTTCCTCAACCATTTGGTTCTTACTTTGCCCAAAAAGTTCCCAATTTCAATTAAATTTTCCCTAGTTTTTACACTCATTAACTTCATTGCTTGAATTTCTTTTGGTAGCTTTGCCCATTCTTTTTTACCTATCTTCTCCCTAAGCTACCTAGTTTCTTCACATTCTAAAAGCAAATGCCATTCTTTATCCCTTTGGTGACACAATGGGCATTTCGCCAGATCCCTCCCTCTTCTCAAACCCTTCAGTTTTATCACCCCTGTTCTGGCCAATGCAAAGTCTTCTTCTCTTCTCTTCTCTTCTCTTCTCTTCTCTTCTCTTCACTTCTCTTCTCTTCTCTTCTCTTCTCTTCTCTTCTCTTCTCTTCTCTTCTCTTCTCTTCTCTTCTCTTCTCTTCTCTTCTCCTCTCCTCTCCTCTCCTCTCCTCTTCTCTTCTCTTCTCTTCTCTTGCTGCTTTATCACAAATATCAATGTATTTTTTCCCTTATTATACAAATATAACAATTTGCAACAAAAGTCTACTTAACTTAAGAAAATGGTGCACGAACTCTTGTCCACATCTTCAGTCAAGGAAAACCACAGGAGAAAACCTGTTATGTTACTGTGGTTTTACCTTGACTAAAGATGCGGACAAGAGTTCGTGAAATCAATATCAATTAGAAAGAAGAATTAACACCATTTTCTTAAGTTAAGTGAGGCTTTTGTTGCAAATTGTTATATTTGTATAATATTCATTACTTCACCGTAGCTAGCTTCACTTTCTACATAATCAGTATTTTTCCCTGTTCCACATCACTTTCATCTCTCTATAAATTTCCAGTGAGCTTTTCAAGTTGAAGCTTCCTAACATTTCTTGCCTTTCAATATCTTCCGTTCTTAAGCTAAGTTTTTTCCAAAATCCACTTTGCAATAATTCCCTGTTTTCCCACATGACACCCAACCCTATTTTTAACATAATTTCCTGTATCTTATTTAGCCATGAATCTTTCTGATTTGGTCTTTCCTGTACTATCAAGCCTTGACGCAGAATATTTTGCTCATCTAAACTCCTAATTCTTGCCCAATATTATAGCACCCTTTCCACCACTATCCCTTAGTTCCCAATTCTGCTTGTGCCATTCCATTTGGTGAAGCTCGTGGTAAGCCCAAAACTTGTTTGCAAAAGTTTCTATGTATCCCATTCATATATGCACCCCCCTCCTCCAGACCCCATATCTCTACCCCATACAGAATTTTTGCTTCTACTACGGCTGTGTAAATTCTCTCCAGCTGTTTTATTTTCATTCCTGGTACTTTATCTAGGCATGCTTTAATAGCTTTTAACCCTTTCACCGATATGGACGTCATATGACGTCCAAGTTAAAAGGCCCCAAACCGATATGGACGTGTATAGACGTCCTGCGCATACATGCATTTAATGCGTATTTAATGATAATTCTTTTAAACCTTATGTTTTACAGTAAATTTAAATAAATTCTATAAGAAGTAAAAGCTTACCTTTAAAAGTTTTTTCTTGAATGGTACACCTCAAAACATGGATAAACACACAAGGGCACATCTCCACATTCACGGCAAATCGTACTAGTTTCCTTTCGGACACCTTTCTTGCGGCACACCAAACATTTTCTGAAGGGACGCGACTTTTTTGCTGTGGGTGGTATCCTTTTAGGAAAATGTTTTCCTTCAAGTCTGAGGGGTGCTGGGGTGGTGGATTTTTTACCCCCAGTATGGAGAGGTCTCTGAATTTTATACTGCTCAATTAGGCTGCGAGCTATTGATATGCAAAAGTCCAGGTACGTCATTGTCTTCCGTGGGTTTAGAGCTCTCCAAATTACTAAACAATTGTATATGGTTATATCCAGCTGGTGTAAAAATACTTTTTTATACCATTTGATTGTTTTTCGCAAAGAGGGATACGCGTGTAATACCTGATCTACTAGATCCACTCCACCCATATGCATATTATATTCCTGGATAATATCAGGCTTGAAAATTGACATTTTGTTACGAGCATCAATTTTTCCAGTGTCAATCATCAAAATTTTAGAGCTGCAATTGGATAATGCTGTAACAACCCTCCTGTCTTGCCAAGCAACATAGGTCAAGGGTGGGAGCTGATGCACCTGCATTTCTCCTCTTCTTAGAACCTTCGTATTCACATCTTTTGGCAAACCAATACGATTTGAACGTACTGTTCCAATTGCATTTGTTTTTCTTTTGTGTAAGGCCATGAATAATTTAGGGGAACTGTACCAATTATCTAAATATACAGTCCTACCCTGATCAAGTACAGATTCCATCAGGTGCATTACTATGGAACCAGATAACCCCAAATCTTTGTCTCCGGTGTTATCAGTCCCTTGGCCAGTGTATATGCAGCTATTGTAAAGATATCCTGTTTTACTTTCACATACATCAAAACTCTTTATGCCAAATCTGGCCCTCTTTGTTTTGATGTATTGTTTCCAACCTAAACGGCCCTTCCAAAGCATCAAGCTTTCATCAACAGTGATCTTTTCACTAGGCACATAATTTTCTTTGAATTTTGAAATAATGTAATCAAAAACTGGTCTGATTTTGGATAGTTTATCATTCACATTTTCTGTGCAGGTGAAATGAAGGAAGCGCAAAATGGAAGTAAACCTGTTATTTGACATGCATTTCCCAAAAAATGGGGTAGCTAGCATGTCGTCTGTAGACCAGTACATGTCTAGCGTAGGTTTACGAATAACACCCGTGAGCATAATTAGACCAAGTAGTCTGTAAATCTCATTCATTGTTACTTCTGTCCACTTCTGCAATCTACTCTTAGGTCCTAAATTGCCTTTAGAAATCAGGTCTTCCTTCACCCTACTCGCATATACATTTGTTTCCGAAACAATGAGAGACAGTAAGTCAGTAGTAAAAAATTTTGTGAAAATGTCAATTGGTTGGCTGTCAGAAGTTAGTTGAGTATGCGGTTGTACACCAGAGGTTGTGCTCGTGAACGTATGTCTATTAGTGTTAGAGTTATTTTGACACCTCCATAATGTTGATTCTTCACGAACACCTGTCGGAAATGAGTCATTTTCCTCCTCACTGCTACCTATATCCTCAACACCCCCCTCAAAATCTGAAAACTCGCCATCAATGTCCAAATCACTGTCTAACAGCAAAAAGTCTTCCACATTTTCTGATGTAATATCAGAAGCCCGCACTCGTCCTACACTAGCTAATTGATTTGCTACATTACTAGTTGAAGCCATGATTAGCACTGAGAAAACTATTTCAACTGTGATTTAGCTAAAGAAATTGCTTGGAACTCTTGATGCAATCTAAATTACAATGTCAACTGAGCGAAGAAAGAAGTTACGTCAGCTAACATAAACTTCCGTTGTGCAATTAGAGAGATGCTGACGGAGTTTCCTTCCAGGGTGTATAACGCAATATAAACAGTTATTATTACGTGTTAGCATGAACTGAAACCTAGAAACCTTGAACCCAACACTTCGTTTATTCAGCTGATATACACATATAGCTTGTAAAACAAAAGTACTCTGAATTAAACGCGTTCGACGCAAAGAATGGCTTTCTTTACGTGATACAAATTAATGAAATTTCATCGCTTTATTAATATAGTCTCTATTTTAATGATACCGCAGATGCATACAGCTTTTAATGGGCTTTTAACCAGTTTTTGTTTCCCTGAAATAACTTAGAAAATACGGAAGATACGAATATTTATTTATGAAGCATTTTTGCAGCATTTAACAATTTAAATGTCTTGTTCTGTTTATTGGGTATCCGTTCCCGGCCGTGCAGGGTTTAAATGGCCATCGGCGAAGCGGTTAATGCAATTTTACCTTTTGCCATTGCCATTCTCTTCTGCTCTTTCCAACCCCCCTTACTGCTTAATTGTACTCTTAAATAATTAAATGTATTGACTACCTCAGTTTCTCTTCCTTGCCAGTACCATTTCTCTTTTCTTAACTTTAAATACCATAATTTTGATTTTGTTTACATTAATACCGAGGCTCCATTCCTAACGAAATTTATCAATTGCTCCAATTGCTCTATCTATTCCTACTTTGGAAATAGTTCCTGCTACTAAATCATCTGCAAATAGCAACCCAGGTATTTCCCTGTTATTAATTATTGGCAAATGCCTATTTTCCATTTAATTGCATCTAAAATATCATCTATAAATAGATTAAACAGTATGGGGCTCAACTTACAGCCTTGCCTCAATCCTATATTATTCTGAATGAATCTTATTACTTTATTATTTGCCATCTTTATACAAAACTCATTGTTTGAATATATACTTTGTAACCTCTGAATAAATCTGCTACTCATTCCTTTTTTACTCAATTTGTACCATAATGTGTTGCGATTTATTGTATCAAAGGCCTTTTCAAAGTCAATAAATAACATATATACCCTCAAATTTTCCATCCATTTTCTCCTTGATTTTCTTTTCCATTCCTTTGATATTTGTATTTGTTATATCCTCTGCAATTTCTTTCAACATGCTCATTATATTTTGTTCTGACTCCAGCCCCGGGTTTTGCTCAACTCTACCTATCACTAGTAGTACTAAAATTATAAATACAAATTAGGCCATAGTCACTGATCAGTTTTTTGAATCTCTGGTTCCTGAGCTTATTCCATTCATGGTAAATAACCCAATTCTCGCTCTATATACTTTGACTTGTATTCCCATTCTTGCCTTCTCGCAAGCATGCGTAAAACACATCCGTCTCCTAGCACCTTCCATCAGCAACTCAAGTAGATTTTTAAGAAATCCTATGACAAGGTAGTGACAGTTTTTGCCATCTTAATCCAAGCATTTTTAGCTTCTTTTCCTGTAAACATTTCATCATAGATGTGTTAAAGAATGCATACATATGGGATTGTGTTCACTAATTTTACCAAAAAGCAGATTTATTGAGTTTTTCGTGTAAACGTTCATGTTTTAATACTCTTATGACAATATTAATTTCAAATATTTTTCTTACTCGGAAATTTTAATCTCCTTACTCAAACATGTGGTAGCTTCCTCATATGAAATGTAAAATTCAAATTATATTTTTGGTCACAACACAGTTGATTAAGGTATTGGCTTGTGAGCCCTCTTCCATCTGTGCACAAATTTTCAAATATGTATGTTGTGTGACTGTAGCATTTGTCAAAAACCAACCTGCATCTGACTTCTGGCAAAAGCATGGTTAGTTTTAAGGTGGTACATTGTAATATCAGATTCCTCACAAACCTAGGAAATTTGCTAAACAAACTGTACTATGACAGCAATTTATGGTGAACCATAGAGACCAGAACGTAGGCAGAATGCTGTATTAAATGTGTCAAATCTCTTTTCAATTTGAAAGTGAAACTGTACAAATTATATCTTTATGATTGAAATGCCACAGTTTTATGTTGCCTTTTTCTGCCTTTTTCAATATAAATGCCTATTTTATGTGAAATAAATGTTTTTGCTGCCTTTATTTCATTATGTACTATTTAAATTTATGGTGATACATAGAGACCGGAACGTAGGCAGAATGCTGTTTTAAATGTGTCAAATCTCTTTTCAATTTGAAAGTGAAACTGTACAAATTATATCTTTGTGATTGAAATGCCACAGTTTTATGTTGCCTTTTTCTGCCTTTTTCAATATAAATGCCTATTTTATATGAAATAAATGTTTTTACTGCCTTTATTTCATTATGTATTATTTATTATTTTATTAGTTCTTAAATGTTCCCTTCTCGTACTTTTTATTTCAATATCCATTAGTCTGTGACAAAGAAAGTTGTTTTGCCGAGTGTATATTGTCTTTAAGTTGCAGACAACAAACGTGCCCTTCATGCAGTTCATTATTTACTTTGCAAAAATGAGTCTGCCATGCAACTAAATGTATAGATGAGAAAGTGTTTGAATTACTACTTATGTTTATTTTAAAAGGCAATAATAAGTGTGGTCTAACTTTGTTTTTCTTTCAGTTTTAATTGCACTGTTGCAGCTAGCAACAATATGCCAAAATTCAGTGTTCATTTACACAGTAAATTACAAAGTACATTAATACTTTTGGATTCAACATATTTTGTACAGACAGTACAACAGACAGTACAGACTCGCATACAAAATATGCGATCAGTCAGTGAACTAAAACAAGAAGCTTTTTATATCAGCACAATCAAACATTAAAATACATTTTCCAAGGCTACTGGAAAGAAGATTTCTTTGTTTCCAAAAGTAATTGCAACATTGAGTCAAATATGCCAATTTGCATTCGACTTATGTAAAGCTTTCCTTAACGCTGGAATTCCTTTGTGGAAATCATAGAATCCTACAGTAACACAGTTTTTGGGGAAGTATACTAACCAATCTGCACCTAGGAAGTAAAGTTTGCAAAAATATTACTTAACCGAATGTTATGATGACAAAATGAAAATCATTAAAAATAAAATGAAAAATAAGATGATCTGGATTTCTATCAAGGAATCAACTGATACCACGGGTCGTTTCATTGCCAATGTTGTTATTGGACCATTAGAACCTAGAAGATGAATCAATGAAACCATTCGTGCTTACAACAGTGTCTCTTGAGAAAGTTTAACAATTCAACTAGCGTGCAGTTATTCACCTGTTCATTAAAGTTGCTGTGGCCCGAAGAGATTCAGTATGACAATGCCTTACTTTTGATCTGGGATGCTGCACCATATAGGAAAAAGGCTGCAATAGCATTAAAAGTGCTATTTCCAAACATACTTCATGTGAGCTGCATAGCACATGGCTTTTCACAGGGTGTCAGAAGAGATACGATGCTTGTTTCCAGATGTTGACAAATTGATTTCCAGTATTAAGAAGATCTTTTTGGAAGCCCCATCAAGAATCCCGACATTTAAATCCACGACACCAGATGTATCTCTGCTCCCCCCTCCCCCCCAAACCTATCATAATGAGATGGGGAACATGGATCTCAGTAGAACGTTATTACACTTCAAATTTTCAAAGCATAACCGAGGTGGTGAATGCTCTGAAAGTTGAAGCACCTTCAGTTTTACCAGCCAAGAAATTTCTCAACTCTTCAGAAGTGAAAAATCACTTAACTTTCATTGTGGCCGAGTTTGGGTTCCTGCCACGAGTGATCTGCTTCTTCAAGAAAGAGGACAACCTTTAATGAAGTCAGTGAAAATTGTGGATGATGTAGTGCAAAGACTGAACAGTGTACCAGAGAAACAGTGCTTATTAGTTAGCGAAAAGTGTAAAATTTGTTATCGAAAAATTGTGATCTGGATAAACTTAGAAACATTTAAAAAATTCTACAAGGTGACAGCTCTGTTGCAGGTGAGATGGATCCTACAATGATGCTATGTTTAGATTTGCTCCAATAACCTCTATTGATGTTGAGAGGTTACTTTCTCATATGAAACATGTGTTATCCCACACGACACTCAACATGACCCCAAAAACATAAAAAGGCACTTGGTTGTCATGTGCAGTGAATAACGCATTGCAATGCACGGGCCTTTTTAAAAAAAATATTTCATTTTGGTGTCAATTAAAATGCTAGCATTTTTTTTTTAACTTTGAAGTTCTTTAAAATATGAAAACCAAGTTATTGAATAGTGTAATCTATTACATAAATGGGTTTTTCTAATTGCCTGTTTTAGTATTTGTAATGCCTTTTCTCCTGCCTATTTTAGCTATTTATAATGCCTTTTTGCTTGCCTATTTTAAAGATTTATTATGCCTAAACTTCCAGTCTCTGGTGATCAATGTAAACATTGCACAGATATTGAGAATGATCCATATCAGGTTAACTGTTGCTCTTCAAAAACTGTTAGAATGTTAAGAAAACCATACATTTTTTGTGTAGACGTTGTATGAGAATTCAAGTGGTTGAATACAGAAAAATTAATAAGAAAACTGCATTTTACAAAATCAACTTCATCAGCCAAATAGTCATGTCCTAAAGTAGTGACAAAATCATTCAGCTGGGCAAAAGCGACTTAGAGTGAGTTGTGGAGTTCTCTTGAAAATAATGAATATGAATTTCTCCAGAAAGTAAGACTGTAGTGATAAGTTATGCATTGGGAAAGCTATACCAGTAGCCAAGGAAGAAGAAAGCATGAGAATGAGTGATTTAAAATTCAAAGCCATCATCTAACACCAGAACTGAATTACTCACTACAATTTGTTCTTGATGAACTGTTTGGAAAACATAACATTCCACTCTTGTACCATCCACATCGCTCACTGGAGCAAGTATTCCACAATATTGTTCTCATCCAAAAAGTTAAGTCTATACTAAAAGGAACCTCTTTTGTGTCTCTGACTTAGTGATTCTTAATAAATACATCATTGGGTGACTTAACAACATTACAGGATTTACAAGCAACAGTGGATAATTCTGGAAATGTTATTCCTGCACTTCATATGAAGTGTATTTAATAACAATTTCTTTTCTCTCAGTTATCTACTTCTTTCAAACTCCACATTATTATCCTGGAATTTTGACATTTTTCTTTCTTCCGGTATATTTGCACACCATACACTTGCCTTTATTTCTGATTCAGATATAAGTGCTTTTCAGTACATTTTATAAAAATATTATCAGAACATAACTCATTACATTTATAATGAACATTTATGTGGGTGTTTCTGTTTATTAACAACAGATGAGCGACAATAACAATGTTGATCATTGCCGTTATTGCTTACAATATTGCTTTGAGACTTCTTCAAACAGAGAGGGCAGTAATTTTTCTGCATAAAATTATCAAACTGTAGTTGAGTTCAATGCAGACCGCTGCAAGGTTGCACTTAAGCTGTGTAATAACCCAGAAAATTACAGAGTGCTTGGTATTAAATTGAGACTATGTGTAGTGTAGTGATGTTTCTTTTATTTAGTATGTTTGGCTGATTCGATTCATACTATTAAGAACATGCATTAGGCATCAAATTAATTTCTCTATACTTTAAGTCAATTTAAAAAACACTCATTATTTAATACTGTATATGAACCCAATAAATAGAATGTAGTTTCCAGGCTGGTAGGCCATGGTCCAATCGATGGTGTCACCTGATGTTTAAACCAGTATGTAGTTAATTCCTCTGAAGATGCCTAACAGAGTCACAGGTAAAACGTCAGGTGACAGTTTGACTGGACCACAGCCTACAAGCCCAGAAACGACATTATATTGGATTAATGTCTACCATAAAACCCTAAGCATATATTGTGTGTATGAATGTTATATTTATTGTATTCTTACCAATGCCCTAAGAGCAGTATATGCATACTTTACATTGTTATAGTATTTTAATCCTTTCTATTCTTCATTCATTTAAATTTTAGATCATTTTCTTCCTGTGCAGTTTGTCAAGTTCTTATATTGTATGTATATAAATGAGAGTTGTAGTCAGTTGTAACTGTAATATGTTTTCTTTCTTCTTCTTTTTTTCACTCCATTCACATGGTCTTACCTTCCTGTTTCTTCCCTCTGATTTCCATCATATCACTTACTTTAGAAATCTTTGATCATTCACCCTTACTATCTGACCATGCCATTGCAATTTTTTTTGCTGATACCTTGTACTAAATTTTTTTTCAATATCCATACTCTTTCATTTGCACTTTCTATCATTTCCCTCCACAACTTCCTTGTTGCTTACCTCCAGATGCACATTGCAATGACCTTAATGTTCCTTCTTGTACAGTTATTTATCATGCACGTTTCTACACCATAGAGCGTCTCTCCACTGTTGTTTTGCACATTATTTTCTTTATGTTTGCCAGAATATTATACTTTGCATTTCATTTAAGTGTTTCTGATTTTAAAAAGTATAGGAATACTTTTGAGCCCAAATATTTAAAAATTTTTATTTTAATTTTGTGTCCAATTTGAACATATCACTTTTGGATGCTAACACATTCCAAGATGCTTTTCAGCTTTCAGTCCATTGATGACTTGTACTTTAATACTTGTCCACATCAGCTTTACTCACCAGACCTTACACTGAATGATTACCACATGTTTGGACCACCCAAAGTGGTGATGGAAGGAAAGAAATATTTTTTTGATGAAGAGGTGTACCGGCAGTGCACAAGTTAAACACAGTGCACACAGTTAAACTTTTTTTCCCTTTTTTTTTCAGAGAAATCTGTGCACTTCATATGTGCTAAAGGAACTTTGTTGAACAACAGGAAGACTATGTCATGAATGATGCGCTTGTGTTCCACTTTTGCTTAATAAAAGAGAATTAACGAAGTATTTAAGGTTCTCATTTGATTCCTCTCCTCATAAAATAATCACCTCACACCTGGTAATCAGAGTCACAAAAGAAATCACTGAGCTGTCCAGTCAGTACACATTTAATAAAATAATTTAATGAGTACTACCCCTGAGCTGGACCCTGGCCCTTTTGCCATTAGGGCAGGTCTTCAATGCATGTACATGCTTGCTCCTTTCTACTGTTTATTTTGACTTCCACCACTTCCTTTCTGTTCCTTCCACCACTTCAATTCTTGTCCTCTATAACTTGTTCACCTCATATTTCAACTTTTTATTATAGATTTCTAACTTTTACTTCTCTCCTTTTCCTGTAACAGTTATTAAACTTCACTTGCCACTTTCACCAGTCCTTTTACCCAGTGCAACTTTTTTATTTCATCTCATTTACTTGTGTCCTCTATCTCTCAAGACCCCTTTCTATTCTCACTTCCCTTCCTCCGATTTACTTAGCCACTTTTTAAGTTTGGTCACTTTTGCTGATATACCCCTACCTGGCAATTTCCTTTGCCTGCTTCTCATTTCTTTTATAATCCCCTGTGCTCCTACACTTATTTTACTAGGTATTTGACCTGTTGCTTACCGTGTATTTTTATTTTATTTGTGATTTTATTTAGAAGTTATATATTTTACAGTTTTCCATTATCTGGTTTTTGCCACAATTAGTTTTTAAAGGGCACTGATGGAAACGCAGTTGAGTGCCCTTAAACATACATCATCATTGCCCTATTGCAACTACTTCTTGTATATTTCCACTTAGATGCCTCACTTATATTCTTTTCCGTACACCAACCTACATTTCTGAACTTCCCTCCTCTTCTCCTCTATCAGCACTACCTTCACCCATACATGTTACCAGTTCTCCCCATATCTCTGCTCTCTGGATGATAAAGCACTGTCACTAGTAGATGGCTTTTCTGTTTTACATGTATTACTGTAGTTGTCCTGACAATTTTGTTTTCTGCTGAGATTTCCATTCGTATACTTTGCCTCCTGTCTTTCAGTTGTTATATTGCCTTACTGATGCTTACGTAACATTTTTCCTCTTCTGCTTGCCCATTAATCCATAGCTTGCAGTTTCTTATAAATGCATTGTCCTTGCTTCCTCACCTTCTTTCTTCAATCAACCTCTTTCTTTGTTCATATAGTAAGTCCTCTTCCTTTTCTTCTCTTGACATAGGACACAGTTCTGTTCATTTATGGTCCTCTACCCCTTATACCATTTTAGGCATTGGGGAGGGAGCCACAACTATAGATCAGAGAGAGAAATCCAGGGATGGGTGATCAGCCCAGTCTCCTGCTGAGAGTGAGGGAAGTAGATGAACGGAATGAAGGCAAAGTGGATGAAAGTAAAGATGATAATGGAGCAATTGGTGTAACGATGGTGGGGGAAACCAGAGGTCCCGGAGAAAACCTGCCCCAGTGCCATGTTGTCTACCACAAATCTCATTTTGCGGTCGCCTGGGATTGAACATGGGACACCTTGGTGAGAATCAGGTGGTCTAACTGCTCGGCCACATTGCTGCCTATATAGTAAGTCATTAATATAAATAGATGTTCCGCTTCACGTTTTTGCTTGTTTTAATATTTCTGTTATCAATCCTCTCCTGATAAATTTTTCCAAGATGTTTTTGTCATTCAATTTCCGTATTCTAAATGCTCCCATATTCAAAGCTTGTCATATTCATTCCCAATCTCATTGCTAAATTCCTATACATCCTGAAATGCTCCATCCCTTTTTCTCTCTTGCACTTTAAAACTTATTAAGCTGCATCTTCTTATGTTGTCTTCCATTCTTCTTTCCATTTTTATCATCTTCATGATTATTTCCTCTAGCTCTTTAATTTTAATCTGTAGCTCTGTGTTCTCCATTCTTGCTTAAATCTCATTAGCAAGCTGTACTCTTGTCATAGTTTCTTCTATCTAAGTTGCTATGTTGCTGTTGCTCCTCACTTCTACAGGAGTAACTCTGTCACCAGTTTAGTACTCTATTCCAGTTAATATGAAAACTTTACATTGGCTTCTTTTATGCGGTAATACAGCTTCAGTTGTTTTAAATGATAAAATGTATTCACTTTACAGTTACATTAAAAAAATCTTCCATAAAGTAACAATATTGCAGCACGCAATATTTAATGTTGAAATATAAACACTGGCTACTTTACAGAATTCCTGTATTTGTAAATCATAGATAAATAGTTGAAAAGTTTTGTATTTAACTTATGTTTATATTTATGTTAATATTTACAATAACATTTAGCTAAAGAAACTGTATATCAATAAAACTGATGTAATATAATTGAAAATTAATTGGATCAGTGTATAGCCTAAGAATTATTGCATATAAAAATTCCTTAAAATCAAAGTGATAATTTTTGTACAAAAATAAACTACAATGATGCAAATATGTCACTATAAGGAGAAAGTAGGTATCACAAGACCAGTGTATGTTAAGAGCTTTAAGAAATTCCCAAGAACAGCAACAGCAAAAAGGTCTTGATAAGTAGAGTGAAAGAGAGAGATGAGAGAAAGAAATGTGTAGTGTTTAACGCCTGCTTTTACTACATAAGCACTGCAGGCATGACACTGATGATACATGAGATGAAGATGGAGCAAGTTGGCCATGGTAGCTCAATAGGTAAAAGCAACTGAACAGAAACCAGGAGATCCGTGGTTCAAATCCTGGCCATGGCATTGAATTTTTCATGTTGACTCTATCAAAAACCTTAGCCTATATATGGCTAGTGTGAAGAAATTAACTTTCATCAATTAACTAAAATCATTAGTGTTGTTTTTGCTATCAATTATGCATAAACTGGTGCCAACGAGAGAAACACATTCATACAGCACTGTAATGGTATTTCTTGATTATTATTTAAAGTTAAATACATCACTGTTTCTAACCTTTTGCTTCAAATAATAAGAATATAAAATCCTTACTTCTGTTATTTCTGGAAATGAATAGCCTGTTTGAAGAATGTAAACTAAAGCTATGTGATCAGTTGTTACATGCAAGTGTTGTAATAGTTCTAGAGGGCCACTCACAAGGTTTCAGCGCCCTCAACTTTTTTTTTTTTTAAGCAAAGCTGTGTGGAGTAACAATGAAATCTATACTTAAAATGAACTTAAAAGAAGTTTGAAATAAATTTAACAAATAGTTTTCTTAACTATCAATTATTTAAAATGTCTGATGCATACAAACTGCAAAATTTACTAAAATGATTCTTTCAGAGAAAATAAGGGGTAACAACATTAAATGCCAAGATATCTATCTTTTTACTATGTATTTTTGTTTTGTTTACTTTTCATGAAAAAAATATTATCAAATGGAATTGTGATTCAGTATAAAAAATATAAAAACTGCAGCAGATAATTTGTTTCCATACCATTACCCTCAAATCAATAAATGGTGTCTGAAGAATAAAACACAGAATATAATAAACATAGAAAATGAAGCCACTTTTTGTTCTTGCAGTTAAGGTTTTCTCATTAATTTTTTTAATGGATTTACTTATGCTTAACATATTAATTTTAACCTCATATTCACACATATGTAATTTTGTACTATTTTTGTACTATGATTTGTACAATTTTGAAATTCTCAAGAACAATCATAAGATTGTGTCAATCACAGAGTGATGTATTGGTCACATACTAGAAATTGGCAGTAATTATTTTTATGGTAACATTTTGCATGTGATGGGTGTTAAACAAAAATCAAATGACTTTAAGCCATGAGCACTTCGAAGAAAGGGAGTAAGCGAGCAAGCATATGGCCTTCATTATTTCCTAATATTGTTTTAAAAGTACTGTTTCTAATGTGCTGTTTATATTAAGTTTAATTTTTTTTATTAAACATTAAATATAATTTGTATTATTAATACAGTTAGTATTTGTCAATAATAACTGTAATAGAAGACTATAGATTTTCAAACTACAGCATGTCCGCCTCGGTAGCGTAGATGGTAGCATGTCTGCCTCATGTTCAGAGGTCCCGAGTTCGAATCTGGGTCAGGGTGAGTTACCTGGATAAGATTTTTTCTGGGGTTTTCCCTTATCCTTAGAGACGAATGTCGGGTAACTCTAAGCTCCATGGACCCCGGACTCATTTGAGCATCATTTCACCCATTTCATTCATCATCCGATATGACAACGTTGGAGGACGTAAATTGCAAAATAAAAAACTACAGCATGTATAGAGGCCATTTATTTTGTTCACATATATACCAGAATCTGACATAGGGAAAAATCCATTTTCCCTAATTTAAACTTTCCCTCCATTTACATTTTTTACTGGAACCCAGTACATTTTTAAAACTAATTGTAACTTAAGTTGGTTCAAGTCAAAACTGCTTCTTTACACATTCATTTCTTATTGACAGTTATGCAAAGCAGGTTAAAAATAGCCATTCAAGCTTGTTAGAAGAATTGAAAAATATTTATTTCGTGGCTGCCTGTTGGTCAGCAGCCATAGAGCTAATTCCCAAGTGAATTGAATATAATATCCATGTAGCTGATTCAAGTTGTTGCGGTTACAACCATTATAATAAAAATTAGCATATGACCAATGACAGGAGATTTCAGAAAAGTTCTGCTACAGCTTTATATTTATAGTATCTTTTTAAAAAAATAGTCAAACACAGTCATTAGTTCATACTTAGAAGAAACTTAGACAATTTTTTGTCATCTCTTTTATTTCTTAAGTGTGGAAATGTTTTCACTTCACTTCACTTCACTTCTCATTTCTTTTATTCAGTAAGCAAACATCTCCCTCTACTTTTTATCAGCAACAAATGCTACAGCTCTGAATTTATTGACAAGCTTTTACTTAATACCTCTGTGGAGTATAGTGTACATGAATATTTGGTTAAAAATCACAGTGAACCTTTTCATACTTGGATCATTCATGAATAATATTTGTGTTAAGGTGTACATACGAGGCATTATGAAAACTGTAGCAAATTTTAGTACTCTAAGTAGCAGGTTACTAGTAAGACTTTATAACATGATAAAGCTGTTCAAACTAAACACCATTTGTGAGAACAAAGTGATGCAATGGAGACATCTTATGTGTAAAGTTGAAGCATATGGAGACACAGTCTGTTGCTACATAGAAAGTGACAAACCAACAAAAATCCAGTATATTTTATTGGCATTAATGTAAGAAACCTTTGCTTACTAACATAATGAATGATACTCTACCTATTTCAGATATTCTCTTTTCAATGAAAAAAATTCCAGCAACAGTTTGCAGATGCACGTAATGACCCTGAAAAGTTAAGAACCTGTACATAATGAGGTGTAAGCTTCAAAGAAGGCAATTTTGACTCATTAGCACCCTTCACTTGAATTCAGAAAGCTTTAGTGTCTGCTATTCTGTATAAAATTAATATTTTTTCAAGGCACTGTGCATGAAACAATAAAAGCACATGGTTTTAGTCTATAGCTTTGGTATAATTTATTTTGTATCTGTACTATAGAATACTTTCAAATACTCAGTGTGCAATATAAGTCCATCTTTAAGTGGCACTTGCTAACTCCTATAAAAGATGGCAGCTTATTTTAATGATTCAGTTCCATCCAGAGAATGTGTGTGTGCATGTGTGTGTGTGTGTGTGTGTGTGTGTGTGTGTGTGTGTGTGTGTGTGTGTGTGTGTGTGTGTGTGTGTGTGTGTGTGTGTGTGAGCGTGTGTGTGCGTGCGCGTACTTTAAAGAATCTGGGTTATATTGTAATATTTTATTTTTAATTGTGATTACTTCTGAATGTTTAAATAAAGAGGGCAGAGATACAGTTTTCTGTGATTGGATGTTACCATGTTCAAAATGGTGGTGAGTCAAATAGTTGCTATATGTTTTAAATATGTATGTACATGTACTTCATAATATGCTATGTATAGCAAGATTACATTTTAATATATCAATTATTTTAAAGAGAAAATAAAAAGGCTTATGTGATTAAAGCAATTATTTATCTACTGTTATTGAAATTTCAAGTTAAAATAATTTCCAAAATGGGGGGGAAAATAATGTGGTATTCCTCACCCAAGTAAATCACAGGAGACAAGCTAAAAATCCAATTAACATATTACTAAGCATTTGACATGTAAAAGGAGTAAAGAAAATGGCAAATATACTAGGCAACCTATGGAATGAGAAGGCAATTAAATTATATTATGTGTAGGGGTAGTGATATTTGGCATTTTGAAATCAGAAATTTAGCATTTTGAAGAAAGTTTGAGTTAATTTTGTTAAATGATGAATATTAATATTATTTATATGAGATCTAAAACACATTTAAGGAGGGCTATTAACAACGGTGTGTTAAAAGTGCATAAAGTGTCAATTTATCTCACATTAATATAGGTTAAAGCAATTCACACAAATACAGATCAGTCTGATACAGACTAAAGCATACTGCATAACACAAAAAAGATAAATGCATACTGATGTAAAACTAGTACAATAAAAAGAAAATGCACAAAATTAGCCTCGCACTTACTGACGTAACCTACACATAGAATGAATGAAAGTTGTGCGTAAAATCGAACAGAACTTTGGCAACTGATAACTCCAACTGGAATTGACATGTGTTTATCACTTCCCTAAAATTAGGGTTGCTATTGGTTTTCAGATATAAGGATTGAGATTTCCCATTAACTGGGTTGTGAAGATAGATTTTGAGATTAATGACGCATGGTAAGAGGGGTTTCTTTTGTGAAACAACTGAACTCGCTTCAGGTACCAAACATACATCATATGAGCAATGGTGGAACAGTAGGCTAATTTAGCGGGAAGGGTTGCTTTCCACATTCCATAAGAGTGGTCACTTACATTTTATCCTTCTAAACATGCAAAGGTTCTACAGACTCTTCAATTAAAGTTTCCTGAAGAAAGAGCATTGGGGAAAAATAATTACTTGGGAAAATCTTCAATTTCACATTTATATAGCATTTTGAGTCAATTTTGCACTTTATCGCTCTATATCACATTTGTGAAAAATTACTACCCCTAACTATGTATATTGATAATAAAGAACTGTTCTACATGCCTTTAGTTTAGGTGATTGGATTGTGCAGCCTTTCTAAATACTCTTAATGGGAAGAGGTAATGTCTTCCTATCTGCAATTAAACATATGCATAAATCCCTCCCACTCTTCACCAAATGGAAGATGATTCAAAACCCACTCCTGTATTACATTACTGCACAACACACGAAAATGAAGAGACGGATTGGAAAACTCCCTCTGGTGTAATGGTTATGATATTAGTTTTCAAGTAAAAAGTAAACAAATTCAAGTCTCCTTCACTTTTTTTTAAAATTTTGTAAAAATATCTTGTCTAAGCTTTGTACATTGTACGGAGTAATTTCACCTTGTCAGTGCAATTAATTATAGTTCTTTCTAACAAAGGTTGAATCCTACTTAATAGTTTCACATGCTGTACTTCTAAATGGTAGGTGGTTTAAAGGGTGAATGAACTTGCATAAAATAAAAAGTAAATGCAACTCTTTACGTCAGGTTTATAGGAACTGCTTGAAATGGCAAACTGCATTTTCAATGCAAAGTTGAGAGTGGCGAAGGAACAACTTTGTTACTCTGTCCAAAATTACTTGTGTGTTGAATAACTTCACATGCTGCTATTTTTCGGGCAGTTAGGTCCTCTTCTGAGGTAATAGATGTGTCATACACCAGAAACTTGAGGTGATCCCAGAAACAGAAATTAACTGGGTTGAGGTTGGGAGTGATGCTGGCCAAGCTACAGTTGGACTCCCCCTTCTGATCCTCAGGCAGCATAAACATGGTTTAAATGCTCTCATACGTACACCCAGGGTGAAATGGGGCAGAACTCCATCAGGTTGTAGCCGCATTTGAAAACGAATATGAAGGTGGTGGTGGCGGTGGCGGTGGTGGTGTTTTAGGGCCTGTCGACGAGGTCATTTGGGGAATATGAAGGAACACATCTAAAAATACGGATAAAATGTTCTGTAACACACGAAGATAAGCATGTCCATTTAACCGAGAGGGGAGCAGGTATGGGCCGTGACCTGCGCTAAAATTATTCCAACCCATATGTTGTCTGAAAATGTCTGCTGGTGATTCTTCTCCATGACAGCATGTGGATTCACATAGTCCCACACATGGCTATTTCTTGAATTAGACCATCCTTGGTGAACAAGGCCTTATCAGTTAACAATACTGATGAAAAGAATTCAGGCTGCTGGAGTAAAGGCCAGTTGCAAAAGTGTAGTCAATGGCCATAGTCTTCCTGTTTTAGTGCTTGCACCTTCTGTAGGTGAAATGGGTGAATTTGTGATAAAAAATCAAGAAGTAATTAAACACAGTGATCCAAAACTCATCCTTCTCCATGTGGGGACAAATGACCTAAAAAATGCAAACTCACCAGAAGAGGTTATGGGAGAAATTTACAGCTTGGCAAGATGTGTTAAGAAGTATCCCAAAGCATGAGTGTTAGTGAACGGTACAGTGAGAAGAAGGAATGTTAGCCACACATGTTTGGATATAGTGAATGAAAACATCCGATGGGTGTGTGAGGTATTAAAATGCATTTTTGTAGATTTAAATAAAGAAATAGAACTGTTTAGGTAGAGATGGACTATATTAAAATAGGAAGGGAGCCTTTGAGCTTGAAAGTGTAATGAAAAATGTAATAAATCTATGCTTGGGGCAAGAAAACTAAATCCAAGGGTGGGGGGGGGGGGGGTTGCAGCAAATCACATAGAAGAAAAGAAGAAACAAAACAATGCAATTCAAATGCAAACACAAGAAGGTAAGGTAAAGGATTGTATAAACTATGCCAAAACAGATAAATTGTCAGTATGGGAAACTATTGTAAAAGTAGCATTTGAAAAAGAAAATAAGAGCATACATAAATATTTCATTGTTTTTCATCAAATTATACAATACATAGCCAACAAAAGAGCAGCAATTGAACGATTAATCATAGAACTGCAGCCAAATGTTGTAGTCTTTACAGAACTTGGGTTAAAAGTTATGAAATTGAGGAAAACTGCTATAGGGATTATATTCTTGCTTCAAGCTACTGCAGAAAAATACATAAAAAAGTTGGGGAGTTGCGCACTAAATATAAGTAATCTGACTGTAATGTTTATTGTGAGAAAATGTATTGTGAGCTGTCGCAGTTGAAATTATTTTTAAAAAAGGAAAACTCATTGTATTAGGGGTTTATAGTCCACCAAAATCAGAAAAAAACATTTTTAAGAAAATTAGAGTTATATCTAAACAATCTGGTTAAGAATAACAAAATTATTGTGATAAGAGACTTCAATATAGATATCTTAGTAGAGAGTATGAAGAAAAATTTACTGATAAAAGGGATGAGAAGGAATAATTTGAAATTAATAAAAACAGGCCCAGCAAGAGTAGCAAATCACTCATCTACTTGTATTGAATGTGTACACAAATTTTAAAAGGGAGTTAAAGATATCCATAATTATGGGAGGGCTTAGTTACCATTTTGGTCAGTTAATGTGTAGAGAAAAATATATGAAATGGAAAACAAACACAATAAATTTAAGATCTTTATGAATATATGAACATCATGTTTAGAAAAGTCAGCTCCGCTTTGCAAGGTACTTTGCAACAAACCTAAAACTAGCAATTGATCTATGAAAACCTAAAACTAGCAATTGATCCATGAAGGGCATAAGTAAATAACACGCACACAGATTGTTGGAAGATCTTGCTGGAGAACAAACTGCAGGCTTGGCCATGAGTAACCCTCTTTCACCACTGTTAGCTAACCTACTAATGAGTAATTTAGAAACACATTACTAAAGCCTTTCCACAGATTTTTGGCATAGATATGTCGACGATGTGTTTGCTATAATTCCTAGAAGACTAACCGATGATGCTATAAAGTTGCTAAACCTACAAGAAAACTATAGTTTTCACCATTGAAGTAGAACAGAATGGATGGCTACCTTTTCGAGATTTGAAAATCATAAGAATACCAACAGGATTAGAATTTGGAATATATCGAAAAGCAACACAAGTTGACAATTACATTAAATGTAACCCATTTAACCCATTACAACATCAATATGCAGTCTTCCATAGTTTGGTTCATAGATTAATCACTAGCAGAAATAGAATATGAGCAGGAGTACGCTCACGTACACCAGGTTGCCAAATTGAACTACTACAACACATATTTCATCAAAAAATTGATCTACAGACACAAAAGAAACAAAAACTTAAAGAAATTACTACGTTAAAAAAACTAGAAAATCCAAACATCAGATACAGCAAATTTATATTTCATCCAAAATACTTTAAAAAATTTGAAAATATATTTAAAAACTTCAACATAAAATTAGCCCCTCAGAATAACCACAACATCCACAACTTACTAAACCATCCTCTGAGAAATAGCAAACAAAAAACTCAATTATCAGGTATTTACCAAATGAGCTGCCAGGATTGTGACAAGATATACATTGGGAGACTAAAAGGAATCTAGGAACAAGAATGAAAGAACACTTCAGAAATATTAAATTCAAACACATGGACAAGTCTGCCTTAGCACATCACTTTTGGTCCAAGAATCACATCAAGCAAGAAATAGAATTGATCAAACAGGCAAAGAAACCTCCAGAACTGCAGATTTGGGAAAACATTTATCACGAAGAAACAGAACCTCTTCATGAATTTTGAAATTCCCGCCGTGGATGATGTCATCAAACTTACCAGAGTATCAGATGGCAGCCAGATGCAGACACCAGTTGCACCATCAGTCAACCACAGAACTGAGGATAGGGAAGAAGTTCCCAGAAGCTAGTCTTCATTAAAAAACTTGTGAGTGGAGAAAAGTGTATACAAGGTTGACTCATTTGCCTAATTTTAGTAGATAAGCTTTGCTTAATGCATCATTTTTTAAATTCTCTCTAGCAAAATGTAATGAGTAGGCTAGGCTGAGATATGCCAAACAGTCATGTCTCACGTTCAGTATTCTGTTAGGTGTCTCATACCTGTGGGCAGATGCAAACTTTTGTAGTAAAAATTATTTATAAAATTCACATTTAATTATTTTAATTGGTGGTGCTTTGTGGTGAATATTTTACCATAAATTCGCATTAATTTCATGCAAATTTTCGGGGAGAATTAATGAGTAATGACATGGCTCAAATAAAAAGTAACAGGTAACTAGAGTAACACAATAGATAAGACCTCATGGGCATGTGAAATTCCATTCTCTTTGCATGACCAGAAGCAGGGAAAGAGATAAATGTATTTTACAATGAAAACCAACAACAAGGAATTACTGGGGAATGGCTAAATCAAGAAAGAAAAAGAAAGACCTATTTCACATAAACTTTGTATTTTAAAAGATCTACACTTCTTTCATAAGATTTTGTCTTTCATCTAAGGTTTACCAGTTATTCAAACTCGTTCAGAATGAAGAGGACTTCTGATGCTATTCCCAGAAAATTCATTTCATTTGTTATCAAGATATGCTAAACATATAATGATAAAATCCAAAATTTCGTAAAATATTCCAGGTAAAACGTAGTTTAAAGTTATTGTATCCTTTGAAGGTAACGTAGCCCATGAAGTAACAGTACAAAGTGGACCAAAGCCTGCCAACCCAACTGCCGGCCTCATGCCCACATACGGAAGACAGAGCTGGGTGATCATCCAACCGATACGGGGAGGAGATATGGTTAGCTTCACGGCACCCCCGGCCGGAAAGTTGGTTTTCTAGATCAGGGCTGGTTATCTAGCGTAGCTCCTGAATTTTCTCACGATCCTGAGTGGGCATCTGTCCCATACCTGAGACTTCAAATTCACACCTCCCAGTGGTGTGATCCTTGGAAGATGCTGAACCTATATGCCAAGTCTAATTTTTACCTTTGACTTTTAATTTTTACATTATAGTGTTAAACAAACACATACACTAATAGGCGCGCGCTTTCCTTTTCCTAATTTCTTCTTCTTTTTTGTGGGGGATCCAGAGAGCCTGAAAATATATATTTCCCATGAAATATTGACATCAAAGTTTTGGGTGGAATATAATATTTCTCCTGTTTACTATATCTAGTAGAGGAATTAAAGAGCTATAAGGATTTGAAGATTCAAACTGACAGTAAGGAATATCTGGAAATGGTTAACGTCTCAGAGAAAAGAAGCAAACATAAATGTGTGCTTTGATAAAATGGACATTATTGTGTAGGAATATTTTATCTGTTTCATATGGTTTATAGATAAAATAATTCAGAATGATGAGTACTTTACAGGCTATAATAAAATAAATCAAGATGTATACCTTATTTACCTTGAAAATATTTAAAGTATACTGATTTTTAATTAAAATTGTTATGGAAATTTCTGATAAATTCAAAATTAACACAAATTTTGCTTGTAAAGATGTTTTGGGAAGGCGCTGGTCTTCTTTAAAAACTTTGTCACATCCTTGGAAGTTGACGATCTTAAATACCACTTTTGGTATTTGTATCACTTTTCGTTTATGAGCTATTTTGTTCACAGGCGTACACGCAGATTTATTTAAATATTCTTTTGCATTTTTGGGGGGTTTAGGGTGCTCAAAAGATAATAACCTTCATTATATTACAATACAATAGTCTATGTTCTATTTGATACAGAGCTCACATAGACGTTCCTGAACCTGAGCCAATAGGTGTGATATAATCATGCCCATTGAGCTGGGCCCCATCTACCAATCCATAGACTTGAATATGTGACGCTCAGGTGAATTTGCATATTTACTTACATTAAGATGCGCTGGGACTCCATCGTGTTGCAGCAGAAACTGTTGCGGTGTATGGAAAACATAATGTTAGCTAAGTCGGTCCTGTTAGTCTGTTTGGCAGTAGATATTACTCACATCCTGGGACGGCTCGTCCTTAAGTGCTACAGTGCTGCAGCGCGCTCTTTTCTGTTTTATAAATCACATTGTAGAAATTTTAAAAGACCGTGTAAATAACAATGCATTATTATAAGTATAAGAAATCTAGTACGACCAATAATGAACTCTTGATGCATGGAAAACATCTGCGTAACTAATGGAACGCTTCCGTGACGTCAACGTGCTCAGAGCCAGCAAGCTCGGTGATCAGTTATTGCGCATGCGTACAACCTTCTCCTCTTGCCTCCCCGATGTCCTTAGTTCCCAAGATTTTCTCACAAATGCGTGCTATATCGAAGGCAACTAGAGTATCAGTGTATTGCGCGGTCATCATTCGCTGCATTGTGAAGCAGAGCCACCAACACTGCTAGATACAGCTGTAGAAATTGAATATGCTTTGAAAATCATTAAGCAATTTAATCATTGCTTTATATTTTAGTTCAAGAAACTAATTGCATCCTTCTTACGTAAACAGATCCAGGTATTAAATGGTTATTAAATTGCAGGGCAGATTATGATGCACCTTCGTGTTGGCACGATACTCCATTCCCGCGACCATAACGAGAATACTCCATAACAAGTTCATGTAGTTCGCATGTTCGCACTGTGTCCAAGTATTCCTTTATGTAATGTTATTTAGTGGTTGATATCAGTTTCTTTATTTTGTGTGTGAGTGTGAAACATGTTATAAATTCACATTATTCAGTGCATGAGTAATTTAATATTACAAAAGCTTTAACCAATAAATAATGAACATGGTTAATGAACGTCTGAAAACTGCCTTTTCAAGGCAAGCATTAGAAGAAAGGGTACCAATACCCGATCTAAAAATTGAGCAAAAAGTGAAAGGAAGTAGAAATTCTGTTTATATCATGAAGAAACATCGGCGCATGGACTTTCTGCACTTGCCAACCTAAAACACAGAAATAAATATACATCCAACCTTAGCCACACTTTCCCTTTGCCGTCCCCAGCATATAAATATATATAATGGTATATATTTATAACAAATATAAAAATAGATATTACTACATTTTTCGAACATTTTTCCTGCGGCATGCTGTTATTTTTCGGCACGAGCCGCCACTGCTCACATCGTCCTTTCACCTTACACTCATGACTAACGATTTGCATAACTGCACAAAAAATATAAACCGATCTCAAACTTTGACAGCAAAATAATTAAATTACAGTAATGTTGTGAAACACCTTGTAGTTGTTTTCTTATCTGGGGGTTGGAAAATTAACATTTTTCGGTGAAATAAGACACCTAATAAGTTTAAAAAGTAAATGTTTAAATGATAACCAATATAAATAGCATTAAATAATTATTAAATCGTAACTAAATTTCAGTATTTAAAACAAGCACCAAATAACAATTTACTGTCGATATCTGTCAACCAAATGAAGTGGCAATAATTCAAATTAATCACATCACATGAAATATAAATGACACACAGCTAAATAATTTTTCTACTTTTTGCTCTCACAATTCCATTGTAGCGCTACTGACAATAGAATAGTGAAGGGGAAGAAAATCAAATTACAGATGTAGCAGCCGGGTTTTCGAATGTCGCAGATGTTGTTGCCAACTGTGTAATTTCAAATCTCCCTTACCAACCTGCCAACTGTTGAAACTTTATATGCATGACACTATTCTTCTAAGAAATAAAATTTTATTGAAGTGTTAAATGCCATACAGTTTCTGAAACGTTGGATAATACTCATTGTGGTTTATAATAGCACCACCTCCCTTTATCTTTAAATAACTAATTAACTCTGTGATATTTACGAAATTGTTATATAATTATCTAGAGCGTTACTATAGTGAATCCTTCCCTTCAGTCCTTATAATATGTATCTGTTACAAAAACAAAAAAAACGATAAACATACAACAAGAAACATTAATGTAACGTCTGACTTTCTTAACCATCCCCAGATATTCTGCCAAGTTCTGGTAAAGCTACATAGCCTATAAGTACCCTTTAGAGTTGGAATAATCCTCGCTTGGAATGGTTCAGTATAAATTTCAGATAATTACAGTCATTTAAGTTATATAAATTTCTGGGTTATTTCTGGTACTACAATTACTTAATATAATAAAAACTACACACTTTTCACATAACATATACAACGAAACATATACAACATATACGTTCGACACTCTCAACCACCACCTGCCCGCCTCGGTAGCGTGGTGGTAGCGTGTCTGCCTCACGTTCGAGAGGTCTCGAGTTCGAATCTCGGTCAGGGTGAGTTACCTGGATAAGGCTTTCTTCGGGGTTTTCCCTTATCCTGAACGATGAATGTTGGGTAACTCTAAAGCTCTATGGACCCCGGGCTCATTTGAGCATCATTTCACCCATTCCATTCATCGTCCGATATGACTTAACGTTGGAGGATGTAAATTACACAAAAAAAAACCTCAACCACCAAGATAACTTTTTCAGAAGACAAAGAGTCCGCGAACATTCAGTCTTATTAGTTAATTTTTCATTTTTTCATTTGTTTTGTTTACATTATCTTGAAAATTGTGTCTCAACAAAAACATGGAATTAAATCGTAAAAATGTTTATGCAGTCATTTATTATTTATTATGTTGGATCCCACATTATATGACGCAATCTCAAAAAATGCTCGTGTCGATTGTTGTACAAAAATGCCCAAGAAATACAATGACGGTGCCTATAAAGACGTATATAAGATTGTAACAGGCGGCGACTCATGGATCCATGCACATGAGCGGAAACGTAAACAGCAGTCGACTGTATGCTTGTTTCAAGATGAAACAAATGTTGTTCGTACTGGAAGCACTTCGAAGCAAATGATCGCCTGCTTTTTCAACAAAACTAGCCATGTGCCTTTAGAGAAAATTAAAACGGTCAATGCCGAATGGTACACAACCTTTTGTTTGCCAGAAGTCTTCGGTGTAGTAGGAACCGTAGGAACGTTTTTCATCAAGACAATGCGAACGCAAACACATCTCGTCTAACAACAGAGTATTTGAAGGCTGAAAAATCAAATTGATGGGTCATCCGCCATACAGTCCTGATTTGGCACACAATGACCTTTTTTTTTTTCTTTGCTTGTTCCATTTATACTCCACCTTTAACTGCTATGGTCATATCGGCGGCCGTTCTCCTTTGGAACATACCGAAGGTGTTAACTCGTTATCTTTGGTTTTAATCATTAGATCACGCGCACATTCACACTCTCATACTTCCAGACTCTAGGGAAGATGGGGAATTATCTTGGTCGGAGAAAAATCCCCACCCCACGGCCGGGAATCGAACCCGGGACCCCTAGCACTGCAGGCAGGTGCTCTACCGACTGAAACTTCTTTTTGTTCCCCAAAATCAACAATAACTTGCGTGGACAACGATTTTCTTTGGCAGAAGAAGCCATTGATGACTTCGAAAACCATGTTTTGGAGGCGGCTCAAGAAGACTGGAATAAATGCTTTGACAAATGGTTCAAACGGATGCAAAAGTGTATTGATCATAAAGGAGCATATTTTGAAAAACAATTAAGCAGTTTTCAATCAGAAATTAGTTTGTTTTAATTATCTGGCTAAAAATATAAATAGTGCCGCTCGTACACATTTAGGTATACTAGTTACACACTTTGTATTTATTGCACTTAAATTCTTCAGTATTGTAGAAGGCATTTTCTAGCAAATTTTTCTTAATGGCTTTTATTTACATCTCTCTTTGTTTTAAGTCTTTTATTTCCTTATATCAGTTCTCTAATGTTCCCTCCTTATACAATTTACTTAGAAGGCCCGCACAACAAACTTGATTACAACATAAATACAAACGGAAATAAAGAAAAGCATTCTTACATAAGAAGGTGTGGCATCCACAACATACATCTGTAGAATTAGAATAAAGGTCGACAGTTTCGTTAGCTGCACATCTGCAGGATTTCATAACTCCTATGGCTTGTATTCAAGTACAGTGGCTTTGTAAATCCTTGTCAATCTTTCGGTAATTTATAAAATAAATAATAAATGGTTTATAACCCTATGTCCATCAGAACAAAATAGTATTTAGAATTTTGAAAGAATTAACAAAATCGGAGTGTATTTTTGAGATTACTATCCCCCACCCCAAAATTCTCTTTTTATAACTTTAGTTCAGGTACAGATGGCACCTACTGAGATGGCAAAGGCTGTTTCGGGAGGTCCAGGTTCGCTTCTCGTAGCCGGCCTACCTGACCCATGGGTCTTTCCGGGAGGTTCCTCGGGTCGCCAGGCGAATACCAGGTTTGATAATTACATCCCAGAATTTCCTGCCCCTTCATTTTACTTCCGTTATCATTTCATATCATCTCTTATCTGGCGGTATCTTTCAGGGTAGAAAGTGTCGGTGGGAGTCTGGGCGTTGTATGGCAGGATGATATGCCCTTGTTAAACATCTCTTCCAGGATGGAGGTCTCCGGTCTCCGAACACTTTTAGTGGCCCGTTTCAGGATCGCGGCGGTGGGTGCCGGTTGTACTAGACTACCGGGGAGTTTAAAACTAGTGAATAATAGGGACCTTGCCCTCTGCATTGTCGTGGCTCCGTTGTGTCGGCCTTCCTCTGACTCCCCTAGCCTCATTCTTCCTCCCAGGGATGCCCCACTAAGGACATAGGTAAAAAACATCAGTCTGGTAGTCTGGTGGACGTGCCGTATCCCCTCCGTAAATTCTATCCTATCCTACACATGGCACCAGCTGTTTCACATTCCACATTTAACACATTTAATATTAAATTTGTGTTTGTGTGCGAGAGAGAGAGAGAGGGAGAGAGAGAGGGAGAGAGAGAGAGAGGGAGGGAGGGAGGGAGGGAGAGAGAGAGAGAGAGAGAGAGAGAGAGAGAGAGAGAGAGAGAGAGAGAGAGAGAGAGAGAGAGAGAGAGAGAGAGAGAGAGAGAGAGAGAGAGAGAGAGAGAGAGAGAGAGAGAGAGAGAGAGAGAGAGAGAGAGAGAGAGAGAGAGAGAGAGAGAGAGAGAGAGAGAGAGAGAGAGAGAGAGAGAGAGACGGATAGCTCAAAGGCAAAATTTGCGAAAAATGGCAAACCTACTACTTCCAAAAATGGTGACGCTTAACATTTTTAAGAAAATTTCCATACTCAAACTAACATTTATACGGAAACTATTATGTTTTATTTCCACAAAAATAGCTCTAAAAGTTTTGATTACATTCCCACTTCTGTGAGGTAGCTTATTTGCCTCCTATTCAAAAGCTCCGAGAGCAAATATTGTTTAGGTTGAGTCACTTGGATAAGATGTTATGGCGGAGCTTTCCCTTTAATTGCTATGGATTCCGGACTTAGTTGAGCATCATTATACCCTATGCATTCATTGAAGGTCTCATATGACTTGTCAGGTTAAAGGATGCTAAACTCAAACACAAACAGTATTATGTTTACGATATTTCCATGACCAATGCAGGTATTGCCTGTCCACCACGAGAAGGCAAGGTAGAGGAATGTGTAACAGAATCCTTTTTAACTCACCCATGCATAATACCTATCACTGCAGTTACTGAAACAAGCATTAGATCTGGTAGCACAGGTGACTCACATGCACTCTCATACACTCATTTCGTAGTAAACAGCTTCACTAACACAGCAAATAAACAGTTCATGCCCATCTCCCTCTTCATGTCCCGCTTGCCTTCTCGTGGTGGGTAGACAGTATATATTTCTTGAAGTTATGGGGATAACCAGTGAAGCCCTTTTCATTTTGAATGACTTTTATGTAATTCGTATACCGCTACATGTACATGAAAGCCCGCCTCACCGCAAAGTGAGATTTGTGATAGACAACACGGCGCTGGGGTGAGTTTTCTCCGCGATCTCCGGTTTCCCCCGCCATCTCATTCCACCGGTGCTCCATCTTCATCTCATGTACCATCAGTGTCACCGCCTGCGGTGCCGTATGTAGTAAAATCGGGCGTTAAACACTACTCATTTCATTTCATTTGTGGCGTAGATTGTAGCATGTCTGCTTCACGTTCAAGAGGTCTCGAGTTCGAATCTCAGTCAGGGCGAATCATTATACCTGCATAAGGTTTTTCCGTGGATTTCCCTTATCCTGATTTCGGGTAACTCTAGCTCTATGGACTCTGGGCTCATTTAAGCATCAATTCATCCATTGCATTCATCGTCCGATAGGACTTAAGTTGGAGGGCATTAAAAACAAGTATACACAGAAGCTTACCATACAAAGGTAAAACACGTACTTTAAGACAGATAAAATATTTTGTGGCATTATCCTTTTTCAAGATGTTTCTTGTCATGGTATATATTTTGAAATGTGTATATTTTTCCCAAGGGTAAAGTTCCTATTCTCTTTTTCTAGTTGCTAGATGCAAAGAGCGTGGGATTACAATGTCAACACAAATCAGCGACCTGGTTTTCTAAATCTGACTCGCTTTGTCTACTGTATCAGACAACGACAAGAGTAAAAGTAAAATGTAAGGCCCACGAGAAGTAGGTAGAAGCATAAAGTCACTTATTTGTACAAGAAAGAGAAATTGGATATGTAAAATATCAAATAGCTTTATTGAGAATGCTGTTGATCAAATGAGTTAGCCTGTTAATCAATGTGCAAATGCTTATTAGTATTTGTTGTTGTTTTAAGGAAATTTAAAAACTATTCCCTAAAAACGTTACTGGAATGGGATGGGATAGGATGGAATATTTATGTCTCATCTTTCTTCATACATATATTAAGTAATACATTATCAACTAATGACCATCATTATTGGTTGGTATGCATGTGTGTACGTATATTTGTTATTAGTTGTAAGTGAAATGTAAACTATAGACAGGATGTGCTAAAAGAACTATTCTGAACAAGCCAAAGTGTTTGTTAAGTTTGAGAGAGTACAGACATTTCACTTCCTGTCAGACTATATCCGATTTATCTGCAGAACACGAGGCGTCAGTATATTTATCATTGCTTCGTAATCGGGGACGATTTTATTTAACATAGAGAGTTCAAATAAATATTATCCAGTAGTTGTTCAAAATCCAGATAATAGTGTAACAAATGGATCAACCTTAAATTGAAATGGGACACGAGATTTTTCGCCTACCCCCTTACCTCAACACACCTGTCTTAGTGGACTTCGCTTCTGCTAAGGAGAAAAGAATAGATCTAACAGGGGCGGCCGGTGAGGTATTTTATTGATGGTGCCATAAATAAATAAGGGTTGTTAAAATATAAATATGTGCACCAATTACGAACGATTTAGGTAATCTTATCAATAATCCAAACCATTTTATAATATACTGTACCATACAGAGCGTACAGGGAAACGGAAATAGCTATTTATTACATTCGTACTCTTGTTACGCATAGGTGTAACGAGTACAGTAACAGTTTGATAATACAGTTCATGGAGAATGTGATACGAAGCGTTCGTGTACGATTTCGTGATAAAGAGACAGTTATTGTTATTGCTTTAGCCATAAATTTCCTCTTACTGAAATCAAACGAAACAAACTCGAGAAATTTTTCTCTCACACTCACAAACACATACGAGCGAGCAAACACGCACGCACGCACACACAAGACGCAATTCTTCACTGCAAATTGAGTAATCTGAATTTTTAAAAATGGTTTAATGAAATTACTAACTTTTAAAAATTAAAAGCATTGTACTCACCGAAAGCAGCAACTCCATGACTTTATGAAGACAGCTTCAAATGAATTAGTAGGAACGGTATTGAAAATCCATTCGTCGCTCCTTCTTGTTGGCAAATAAATCTATCACCTTTGAATTGAAATTGTCCATTTTGCACACGAACAGCTTTTCACAGGACAGCATTCCTAAGGCACTCAATCGCTCTACTTTCATTGTGTTTCGTAGAAAAGTTTTAATCCTCTTAAGTATTGAAAAGCACCGCCCAGCTTCTGATGTCGAGATAGGCATAGTGATTAACAGTTTCAAAACTTTAACAGTCTCTTCAAAAGTAGCACAGAGTTCATCCTCTAGTATCAGCAAAGGAAACGGAACCGCACCGGAAACTGCTCTCAACTCAGGCCTAGCATAGAACACTTGAAGCTCTCCCTTCAACCTTCTTTTCTCCAGAAATGTATATGTGTCCGTAATTTCAAGATATTTGTCTGCAAAATGTGTTACATAATTGTCAAACTGGCTTACATCAAATAAGTTGGTTGCAATTAGGTGCCCAGTGAACTGAAAACGTGATTTTATTTCACAAAATATGGCATCACACACCTCCAAAGCATTTTGCTTTTTGTTATCATCAACCCTTGCTCTCTTGTAAGGCATTGTTTCGTCATTTTCAAAACTAACCTGACTGATGGAGTCAATGTCATCTCTGATGTTTTGCATTATTGTTTCAAAGTTATGAATGTCTTGTTTTACCTTGGTTGGCTCAGTTGTCTTCTTTTGAAATTGATTAAAAAGTATGTCCACATGAGGCATTATCTCATAGAAAAACGATAGCCAGGAAATGAAGTCTCTATCTTGCAGTCTTTGTTTGTATGAACCAGCTTTTTCAATAGTAGAGGGTAATTTTATGTTCTCACTCGTTTCAATTGTTTCCATGACAGTAATAAGCTCCTTCCTGTTTTCATAAATATCCTTTACTACTCGCGAATGGTACTTCCATCTTGTGAGAGACACACGGGGTAAGCTTTTCTGAATTATGCTATGCAACACTTTCGATCGTTGTGGCGAATTTGAAAAGAAAGAAGAAATGCCTGAAAGATGTGCAAAGAAGATGCGGGCTTTGCGATTAACTGAGGCTGCAGTAGACATTATAAGGTTTAACTGGTGCGCATAGCAATGAATGTTGTGCGCATTTGGGTATTTGTCTTTTATTAATCTCTGTACTACGTTTGACTGGCCACTCATAACGTTTGCACCATCGTAACTCTCAGCTATTAGTTTTGCTCGGTCATCTCCAATTAAGGGTTCGATTTCTTTCAGAATACACTCCGAGATAGACTGAGCATTCTGACCTTCTGGATTAACAAAATTCCAAAATCTTTCAATGGGTGTTCCATAAACAATGTATCGCAAAACAATAACCAACTGAAATTCGCAAGACACATCAGTGGCTTCATCCGCGATAATTGCAACATAATCCGCACGCTTTATTTGTTTGCGAACTTCCTCGTGATACACTTCCAACATGCACTGCAGGTGTTCGTTTTGAACAGTCCTAAAAATGCCTTTGAATACTGATGGCTGACTGAGATGCACTTGAAGTTCTTTATCCAACTCCGCACTAAACTGAATGAGCTCACGAAAAAAAACCCTTATTTTGAGAGGCGTCAGATTCGTCGTACCCCTAAGAGCCAGCTCCAAAGCACCACAGAACCGAATACAGTTTATAATTACGTTCAATATATATCTGTTCTTGTCTACTTGTTTGTTATGGCTGTTAACTGCCTACACTGCGAATCTAATTTGTCCTGAATATTCAGTCCAGTCTTACACAAATGGACATCTCCCCCAAATAACACACAAGGAAAACAAAAAACTGCATTGTTTTCATCACAGCCGCAAATCCATTTGTTCTTTTGATAAATATCCGGATTAAACTTACGGCATCGATTTTTTGTTTGCTGCTGCAGATTCAGTGGCCTACCTATTGTTTTATCTGATTTTTTTCACTTAGAGTCCTATTACTAAATGAAGTTTTCAGTAATTCACTCACCTTGTTCATGTTCGTAACTTTACTGTGAATTTTAACTTAAAGAAAAAACACTGAACACTGTTTTAAAAATCCTTACTCACGATGAACTACAGCATTACAGGAGCACATACAGAACTACTCTACCATTGCTTTGAAAACATGTGTCCAACACATGCTGGACGCGCGGGTTTTATGTTCTACCAACAAAACTGCTGCTGTGAAATATGCACATGTTGAAATACTGTCTCTAAATTTTAAAATCTAATACTATATTCACATTGAAACCCAATTAATTTTATTTATAAGGATATCTATGTGTTGTGTTTCTACAAGTGATTTCATTAAGCATTAATTTGCGTTTTGAAGTTCCTCAGAATTAACTGCAGTAGGATGGTGACACTGCATTAAAGGAAGGTATAGCGCGAAATGTATTCTTACCATTGTCTTTCGCTAGGTGGCAGGATCGTGGTTCTCTGAAGTCCCGTGTTTTACTGCACTCTAACGGGCAAAGCGTAAGTTATGCGCCAGAGAAATCCCGGCACTACCTTCTCTGACTTTCTTCCATAAGAGCCGTGTATAAGCAGACATCTTAGCCCCTAGCCCTAACACAGGCGTTTATGAGCGTAGACGGTGCCGTTCTAGTATCGGCACCAAGCTACGGAAAACAACCAAGAGAGAGCGCTGGCGTTCAACGCGCCTATTCAAACGAGGGAGCAACTACTCATCAACAATTCCTTTTGCGCAATTCTTATACACTTCTCTTTCTTTCGCTTTCATACGGATGGTGCCATGGCACAGCGGCACTACCTCAGAAGCCGCCCCTGAGATCTAATATACAAACATTAAATAATCAGGTACGTGTGTTTTATTTACTTTTGCGTACAGTGGTGTATACCTATATAATAGAGTCTTACTGCTACCAATTATCTTTTATCCCTGGCATGTGCTCCATTGTATGTTTATAAAAGGAGCTGCTACTGATGAGAAAAGTGCCAAGTGAATCAGTCTCTAATAAATAGTATTTGCGCTAAGACAAACATCAAAATGTTACAAAAACTGTTCCACGAGGAAAGTACGGAGTAATGTTTCTAACACAAACGTAAAACCCCCCTATTTTTAGCTCAAATAGTTTTCATAATATAAATTTGCCTTAAATTTCGGTTCAATACACACAACTCCCAGTTTTTGGGTACTGCTCTCTTATACCCCCCTTTTCTCCAAACTTACTTGTTGATTATTCTTAATCATTCTTAACCATTTCTCTCTGACGTTCCCCAAATAATCACTTATAATTCTTAAATTATTTTATACTTTTACAGACATAATTTTCTTGATTAGTAATACCTCTGCCCCTTCCTTAAAACTATTCCACTTTTGTTGCCAAATTTGTTCTCTCCATACCTTTGATTACAATACAGTGTACCATGCCAGTCTGTACCATCTTCTCCACACATTGGGCGTTTCTCTTTATCCTTATCGATCAAAAGTAACTAAAAATATCTAAATTTACCTCTCAAGCGAGTCAGTATCCGTAACTTCCGGTTTCCGTAGGGTTTCCTGATCGGTGGGTGAATGCTGGGGTGGTTTCTGGTCTACAACCACACTCGATCTCTCATTTCCCTTTAATTACGTTCCCTTCTCATTTTTCACCTGTTTGTGGTTATAGACTTCGTGGTGTGTGACGGTATTGGACAAATGGCGTAGATGCTGGCTAAACGGATCCCCCTCTAGCCAACTCAGGTCTAGAACTTTAAGGGACTTCCGGGCGTCTCTGTGGTCTATAGCCTGCTGTGGTTCCTTCACTTCCTCTATTCTTCACCACCTAGATCTCACTAGGTCATAGTACAGGCCGTTGTACACCACTTCAGAGCAAACGTTCTGAACCCAACAGCTGCGGACCCCTATCACCCTTAGTACCTCTGACGTCACCTTAAGTACTCCGGACCGAACATCTTAGCCCTTTCCGACAGGAACTTTTTAAATTGGGTTGGACTCGACTAAGTATCTCATGGGAGATTGGATACGTCTGGGTGTGATGCCTAGATGAGGTTCTGAGACACTTCAATGTTCTCCAGTACCAACCTGGAGAGGTCTGTTAGTTCACCGTCGGCCCTACTGAACCTTTTAGTAGCCTCCCCCGCCCTCCGGAGTTGACAAAGGGCTGTAGCGCAATCATTTCCGTCCTTGCGTAAGCGGAGGGGGTTTTAGGGATGGTATTCTTCCTTTCTGTAAGACTTCGGACTCCGTTGTGTGCTCTGACCTTCACTTCTGTATTATACACAGTTATACAATGTTGTGCAATTAACTATTTGTTGTTTTCGTGACATAACATTCTGAAATGGTGTACTCATAACGCCAACAAGAAGTGATTTTGTATCACTCTTAACATAAAATGCAAACGAATCTGAAATTGGAAACAATGTACAGCTCTGGAATACATTAGAACGGGAAAAAGTTTTGGGACACAATACGTTAATATTGAGAAAAAAAGATGAGTAAATAGGAAAGGAGGAAAGAATGAAGAAGTCTGGGTTTACAGTGAAATATTTCCCTTAAGCAAATAAACATTAGTCTATTTAAATGCCTGTATGTAAGTGGACACATAAGTTGTTTCTACTTTTGTGGCTACACGTTAATAACACTCGTAGTTAGACAGAAAAAAGTACCTGAAAATTCTTTCTACATCTCTCCGTGTTGATTATTATTCTCGTTGAGAGTGCGCAGTACCATAAAATATGAGGACAGCTGTAGGATCTGAAACAGACACACTGTATCTGACAATTTATACACACCAATAAAATAATGCACCATCTATTAGCCTAGAAAGAATGTATCTATTCCTATCACCTTGCTTATTGTATCGCTTTACTGACAGTCTGTAAGCTGAGCATTAATGTTCACAGGACCAAACATGGCAAACTGAATACATGCATTTTTACGTCAGCGTGAATTCCCGTGCTTCTTTATCTTTTCACTAAGATGTACCAAGTCGGCACATCCTACTTTTGTCCAATTACTCACTTCAGAGCTAAACAGCAGGCACGGAAAGCGAAAATGCACATTTCTAATACTGCAATCGCACAGCCATTTACAGGTTGTGTATACATTGTTAAATTTGCGCCTATAGTCCCGCTTCTGATTTTTGTAACACACTTAACTGTCAAATTGGGCTGCGGACATCCTAGTCGCTTTTTTTTTAATTTACGTCCGCCCCAACGTTAAGTTATATCGGACGGTGAATGAATTGGGTGAAATGATGCTCAAATTAGTCCAGGGTCCATGGAGCTTAGAGTTACCCGACATTCGTCTTGAAGGATAAGGGAAAACCCCGGAAAAACCTTATCTAGGTAACTCACCCTGACCGAGATTCGAACTCGGGACCTCTTGAACGTGAGGCAGACACGCTACCATCTATGCTACCGAGGCGGGCTCCTAGTCGCTTTATTACATTTTTTCTTTGCAAGTCGCTTTATATATTTTATTTCTTAAAATGGAATCCACTGAGTTCTTAGCTACCTCTTGAGAGAAGTTCAACAGTCACAAAGTTTCGAAAACCTCGCGATCGGTCGCTGCACACAACAGAGTAATTGTTTTGCGCTAAAGTACTAGTTGTACTTGATGTACTAGAAAACCCACAATTGTCTCATCTGCTGATTATCTACAAATTCCAAGTTTATCACAGTGTCTAAAACAAAGCATCTGTTTAGAAACTGGACTGTGAAAACACACCGTATTCAAAGCAACATAAAGCAACAAAGCAAAGGTTCATAGCGCTAGGAGTTGTAAACATTCTTTGTATTTGGAGATAGTTGCAGTTAAACTCTATAGATAGTAGCACTTCCCAGAGATGACCAAGAACTCTGGCGTTGCCAATGTGAATTAATGTGCACATCGAAACTGTGCTATGATCTGGGCGTACCCAACCAATGCCTGTCTAGCATTTGTCGTCTACGCATGCGCAGAGCTTTAAACGTTACATGATATTCTAGCACAAGAGAAGTGTGCTACCTGCAACGTTGCTACATACACTCATGCTATCGCCGTCTACTTGCTACACATTAAGCAATGAGCGCGGTAAATACAAATAACGAATGAAGAGGAAAAGGGCTTCTACAAGACAAATATTGGGGTTTCATGTGCTCTTGTGCTCCTAAACAGCAGCCGCCCCTGAATGCACCAAATAATTCGCATACAAATATACAAGGGAGTATGGGAATAAAGTGACGTTAACACTGTTTGCTATGTAAGCGCTTTGAAATTCCGTTTTCATTGATGGACAATAGATAAAAAAAATCAACGAATAACGATTTCAGAAAAGTCTTGTAAAATTCAAATATATAACAAGGAATATCTTCGAAATGGTGACCCCACAAAACATGCGTCTGTCATAAATTGTGTGTTTCATAGAGATGTGCAACTTTTATATACCAAAATTTTGTCTCTTACTTTTTTATTTACGTCCTGCAACATTAAGTCCTATTGGACGAGATTCATATGGGTGAAATGATGTTCAAATGTGCCCAGGGTCCATAGAGCTTAGAGTTACGTAAAATTCATCTTACAAGATCAAGAAACCTCGGAAAATGCCTTATCCAGGTAACTCATCCTGACCGAGATTCAAACTCGGGACCTCTTGGATGTAAGACAGATACGCTACACTTACCACTACAGAGACAAATCCCCTATATAGGGCTCTATTTTTTTTTAATTTAGGTCCTCCAACGTTAAGTCATATTGGACGGTGAATGAATTGGGTGAAATGATGCTCAAATGAGTACAGGGTCCATGGAGCTTACAGTTACCCGACATTCGTCTTGAAGGATAAAGGAAAACCCCGGAAAAACCCTATCCAGGTAACTCACCCTGACCGAGATTCGAACTGGGGACCTCTTGAACCTGGCGCTGACATGCTACCACCACGCTACCGAGGTGGGCTATAGGGCTGTTTCGAAATGACACCGAATGAATATGTAGAAGTAGTTGCTCAGCTTCTATGTGACAAATATAGATAATTTTTACCGCCAATAGAGCCACATAAAAAACGCCCCAGAATGAGTGTGCATTAGGCAGTGATAGGAAAACCAGCGCATGCCGCGTGCCTCTCTATCGAAATTTGCATGTAGGTGACACCATGCCACCTGCTGTAGCTGTTTGTAAACATACCGACATACTCCACGGTAGCTTGCAACCATTAAGAATTTCTTTGGCTTATGAAACAGCAATAAAGAAACTATTCTTTAGTTATTTGTTTATGGGTGTTAACGTGTTCCAACATTCCGTTATAACAGTCGATGATGGCAAATAAGCTGGTGGACATACATATGCAACTTAAACCTTTTAAAGGGAACTTAATGTTAGTAAATAGAGGATGGAAGCATTAAATGATAAAAAGAACAGAGAACAATATCAAAGAATTGTAGATAAAGTTAACCAAAACTAAATGCCTTATGCAATGAGACAAGCATTTTATTTTACTGTGTTTGATTATACTAAACAAATAACGTGTAACTGAAAAGGAAGCTGTTGATTTTACAGTAACTGGTTGATAGTACTGTACAATTAAGATCATAGCAAAATGAGTAACCTTGGAACCGTCCGAGTTATTAGTCGACTTTTTCACAAGTAACTGCCCTTTGCCCCATTACCTGAAAGCGAGGCTAGGGTCACTGATAAAGAGCAAGGAGCTATGTTTTTGTGGCTGGTGGGTCCCAATAACAACTTCTGAGGTTCGCACCCCAGTGATTCCTGCGCTGCCTAATCACAAAATAATGTAATATTTAATGCTGCATAAAATTATACCTAAGAGAATTTCGAAGCTACGACATCAAAATTCAGACTAGTTAAGTTATAAACTACAAAACGACTATATTCTTTCGGTGTCATTTCGAAACAACCTATATATGCTATAGGTATATAAGAGTGATGCACAGTTTCCTAAAGAGGTGCTTAACATGATTGGATAACGTCGAAGTCCAGTTTCAAAATTTCCATTAAACAATATGGGTAAGCATGGTTTCATCCGCGCCTTTCTATGATAGTGGCAGACAGCAACGAGCGCCTAGGGCGCGGACAGGCGAAACACCACGCAGCCGGTTTGGATGTTTTTGGGTGTCTCGGTATACCTATACAACATTTCCCGGTTATGCAAAATTCGCTCAAAATAAAGAGAACTTCTGACGACATTCCCAGAAAATTCAAGATACACATATCATTTGTCATGAAAATGTCTTATAACATATGGAATGTTAAACAAAATCGTTTGAGCCATTTTTCAGAAAATCGTCATTTTCGAGAAAAAAAATCATATAACAAGTAGCTTGAAGGAGGGGGAGTCTTTAAAAAAAATCTTCATATCGTGTCCTTAGAAGACGCTACAGACTTTGGTACTTAGCAACATTTTGTTTTTGAGTCATACTGTTCATAGCCAAAGGCATGCATGCTACGTGCACACACAAACACAGATCTGTTCCCAAAGTTTTTTTTATTATTATTATTTTTTTTAATTCAGGGAGTCTAAGATATGCATTCCGTAAAACTGAACTACTGAATTTTGGGTATAAGCTTTTGAAGGAATAATTTGAAGAACTTACCTATATAAAACAAAGGATAGTGCGCAGAGAAAATCTGTAAATGTAATACCTACATCAAATGCTTCTTGTTTAGTCCATGGCATTTATGTAATTGTTAAAAAGAACACTGTGTGAGGTAAAATATGATATTAAAACGAGCAAGCTTCTCTAGCATTGTTGAGTTTTCAAATCCTAGAGGGCTTCTTATGAAATGTGATATGGACCGTCCTTTTGGGCAGTACAATATTGTTTGAATGTATTTTTATAGGTCTAACAGCCCGCCTCGGTACCGTGTCTGCCTTACATTCAAGAGGTCTCGAGTTCGAATCTCGGACAGGGTGAGTTACCTGGATAAGGTATTTTCCGGGGTTTTCCCGTATCTTTAAAGACAAATGTCGGGTAAATCTAAGTTCTATGGACCCTGGGCTCATTTGAGCACCATTTCACCCATTCCATTCAACGTCCGATATGACGTTGGAGGACGTAAATTACACAAAAAAAAAGCTCTAACATTACAATAGTTGCTTCCTAAATGCAAGTGTTACAGATGGTTGGTATTAATGAAATACAAAACGTAACCACATGGAAGACCTTTCACTATGTATTATTTGCTTAAAATGGTCGTTGTGATTTTAATTAAAATAACAAACGTTCCACGTTTTAAATACATTTACACCACAAATAACATATTATAATCTTGCACTTCCGGGAATAGCCTCTGAAGTCGTCTTCATTGTAAATTAATTAAACATTTGTTGCACTGTATAAGACAGCCAAGATTATATTGTATAAAAAATTTAATTCTCTTCAAAGCATACGCCTAAGCTAAATAAAAACGTTTCTGGTATTAACCATTTCTGAGATATATTGCTTTAAGTTTTGAAATAGTCATCCTTTTTTGAAGTGGAAAATCGCCGTTCCTTTTTTTTTTTCTCTCTCTCGTTGTCATGTAAAGAGAAGAGAATTTCAAAGCCCCTGCTCTTAAAACATTTTACTATCCCATAAGTTTACTATATTTCCCATTGTATCTACAAGGGAACATATAATGAATATATTTCTTCAAGCGTTTATCTGATTAATTTTACTAAATAAAATAACAAAGTATATAAGAAGATGGAAATTAACTGTTATTTCACACTAGCCATGTGTGGAATGAAGTTTAGAAAGGTAGAGTCAGAATGAAAAATTCAGTTCCGTACCCGGGTACGGATCTCTCGGTTTCCGGCAGTTATTTTAATTGCTAGCCACGGCAACATGTCAGCATATCAAATTCTCTGACATGCCTGTTTTCCCGATAAATCTCAAGTTCACAGATTCATGTGTCATACCTTAATGACAATTTATGATGTGTAAAGTACTTTAAACGTTGCAAAGGTGGTGTCAGAGTCATATATGGGGTTTGAACGATGGATCTTTTGGTTTTTGATCGGTTGCTCTAACCATTGAGCAACCACGTTAACATGCCAGCATTATATTAAATACTCCAACTAACTCACCTGTTTCAAATCCTGGCTATGGCAATGAATTTTTCACTCTATGTAAGAAAAGTATCTACAAGAGTAAAGAAAGTCATGTGAGTAAACACATCAGATTTTTATTATTTATCGTCGCGGGTCCCACTATGAAAGGGTAAGTCACACTCACACACACAAATACCGTAAGTGATTAAATTAATGTGCATTAAAAGAACCATCTTATACCTTCTAATTAATTCGAATTTTAAAGTTTTGGGGGCTATCAGCCAAGTGTTTCTTGTGAAGAGGATTGCTCCAGTTCTTAGTATGTCTCTTGCAGGAGACTGAACCAATCTTCAGAAATATTTAGGGTGTGTCTAATTCTGACAGATTTATGGTGAAGTCTTTTTGACATAGAATGGATATTATAAATGTTTTAGAATATTGTTTCATATTTCTACATTGTTTTTTTACATAATTAACCGCGATAATTAGTGACGGCTGGTTTTCAGGCAATTTTGTAGAAGTGGTTTGGTCGGCTATGATAGTGTGAGGGAAAGGTTGCTATCCAAAGCTGCCAGATGAGGTATGGCAGGCTACCTTGGGATTCTTGGAGTGTGAAATAGGATTTCTTAGAATTTTATAATGAGACTTTAGGTTGTAAAGCAGAAAATTTCAGAAAAGTAGAACTGCAGTAGCAACATCGGATTAGAAACTAGTAGTGGGGTCTTGGAGTCATTACCAAAAATGGAGATTAGGAGAATTTGAATCTGAGTAGCACATTCTGGACATAATCTTAGTAACTTTTGATCTGGTGGGGCAAGATGTCGCTGGCAGATGGATTAGACATCATTGTTGCCTCAATGGCAGAACCTTGTGTTATCGCCTGGTACAGGAATTAAATATTTTAACACTGAACATTCATATTAGTTTCCATTGGTGGGTAACTTGTGCGCTAAAATGTATACTATTCATTAAAAGTTTCGATGTCAGAACCGCTGTCATCCTTTCTTTGAATGATGCTTACCCACGCATACCTTGAGATAGTTCTCCGCTTAAGTGCAAAAAAAATATTACAGCTTCAACGTGAAGCAGCATCAAGGACAATATTACTGCTTTAAATGGAACAACTGTTGAATCTTCAGTGCAAAGTTGCAAAACCAATTAATTGAGCTTTCCTTAGACTAAAGTTCAAAGCTGACTTTCCTTAAGGAAGATGTAGGTAACTTCTGGCTAGCTAAAGGAACACAATCCCCCGATCTCTCACCCTAAAAATTCTTCTGTATCTCATTTCTGAAAAACTGAATTTTCATTAATGATAAACATCAGAATAAATATACTAATATACTATAATTAGACACTTATTGACCTAATACTCGCCATGTATGTAATTAACATACAGCCAGCTATTTAATTAGCTGAAAGCTGGTTTAAAAAGTGTTTCATTTTGTATCATATATAATTATCCCTGCTTTGTTTTCCATAATGTTGTTCATATTGCCTGTATACTATAATATGTGTCTTATGTTAACTTTTGTACATATATATGCTATTAAACTTTATACCTCTGGACATGTTCAATGTTCACAGCCTTTTCTGGCTACAAGTGAACCTACTGAATGCAAATCAATCTAATCTAATCTATTGAACAGGCTGAATGTTTCTTGTTAATCATTCTAATGTGAAATGAAATAATTAAATGCTTTACAAATAATTCTGTCGTACTTCTGCATGCTTTTGTGCAACAGTGCAGGTTTACTTCTAACAATCACATTTTCCTTACAACAGTAGGTAGAGAAAGTATTGCATTCCATCCAAAAATTTGATATCAAGATTTGCAGGCAATGTACGTTTTGAGGTCTCCTAAATACAAAGAAAAAGCAGTTTTAGAAAAAAGTCTGTGTGCTCGTGTCCATTTTGTGTGTGTGTGTGTGTGTGTGTGTGTGTGCGTGCGTGTGTGCGTGCGTGCGCGCACGCACATTTCCACAGCACAACTCCAAAACAAAAATTCCCCTATCAAAATTACTCTCTACTTGGAAATTGTTTCAAAATTTAGGTTTTCTAGAAATAAAAATAAAAATTAAATGGTATTCTGGTTGCAAGAAAACATTAAAACTTTGTTGGCTTTGCATTTTATTCTCAAACGAGAAGGGTGTGTGGAATACTTCAGGTTTCGATGATATGAATAATCTGCTAAAAGCAACTCAACGTCACCAACAGTCACAAGCACATATCAGGTCTGAAATTCTATTCACCACCTTTGGTACCTGTAAGACAGATGAGCAGCGGAAACTTGACGTAATAAGACAATGAAATTGTCTAAAAAATGGAAAAGTTATTCAACGTCTCATTGATGTCGTAGTATACTTGGCAAGACTAGAACTTCCCTTCAGAGGGCATGCCGAAGACAAAGATTCTGCAAACTATGGAAATTATATTGAAATGCTAACTGTTTTAAGCAAATATGATGACACCCTGGCATGTCATTTACAGAAAGCTACTGTGCTCTCGGGTCTGTCAAACCATATTCAAAATTACCTTATTAATAGAGTAACCACGGTGTTATTGAATGAAATAGAAAAGAAATATTTCAGTCTATATTTGTAGCAATTATTATTGATGAAACCACTGACATACCTGCTCACTCTCAACTGTTACAACACTGGTATCTGACAATGGAGAGATACAACAAAGTTCTCTGGGTTTTACAGATGTAAGGAGAGATCTTAGTGCTAAGGCACTAGTAGAATACATATTCTATATGATGGATGAGTTTAGATGTGGCTATAAAATGGTTGCTCAATGATATGATGGAGCAGCAGTGATGTCGGGGAAAGTTAGTGGTTTACAGAACAGAATAAAAGAAAAATATCCTGATGCTTTTATTTATCCATTGTTTTGCTCATAGACTGAATATTGTCCTTTTACAGACAAAATCCAATATAAAAGAATGAAACATTTTTTTTCATGATCATAAGTAGTTTTGTCTTTTCTTCTCCAAATCTACAAAAAGAACTACTGAATTAGATATGGAGGTGTAAAAAAGGCTTCCCAAAGTATGTCCAACACGATGGAATTATAATGGAAGGCTGGTTGAAACTGTTCAGGAACATAAAGAATTAGTTCAGTTGTTTGAGAACATTTTCTATAATCAAAACCAATGGGATAGTGAAACTTATCATGAAGCTCGAGGTTTTAACAGTGTTCTTTCTGAATTCAAATTCAACTTTCTTCTCTTAATTTTCAGTCAAATATTTTGCTTAACTGATGCTCTTTTTGAAATTCTGCAGACAAAAATATTGGATATAAATTATTGCACTGTCAAAGTAAGGGAAACAAAAGCCACTCTACAAGAAAATAGAAATGAATTTGGTACAGTATGGGATAAATGTAATGAGAATAACGAACTGCCAAAGAAAAGATGTCAAAACAACTTTGATGAAAAAGATCAAAACCAAATATATTTGAAATATTTGATAATGTACAAAATTAAATTCAAATTAGATTTGAAGGTTTAGAAAACGTTAAATTTGTACAATTAATTGACCAAAATAATATTACAAATTTTCTGAAGAAGCACTGAAAGAAAGCTATGTTCCTTATTTTGACTTTGCATGCCTTAGAAGTGCTCAGTTTATTTATTTATTTATTTTCAGTTCAGTATAGTGTTAAATAAATAAAAGAGCCACGTCATATGAATTTATACAGTTTAAGAACACAGCTATACAGGTTGTGTGACATAAAAAGAATACTAACTTGCTTTAATAAATCCATACTCACTAACAATAATAATAATGATAATAGTAATAATAATTACAATAATCTTTATAAAAATAAAGTTCTAACTAGTATTAATAAACTCATCCACACGATAATAGGCTTTGTCAATTAGGAAACATTTCAGCATTAATTTAAAATTATTATCTTTACAATTCTTGATAGTGACTGGTAGTGTTATAAAATTTTATGCCCATAAAACTAGGTGTCTTCTCATAAAAGTGCAGTCTATGGGTAGGAATCGCTAAGTTGTCTTTATGTCTAGTGTTGTGATTGTGTCTATCAGAGTTGGTTTCAAGGTGTAGGTTAAATTCCTGAAGGTGCATTATTGTGTGGTATATGTATAAGCTAGGAAGGGTTAGAAGTTTCAATTTTATAAATACTGGATGACAAGATTCGTTATGTTTTAGATTCCCAAGGTGTCTGTACCATATGAGGTACGAGTAGATTAAAGAGTAATAGATAATTTTAGCTGTGGGCATAGGTATATATTTAAGTTTATACCTCAAATGAGTATCTGTCGATGGGAGTTCAAAAACTAATGATTTATCTGAAATCTAGTGGTTTGTCATCGTCCACTTTTTGTGAACTCTTCAAGTTGTGCATACAATTTCATAATCTCAGTGTCCAACACGACTGCCCAACATTCTTTTTCGGCGCTTCGTCGAATTCATACTTGCTGCAGAAACACCCAAGGGCAGCAAAGACTTGCAAATTTGTCTGTGCTGGCTATTGAGAAAAAACTGTTAAAACTGAAATCATCGGAAATTGAAGAGGAATTCTACATATTAGTGACAGATGAATTTACCAAAAAGGAGAGATGGACTCAACTGGTTTTCAAGTGAGAGAAGAAAATTTAAGTAGGCTGGTTAATTATGAGATGATGATGATGATGATTATTATTATTATATTAGTAATGGTAGTAGCAGAAATAGTAGTGGATGTAATTGTATTTGTTGCAGAAAAAAATCAGTTGCATTGGTAATAGTAGTGTTTTTATTTGTGCTTCCCTTGTTATATAATTCACCGACTGCCACTGCTCATATACAATGATACACATACTATGCGACTTACTATGTTTTAAGTACTTAAGTCCCAGGATTTAGTACTGTGGCATGTTGCCATGGCATCAAATTTTTTAGTCGACTCTACCCTTCAAAAACCTTGTCCTACACATGGCTTGTGTGGCAGAACAATTATTAATTTAATTAATTCAGTAAACATGTTTATGCTATTAACCATTTCTGAGATATTCTTTGCTATTGGTTTGATTTTCAAATTATGTTTAGTTTTTTTTAAGTGGTAAGTCACTTGGTGATCATGCAAAAAGCATGGAGTCTCAGATATCATATAGCCACTCACTTTTTATAACTCTTGTCTATTGCTCTTAGCCAACTGTATCCACTTATGCCTATAAAATGTGCCATCAATGTTTACTTCTGGAAATTAATTGTTCTTTCACAGTTAGCTGAAGGTAGAATCAGTATGGGGGAAAAAAAAAAAAAAAAGAATCAGTTTGGTTCAAATCCTGGCCATGGCATTGAATTTTTAAGTCTTATTCTTCCTTTCCAATGTTTATATCAATTAACAAGAAGTAGATAAAAGAATAAGCATTTTTAAGAACAGTTTGTAGCAGAAGAGTGTGCAGAGAAAGTTATGTGATAAAACAATTTTATTTTTTTATCCTTATTTGTTTTGTCTGTTGTGCTTTTTATTTTATCTTCTGTTTTCCTACATTAGGTAGAAAATGTTAATTCAGCGAAAAATTAAAAATGTTACTGGAAATATTATTTTTCAGGTCTCCAAACTCCCATCCCCCAAAGAAACTTCTTTTTGAAAAAAAAAAAAAAAAAAGCATATCACAGTTTAAAAATGAAAAATAAGCTAATTACCGTGGGGGGGGGGGGGTTGTGCACTTCTCCATAGCCTTGGCCGGAGGATGCAGCAACAGGGGAAATGCCCTATGGATTATTATATTAGCTAATTACCAAATGTCATATTAGGGTTCAAGGAAACAAAATTCCTTCTACCCCAAACCAACCTTTACATATAAACTCAATTAACAAAGAATTTTTTTATGTAAAGGGTTTTGGGATAGGGGATTTCCTTGGAAATATTTATTACAATTATGGAAGATGTTGAACTTAAATATCACATTTTTATTTATGCAACTCATTACATGCATGCAAAAATCAAGCACACAGCTTTCTTTTAAAAAGTTAATCTTTAGCAGGGGAGAATTTCAATATCAAAATATCTGGATAGAAACAATACCTCCACTTTACATAGATATGTTGTAGTGAAACACATTTATGGAGCGAGAAGTATCAGATTTATTCTACTATGGACAATTAGTATATATGCAATTGCATTACATTTTGTTCTATGGGCGGTTTCCAAAACTCATTAAAGATTCATATAAATAAATAAAGGCTTACCTGTCAAAATACATTGTGCTGAATTCAATGAAACCAGTTTCATAACATTTCTGTGTGACAAAAACATTTATCTAAATGCATGTTTATAATTCATTTTCACTGGCATCATTGGCACACACACAAAATAAGCAATATTTCACTTTTATAATAAGGGTATATAATAAACACGCAGTTTCACTTTGAAAGGTTCACTTCTGTCCTTCACATTTATTCCAATATTACTCCACAAATAAGTTTTGTTACAGAATTGATACATGGTTCCACAAAAGAGAAAAACATCACTATAAATATGCACATAGTTGAAAAAAGACAGTTATCAACAGTTTGAACAATAGATTCCTATTACCTGAAAAATTAAAAAAATAGCAACAATTATGGAGAATTTTCAGAAACATAATTTCCCTTCACCAGGAAGAGAGTAGTCACTACAAGCTTACTGCTTAAAATACATTGACCCAAACATTACACATTATTTGCAAGCTCCCCCAATGTTAATTTACAAAGATTTCATATTACAAAAAAGAGGAAATTGAAATCACCATCCCAATCACTTTGCTAAGCTGTTTAGAGGATTGTTACTCATCTGTGCAAAGCCATTTCAGCTGTTATTAAAAAGTAACAGTATAGCTGTTATTTGAGTCACAATTGGAAACATGTTTCATTCATATATCAAGATTTACCTGTATTGGAACACCACAGTGAAGCGAAATAATTATTAATTTTTAGATGAGTCGTATATATTACACATCTGCTTCACTTTCGTACCTATTTTGAGGACATGTTTCGCAAATCATCGTTTGCATCTTCGGCTCTTATGCGACTAAAGCTTGATCCAGTGGTGTGGGTAATTCTGGAGTTGTTGCTGCCATCTGTTGATTTAGTGATGAACTTAAATGTGGGATTCTCTTCTGGCGGGATTTCAAAGTTCATTAGTTGGTTTTTATGTTTTTCTATGTATATTCTCTCCCATATGACGAGTTCACTATGTTTTTGTACATATTTTAGTAATTCTGTGCTATCTTCAATTTCATGATTTTCAGACCAGAAATGAGCTGCTATTGCAGACTTATCAATATTTTTGTATCTTAAGTGCCTGAAGTGTTCTTTCTTTCTAGTGCCTATGTTTCTTTTTGTCCTCCCTATGTAAATTTTTTCACAGTCTTTACACTTTATCTTGTAAATGCCTGACTTTTCCTCTGGTTTTATCTTATCAGTATTATTATTATGAAGTAGGTTTTTAATGTTGTAATTGTTTTTTGGTGCCAATGTTATATTGTATTTCTTGAATATATTTTGGAACTTTTTTGTGGCTCATGGGTGGTAAGTAAATTTAGCAAATCTAATTTCTTGTTTTATTGGTGTGAAGTTTGAATGATTTTAGTTTTTTATCTACAAGGTTTTTTCCATATCCATTTTTAATTGCAGTTTTTAAGATTTGATGGTATTCGTTTTGATATTCTTGCTGGCTGAGGGGTAGATTTACTAATCTGTGTGTGAGACTGTTGATGGTGGCATGTTTGTGTAGAATTGGGTTGAAACTATTTGCTTTGATGTAATTATCTGTGTGTGTTGCTCTTCTATGGATACCAAATTCTAGTTTTTCATTGCTTTTTGTGATTTTAAGGTCCAAAAAAGGCAGAGTACTGTCCTCTTCAGTTTCCACTGTGAATTGTATGCTGGGTTCTTGCAGGTTGAGTAGTTTCAAAGCATCATCTATTTGTTTGTAGGGCACTATTGCAAAGATGTCGTCTACGTATCTGTACCATGTTTTAAAAATATGAGGGAAGGCTTTAGTTATATGTGTTTCGAAAAAGCTCACGTATAGATTGGCCAAAAATGGTGATAGCGGGCTTCCCATAGCTAGTCCTGAAATTTGTTTATAATATTTTCCATCGAAAACAAAATAATTTTGATGTATACATATTTCAGTCATTGCCAAATATTCTTCTATTGCATTGGCATCTAGGTTTATAGAATTTAGCCATTTTTTCAGTTGAATCAAAAGTTTGTCTAATGGAATGCTAGGGAAGAGGGAGCAGACATCGAAGGATACTAAAGTGTCATGAGGTTTTAGTTTAAGATTTTGAATTTTTTCTAGCAGGTCTAAAGAGTTTTTTACTGATGTAACTTTTCTGACAGTGACATAAATTAGTTCAATTAGTCTTAGTACCACAGCCTGTGCAGAATTATTTTGAAAATGTGGTCCATCCCGTACTGTCCATAATAAATTTCCATATTAGTGGTGTAAAACATTTTTGCATCACTCAAACATAATAATTTTATGTTATACTTGTTTGGCTTAGATGGTATGTATTGTATGAAATCACATCAACCACAAAATGCAGGTAATTGCTCGTCGACAGTGACGTTCTGTCCAAAGACAATAATGTTTCTGACATTTATTCAAAATCATTGTAAACATTTCTCTAGCATCAGCCAATTTTCCCAATACCAATACCATTTGGTACTCATGACAAAGTACTAATAACTCCTACCAATGGCAAAGCAATATTCCACAACTAACGAAGAATCACATGTCAACATGTAACGAGAGTAGGAGCAAGGGGCCCGCTAGACCTGTACGACATCTAACTCTTGATTCGTCATTCTTGCAGATACAATAATAAACAGAAAAGTTTGTCACGGCAGCAAACATTCAAGTAAGGTTTAATGTTAGATATCCTAGTCAGACAATTATGTAAGTGCATTCATTCATAAAATACAACATTTAAATAAAGCTAGGGGCCTCCCGGACCCCACGCGACTAATGTAAGGTTAAGTAATATCCATATGAAAGAATTATATCTATCATGAATTTTATTGAGTACTCATGAAATCTGTTTAGTATTTGAAAAATTTACATATATCTTAAAGATATGCTTAAATTTCAGAATATACTTTAAGAATAATTTTCAACATGCTTTTTAGTGAGGAACTGCTGGTGTAAATCAATAACTGCTTTAAGTCATTCAAGTTTTTCAAGTATGCCAACTCCGCACAGAGTTCTGGAATTCTCATGCTACTCTACAAATAACTTTAAATTCTTGTACTAAGAAAGAGGCAGTTCAACTGCCAACTTTCAAAAAAGTGGTTAAAATTGATCTTAAAAATGTTTCTCTGGAGTAATAGTCCCTCATTAGGATCTCTGGGCAGAGGCTGCTTTAATGCGATCAAAAGAGCTTAAGATCCTCCAATGAAATTCATCATCTTTAAATCAAGATGAAAAGAAGTTACAAAATTTCTTCATTATAATAATATTGATTTCTTTTGCGTTAAGGAAGGTAATATAGCTGATGATTAACAGAAATATTACAACATGAAAGGCTATATAACACATTTATTCCCCATTCCTCTCCCTCCAAAAAGTATGTAGCTAATGAAATATTAATAGGTGTGAAAATTAGTTTACTATCATGTTTTAAAACTCTTTAAGAATGATTGGTGACAGTAGGAAAACATATGAATTTATGGAAATGTAATGAACACGTTTCAATATACTTTACATACAAACTACCTAAAAACATACCAGATTTTAAATTATTTAAAAGAATAAAAAAATGTACAATTATTGGAGATTAATAACTATTCAACTTTTGGAGATATAAAGTTTCAAATCCTCAGGTAGATCAATAGAAGAATGGGTAAATAAAGCAACTTAGACTTAATTTTCAACAAAGATCAGACAGGTATCCATACACATTACTCAGGTTCCACATATAACCTAGATATTCTTGACACCATCAGATATAGCTGAAAGAACAACCAGAGAGGTAGCTGAAAGTATAGGCTCAAATCAGAGCAGCCACTGCTTATATGAAGAAATAGACACCTCTGACGACCACTCATTTCTAGGGCTACATATAGACAAAACTTCATCGTGGACAAGGCATGTAATTATATATCTAATAAAATTAGCAAGGGTATCTATTTGTTGAACTATATGGCTTATTATCTGGTAAAACCAAATTTAAAACTAATTTATTATGGAATCATCCATCCACATTTAAACTATGGTATTGAACTATGGGGCACAACGAATAAAGATAATTTGAAGCGGTTATAAGTACTACAGAAGGTGTCTAAGAATTGTTTGCTCACTAAAACCCAGGGAGTCTTGTGGTCTCTTTATATATTTTTAGAGTTATTCTTTTAGTCAGACATAAGTCAAATATAAAGATCAATAGCAGTGTGCACACATACAACACAAGAACAAACAATTGTATGTATAGGGAAGGGAAAAGTAAGAAGTTTTAAAAAAAATCCATATGTGATTGGTAAAGTACTACACAATAAATTGCCATCCTCAATTATACAAATAACAGGTTCCAAATTCACTAAAGAGTTAAGGAATTACCTTATAAATTGTGTATTTTATGACATAGATGAATATTTATAAGTAATTGTTATTTCCAATTATTATTATATTTTAATTGTAATTGTTTAATGTTAAATGACAATGCCAGAAATTATGTAAATAATCTATTGGTTGCAATAAATTGAAATTGAAATATATCCAATTAAACAAAAATCAAGGCACTTTAAGACCAATTGGAAAAAAAGTAGAACAAGAATTCGAAGAGAAGTTCCCAGATATAATCAAAGTTGATAATTATTCTTCAGATAAAACTAATAATGTACTCTGTCTATTATTAGATCAAATTGCTAAAAAGTACACAACTAGAAGAAAAGTTCACATGTATAAACCTCCTCTAGTCTAAATAATTACATAAAGCAATAATAAAAAAAAAAAAAATGGTCAAGAATAGCCAGGAAAAAAAGGTAAGATAAAAAAATCCTGAAAGCATACTTTATTGGAAAAAGAAAACAGTATCCTTTAAAAGAAACCTAAACAAAGCTAAAAGAAATTCTTTCCACAAATTCATTGAAAGTGCAGACTTAAGGAAAGATAGTAACAACCTTTAAAAATATATATCCTCAATTAATAAACCAACTACTCCAAAAAGTCATTTAGATGTAAAGATTGCTGCTGCATTTAGTACAATTTTTAAATCATTAAAAAGTATCCAAAGAATACAAAAAGATTGAAACAATAAAAGAAAGGGATTAAAAACAAATATAACCAATCAAACGATCTACTTGACTACAACAGATGAAATTATGCATATTATGCATGTCTAGAGGAATTTAGTAACAGTGATGTACAAATTAATTGAAAAACCTTTGTAGTCAGTTTTTAACACTCTGTCACTCTTAGAATCTCCATACACACAATATATTTGGGAATGAAATGGCAGATATTTTAACGAAAAAGGGAACTAAAATATACCCAGTATAGAACATCTTAAAAATTGTGACACTCTTGTGGCTCTTGAAAATCTCACATTAAAATATTGGGAAGCTAATAGGAGAATGATTTCATTAACTCCTAAAGAAACACCCATGCAAACAGACGTGCATGTGTAAAGGAATTCAAACAGTGAGTCATATTATGGGAATGCAACCTTTTGAATAGAGATCAGAGCTATGAAAATATACACTGGATAAAGTTGGACAATGACCATTAAATAACAAAATAATGTAACAAAATAACTATAGTACACATTTTCAAAGTTTTGTGATTAAAACAAATTTCAACAATCTTCAGACAACAAACTCAACTGGCACAAACTCTGGGAATACAAAGATGTAAATATATGTGTATTACAAAGTAATACCACATGTATTATTACTATATATAATGCAGAATGCAGAGAATAAAAACGATTTGAAAAAAAAAAAGGACACATACACCATATATGTATTTTTCCCCTTTATATATATATAGTGTGTAGGTTTCTGTTTCATTCTGATTTTGCATAATTATTTATTAAGAATTTTTGTTGTAGCTTATAATAAAATCATGCACACGACTTGTGAAATGTGGAGGATTTTAGTTTTCTTAACTTCTGGAATTTTCATATAAGCTATGCTCAAAATGAAAATCATTCCATTCATAAAAGTATATTGCTTCAGCCACAAGTTGTAAAAGTAAGAATTAAGCCATGCTTAGTTATTTAAAGAAATGCCTTTTAATATTGGGACTTAAGAAATATCTGCATTAATTTTTATGCTGATAAGAGTTTGTACATAATACTGAAATAACAATAATTTATTCATAGTGACCAGCAATGAGGATAAACTGGTATGTTTAATGTCACTAAGGAAATTAATGAGGGAAAAATTATACAAACTAATAGGTGAACAATAGGTATGGAATACTGTTTATAACTTTTTAATCCAAATGCTTCGTAAAAACTGTTAAGATCACATTTGTTAGATGTGCATAATTTAATAATCAGTGCATAATCTGGAACATTTGTATCCTCAAATATACAGAAAATGTCAACAGAATTGCACTTTTCACAAAGGACAATCCATTACTTAAATTGAATGCCTGAGCTATACTCTAAAATCTGAGAATGATGGTGGTGGTGATGATTTTATTTTTATTATTATTACAATTGTTTATTTTAGCTTTCATTTTCCAATATCACTGCTCAGGCTTTAATCCTCTAGATTATACTATGTGTGGAGCTCTTAAAATCCAGAGAATACTGTAAGAGACTCAATAATTTATTAGAACTGAATGAGATTCAGGAATGAGATAAAATTGACTCTTCCGATAAATGTGCAAAAAAGAGCAAATGAACCTCTCTTAAATAATAAACTTGGTCTATACAGGATTGCAAGTGCATTAACAAAATGTAACAGCTAAAATTTCCCACTCAGAAAAACATACTTTCTCATACAACTTATATGCCTGAGGATACAAATCCAAACTATTAATGATGGTGATAGTGGCATGGCATCAATGTTGCCTCTGTTATCGCCAGCAACAGTTAATAAATTGAAGAAAGTATATCCAAATTTTACATTATTTTTGTTCATAGAATAATGGAAACTCCAAGCAATTTCACTTTCAGATTTCAATTGCATTAATTTGTGACCAATCCAGGAAGTCAGTGATAATTAATTATTATTATTATTATTATTATTTTAAATTTTCTACTGTTGACGAGTCACCTGTTTACTGAGTTTTTACTCACTATCTGTAAGCGTATGTGACAATAAAGCATCTTATCTTATCTTATCTTATCTTAGATCCCCCGAGGCGAGTCATCTATACTCTGTTTCATATAACCTTGCCCTGCTGTCATGTATCACTCCGCGTTAAACTACCTTCCCCCTCGCACTAATTGGCTAGTGCTTTCGTGCCATAGGCCATAGGCGGTGCCTTTCCGTCACATTTAAACCTGCAGTAAACGTCATAATAATTGCCGGGAAGATAAATAAAATCATACAAATAAGGATATGAAGGCATGCAAAAATACAAGTTTATAATGAAACTGAGCAAGTTGAAACTGAATGACTGAGCAATGTAACTGAAACAAGTTTATAATGAAAGGCTTTCAGCCTTTTCCACTGGGATATTTTAAACCAGCACACATAGCTTTCAAAAATGCTTGTCTTTCAGTCTTAAAAGTCGTGTCACGCCATACCTTACTTTTCGTGTGTTCTTCATTCTCCCAAGTCTCGTCAAGGTAGTATATTTTGCGACTTGTATCTCGGTACAGTCTGACTGTCCTTAAATAACATCTTCGCCACACAGCAACATCGCCTCTGTTTTTTAGCACATTTTTCTTGCCTCTTTTTTCATTCACAAACCCCAGCTATATAAACAATCTGCTGAAATTTGGTGAATCTGCATCCTCATTTACAGCAAATGAAATGTTATTTATGTTAGGGAGTTTGTTTCTAAAGAAAAAACTATAACTACACATGACGACGCACAGCACTTTTCATGCATTTTCTCCGAGCATACGCTTTTGTTTATTCCTGCTTTTGCCTGGAGTGGTAAGTTTTCCTGTTTTCTCGATGTTCCTATGGATCTAACACTCACACCTGTAACTTCAGAGCACAGCTGTTCGACTTCTCTCACTGACAAAGACGGATTCTTCTTAGACGGATTCTTCTCTATGAGTGCATTAAACACATGCAACACAATTCCTTTTTCGCCTGTTTGTAAAGATTACCCTTGCGATACTTCAGCGAAAAACTGGCTGTAGACTCTGCCATTATTCATATAAGTACATGCGCAATCAACGATCAATAAAATAATTTAGCTTTCGCACTAGGCACAACCACCTTTGAATGGCGATATATGACTAATCCAGTTCAAAACAAGGCCAGTGATAAAAGTCATATAAACAAATATGTCACCACTACCGCTGAAGCACGTGCTATCGTGTCTTCTTAGACGGATTCTTCTCTATGAGTGCATTAAACACATGCAACACAATTCTTTTTTCGCTTGTTTGTAAAGATTTACCCTTGCGATACTTCAGTGAAAAACTGGCAGTAGACTCTGCCATTATTCATATAAGTACACGCACAATCAATGATCAATAAAATAATTTAGCTTTCGCACTAGGCACAACCTTCGAATGGCGATATATGACTAATCCAGTTCAAAACAAGGTCAGTGATAAAAGTCATATAAACAAATATGTCACCACTACCGCTGAAGCACGTGCTATCGTGCCATGTGCTTGAGAGCAAAGGAACCTCCTCTTTACTTCGTTTAAGAATCAACATGCATTTCAGATAAATCAATTCTGTTGCGTGATATATTTAATTAAAACAGTTACGAAAATATAAATTTGACAATTCTCTTCCAACATATAAAGATATATCACCATGTTAAATAACAAACTAATTTTTACTGCACAACTGTCTTTACCACAATAGCAGCCAATGAGATATGATTAGGTCATGTGACCGGTAAGAGATACTGGGCAAGCTTACGTGAAACAAGGATTAGTATCCTCCAGTTCTAAATAACTCATTATATTGCCAATAGCGCTCACCGACAAACTCAGAGCATACAGATTCGTATGGGATGTCAGTGACCCAGTGAGTCTTTAGTTGTTTGTAGCACAATTGTTGCCAGTGCAGTCAAAAGGCAAACCTTGAGTTTTAGTGTTAATTCTTCATGTGTAACAGTAATATGGTCAATGACTTAATGTTAAAAGTACTATAAGGACAATGACATCAGAATTTGTAGGTAAAAGGATTGTGACTGTGTGATTGAAAATCGTTTAAATTGGTCCTTGAGTTCGCATTCTTTTAGTGAAAAAAATGTCACGTAATTTCACCAGGAGGCCCACTCGGAATTCTAAACATTTGAAAACTAAGTCAGACGAGGGTTTCCAAAGGCATTTTAATATCTCTTGGTATAAGGAGTTTCCTTCGCTGTGTGGTTGTGACAAATTATTGAAACTATTTTGTTGGCCATGTCTGCTTTTTTCTAATGAACAGAATAAGTGGATGACAGATGGCAACAGCAACATGGATAGTTTTTGCACCTTGAGGGTTCATTATGAAAATTCAAAAACTCATATTGCTTCCATGTAATGTTAATAAAGTTGAAAAAACAAGAATTGACATTTCTTTGAGTGATGCTTTTAAGAACTCAGTTGAAAAGCATATTGAAGATGTGAAAAGAAATAGGTATATAATGGGGCGATTGATAAATGCAGTTTGCCATTTAGCTCACCAAAAATTCCCATTCAGGGGTAGTGACGAGTCCGAAAATTAAAATATCAGAGATAACTACGTAAAGTTCAACAAGAGTTGTATGTCATGGGACTTAAAGAAACTTTGCCACAGTGTACAAAATTAATGAATTAATTTTGACTATTCCTGCCACCAGTGCATCAGCAGAACAATCTTTTCCAGTACTCCACAGAATACACATTTTTCTAAGAAACACTCCAACACAAAATAGACTTTCATCTTTTCCTTATTATCAGTGGAGAAGGGGTGGCCTTCTGAACCACGCAACCTCGAGGCCCGTAGGCAACGGGTTAAGGTTTACAGGTTTCCTGATCAGAGAGATTCCAAGATGAGTTATCAGCCCATTGCCGGAAGTGAAAGTATGAGAGAGATGAGGTGATAGGAAAGATGGAGCAGTCAGTGGAATGCTGCCGGAGAAAATCCGCCCCAGCACCATGTTGTCCACCACTAATCTCATTTAGCAGTCACCTGGGATCAAACCCAGGCTGCTTTGGTGCAGTTTAACCACTCAGCCATGGAGCAGACTATTTTAAATAAGGTATGTTGCTATAATTTTTATTTATATATTTGGGTTTGTTTTGTCATATGATTGCATACAACCTATATAATATTGACCTGGAAAACCTCGGAATTCGCGACTGCCACTCTCCAGATTAAGTCTGAAGCAACTGGCAACACTTATGAATCACTCACATCATGCCACTGGATGGACAAATAATGCAACATTAATATTTATGAAATGATAAAAAATACTCCATATTCTTTGTTCACCCTGGACAAAAAGCAAACAGAAGAAAATGAAGCTTAAACAATTGTTACCATAACTCATACGTGTATCTGTGATAAATTCAAATGAGTGCTACATACTGTATATTCCTATTACAATCACAAATGATAGCTCTTGAAGAATCATTGTAATTAAATGAAAATCTAACATTTGCAGCAATGAGTTCATTAAATTCATTATATTAAATAAAAGGAAAAGTTTCTCCAAATATTTACAATTGCGAGGCAATGTACAATACTTCACAGAATATTATTAATGAAGAAATTCTTTTAAAATGCTTAGCACAGATGAGGTACACTTTAAAACATATATGGAATGTTGCAATTACTTACATGAAGCTTTACAATTGAAGTGAGTGCAGAAGTTGATAAAATGCATAAGGAAGAAATATTCAGACCTCTCAAATTAAGCAATGTAAAACCAAACATTACTGATTACATCTTTTTGTGCTTTCTCAAGAATGGAAACTACTTTTAAAACAGGCAGTAGATAAACAGAATTCTAAACAGTTAACTGTACTTTTATTGTCAAACTTTGGAAGGAAGTAAACATCTGTAAGCTCTAATTATTTTGCATCCACTTCAGATTTAAATACACAAAGCACAGTAGCTTCTCTGCTTCACAAATATTTTGAACTTCTTGACACTATACATAAAACTTATATGCATACAGCTCCTTTTTCCCCAGTAAGTACAAAATACAAACAATGAAATCACTTTATTTGGCATAAAAATTGAAAGACATAAAGTACTGATTTTGTTTTCTTTCTTTTTAGTTTATGATTATGCACCTGAAGTAAATGAACAAAATATGTGCGTTAAGTAGCAACAAAGAAACAGTATTCTGAGGTGATATTCAATTTTATTTACTTCAGCTAAAGCAAAGTGATTTTAGTTGTAGCAGTACAAGTTAATTAAGCAAACAAATATTAACATCCCACTTTTACAGCCTAAAAGAAATTAAAGATATAAAAATAGTATCCTGGAAGCACTGAATAATGCTGTTTGTAGGTTATGAGCTAATTTACAGCAAACACAGCAATAAGCTGTTATAAAAGAATTTCAACTTAACAGAAGCATTAATCATAAAAAGTTGTCTTCATAGACTGAAAGGAAACATTTTAACAAAGAAAGAACATTAGGAACCAAATAACATTTAAAAGAAATCTTTCATTTTTTTACACTGAAAGCTAAATACCTTTGTTGGTCAAATCTAACTTTTAATTTCTTGCATGCAAATGCAATTAGGCATAGCTTCTCTTTTGTTCCACAATTAAAACAAAGAACGAAAACATTTTGGTCCTGCCATGTAATGTTAGGACATGCTAATAAACAGACTGGTGGGATGGTTCCGATTTGTTGTAGTTCAGTTAAGCAACTATCGGACTTCTTATTTCTCCTTCTTTACCTCTGTTTTGTTTTCTGTTGGTTCTGGTGTCTCTTCAGAAGGATGATCTTCATACCTGCATCATAGTTACACTATTAATACATCAATTTTAACTTTCTTTTAAAATTCAAGATATTAAGAAAAAATAACATCTTCCAGCAGAAAGCCTAATTTATAATAGGAGTACGAATCCTACAAAATCCATTGCAGTAGTTTGGTATTTTAGAAATGGTTGAAGATACAGCTAGGGACAATACTTCAAGAAATGTAATGAAACTGTTATCTTCAGCAAATATCAAAATTAGACTTCCTGAACAAAACTGGCTTCATATTGTAATTGATGGTTCACTAAGGTCTAATCATATTGCAGCAGGTTTTGACTTTATAAAGCTAGTTCAAAATACTCCAGGAATGAGAACAGTAATACATATCAATGACTCTATCAACAACAAAGTTAATTTTGCACATTGGAATGTTCATTTGTTTATAACTGAGCACCTTTTTCAATATTAGCCAACATAATGCAAGCTAATCAATGTCAAAATTTGAGTTTTGTAAATGCAGATCTATCTGCAATTCCTCTACTCTTACCAAACAACATTTTGGTTTTGAATATACATTCATAGTATACATCATAAGTTACTTGTTGTACTTTATTGTTTGTTCTTTGTTAATTTCTAATATTTTTTACTGATCTTTGTAATTTATGCTATTGATGGTTTTTTTAAGGCAACATTCAGTTTTCAGTTGCACATAAACAAATTAGGTAATACTTTTGCAAGAAGTAACACTTGGTGGATTTGAGGGAGTACAGACTACACATATGTATGTATATTGTAATTCCTTCCAGTTTCCTTTTTTGAGTTTGCAACTAGAGAGAACTATCAGCTGGGATGCCTTGAATAATTTCTACAATGAACAGTTTAATATTACAATAAATAGATAAGGTAAATAATAAAAAGAAATGAGGGTGCACTGCATGGTAAAGAACTGTGTTTGGAAATTAAAAGTTTTCAGAACAGTACACTACAGGATCAGTGTTCCTTATGAGGCAATGACATTGAATATATTATATTTGAATGTAAAGGGACACACTTGTGGAGGTAAGCATTTATATCCAAAAATTGGTTTAAAATTAGCAGAAAACATGCTATAAATGGTTTGTTTAATAAAGAGAGTAAGCAATTAGCTCAGTTTTTAGATGAAGTAAAAAACAAGTGTAACTAGATATGGAAAAGAGAGAACACATAGTTTACAAGTAGATTCTAATAAATATTAAAAATGTATGTGTTTATGTGTTATAAATAGGATATGAAAGCAATGAGCATGGGCTCTAAAGTCATGTTGCTTTCATATGTAATTTGCTTAGAATAAAAAAAATAAAAAAATGTACAATATGGATCTGATAGTGCCATTCCTGGAAATGAGAATGTTAAAAGTTTGATAAAGTCCACTTTTCTGTTAGTTGCAAAATGCTTGTATAATACATGTATTTTAATTTTGCTGTTGTTCGGACTTTTTTCTTGATTGTTGTGAACCAGCCTCTTTGGGTTGCAGCAGTTCAAATTTTGATGGAGAAAAAGAAGTTATTTATGTTACAACTACCCAAAAGCAAAAATATCACAGTTGCAATATCACACAGCAACTAGACTTAAAAGGGTGAGCATTGCAGCTGAATAAGTGTGGAGAGTGAACATGTTGGCAGAAGCCAAGGCCACCCTACCTGTAAACAACTTGTAAAACTGAACACTTTACCACTGCCTATTGTAACTGAAAAAAAGAAAGACCTGGTAAATCTTTGTATCATAGACGTACACCAGCAGATATGCATTCTAATATAAAAACTTGCCTATGTCTTCTTCAGTAGAGTTACTGCACCAGAACAAGCATGGTTATAAATGTCGTGGAGGGGGGGGGGGGGTTCCCATCACAAAGTTAGAATGGTATGTGCAATTTATAACTGGGTGTTTGAGAGTATATAGATTAGTTAAATAAGACCAATCAGATTTAAAACAATAGATATAATTTAGTTGCAGTATTTATCTAATATTGTAAATATAACTTATTAATTGTTGTTCTAGGATAATATTCATTACTTTGTAAACAATTTTACTGATATTATAATTATTTTGCATAAGTTTTGATAAATATGTAGCAAAAAACTAAAAATGGTGTTATTCAATGGCAAAATGGATGCTATTTTCTTATCTATGCTTAAGTTCTAATAGAACATTTGCTTTACATTATAACTGCTCTTTGTATCTCTTCTTTGTTCTCGTCTAAGTTATGAATGACTAAGGAGTGATGATAAATGGTGTACTGCTTAGCAAAGTCATCATACACTGACAACAAGAAGTTTTTAAGTACCACATATATTAACTAAATTTTAATTTTCTTATAAATTATTTAGGCTAAATATTTGTATTGTTTATGGTTGGTTGGTAGTTGGTATCTAATGTTAAGCAGTTGGTAATGTAGCCATTTGCTCTCTTGCACTTCGATATTTTGATGTTATGTTGGTATGTTGACTAAAGGTTGGGAAGCAGAGTAGGTGGTTTCCATCCATATCTTTTTTAAGTGTACAGAAATGACACAGAGGAGATTTCACTATACCAATCCTGAATAAATGTTTATTGGGACAGTCATGTACCATTAGAAGTCTAAAAGTTGCCACAAATGATTTTCCTGGTAGTGTATTGATTCCAGTCATGCTGTTACATAAATTTTCCCATAGTTTTCATTTTGTTTCTAATATATTATCTTTAATTTTGTTCACATGTTGTTCCTTCGATAGAGTGATAACTTAGTGGTTCAAATGAGTTTGACATAATTTTACTGTCTTTTCTGGCTAGAAAGTTCGCTGTTTCATTACCACGAATTTCGCAGTTTACTGGTATCCATTGAAGTATTAGTCTTTTATTTAGATTAACTGTTTTTTATGATTTTGTGGCACTCTGTGATTTTTAGGTGTTATACCAGATGTTATGGATAGTATAGTTGCTTTAGAGTCTGATAATACAGCTTTTTTAAATTAACTTATATGATACAGAAGATTTTGTAAGCTCTGAAGGATTACCAAAATTTCTCCATCAAAATTTGTAGAATTTAAACTTAATATTCTGTAGAACGAAAAGAGTGGGCATATTGCACCAGTGACACTACAACCATTATTTATTTGGTAGGCTGGAACCATCAGTGTAAACATATAGCCATTCATTGGCGGAATATCTTAAATTTATTATTTCTAGTGTCATTTGTTTCAGGACACAAGAAGAGGTTTCCAATTTTGTAAACCCTTCAGCTAAGTGTAAATAGTGTTCAATATGAAATAGTTGTAATGGGTTGATACTTGTTTGTAAGTTTTAGGTATGGAAGTTTTGTGTTTGATTTCTTTGACTTTAGTAAGAAAACTTTGTTGAGTTTTTAAGTTTACTTGCGATTTTCTTCTTTCCCAGTCATTATAAGGTAGTCTGATTAAATTTTTATATTGTACGAGGGCTGCTTTCTCAATGTCAAGATCAAGTCTTGGATTATTTGTTAAAATTTATAGAGCAAGTACTGCGGTAGTTTGTATCATTTATTACAATGACTATGAGAGTAACAAAATAAAATAAATTTACTTCAGGTATATTGGCCTTCATTTGATTCTTGTAGAGGAGAGTCAATTTAAACTTCATTTTCTTCAAAACCATAAAATCTGAATTACCTACATTTTACAGTAAGCTGACAATATGCATATTAAAATATATACATAAAATCAATAACAAACAAGGTAACATGGTAATTATATAATTAATGGACATAGGCAGATAACACATATCAGGTAAGTTTTCTATTAAGTTGACAAGATTTCATAATTGTAAATATTTCAATACTTATTGAAAATAAAACTGTTTGCCAAGTTTTGGACTGAAATCTCACATGGGTTATCAATACAAAGCTGAAGCAAAAAGTGAAATCAGCACAAACTGTAGGAATGAGTAGCACTGACCATTGTTACTTCCTATATTTTCCTTTTCATCGTTGATAGCTAATAGCATTCATTTCTACTGCACATACATCAGACAAGCATGATCTTTGCCTTAACTGAGAGAGCAGCTGAAAGAGGGGGGATGTATGGCAGAAGAAAGAAAATTCCTTGATAAGATTCTGCAGGAAAGTAACAAGGAAGAGAGAAGATAACTGAGAGAAAAGATAAATGACATTTTGGAAAGAAAAAAAAAAAGGAGAACATAAGCTTTCAGGGCCGGAGTCAATATTACAAAGAATTATTACCGGGCTGTTTTGCCATGGTCTGCTGGCATAAGAACATCCATACGTTTCATCCACAACTGTGGTGGACTTCTTCAGTGGCACGGTCGAAGTTTCTTCAGAGAAGGTTTCGCTGTGTCTGAAGCATTGAGTGCCTGAGTCACACTATTTATGCTGGTTGCTGGGGTGCAGAGCCTGGGTTGTCCGGCAATGGTACATTCTGATTGGCCCGCCTCATTTTTGGCTGTTTTTTTTTTTTTTTTTTTTTTTTTTTTTAAGTTTCCTGCCTTCGATGACAGGATGCCAGTTTCTGTTGAGCTTTAAGGCTTCTTCCTTTCTGTTAAAATTGTCTAGATGCTTGTAAATTTCTATGGCCTCCCGCTGTAGTTGTGTATGGTAACGTACTGTAGATGAAAGGATGCTCGCATCCATGTTCGCCTTCCACCTCAATAGCATGTTCGGCGACTGTGGACTTTTCTGTGTGGCCCAGACGGTAGTTACTCTTGTGTTCTTTGATTCTGGTGTTGACACTGCATTGTTCCGATGAATACCAGCTGCAAGAACAGGGAATGCGATATACACCGGCCGATGACAGAGGCTCCTGGGGTCTTTGGTCGAGCATATTAAATATGCATGGGATGAATTTCTGTGCTGTTTTCATTAATATTTTGCAACAGAACCTCCCGGGGGTCTTTGGCTGAGCGTATTAATATGCATGGGATGAATTTCTGTGCTGTTTTTATTAATATTTTGCAAAGTCTTCTATTTAAGTGATTTGATGAATCTGTTGCAGTCATTTTTCCTGGTAGAGTATTTTCTAATTCTTCTGTATATTCTTTCCAATTTCCTAGTTTAAAGTTCTAAGTAGTTTTTTTTTCCTTCCAGTTTGGGGTTTAGCACGATATGATGAAATATCTATATTTAAAATTACAGCTCTATGACTTGTACCAAAATCATCACTAACTTGTCTATTTATTTGTTCAGCAATATCAGAGGACACAATCACCAAATCAGGATTTATGGTGGTTCCTGTATAATGAAGATATGTTGACATGTCATTATTATTAAATATTAATTCTACTGCATTTGCATTTAAAAATTCTTCAATACATTTGCCACAGCTATCAGTTTCAGAGTATCCCCATAATTTTGAGTGTTCCTTAAAGTCTCCAACAATTATAGTTTTCTGCTTTTCTAGATGATTCAGACTTGCTACATTTTTGGGCGGGTTGTACACTGTACAATCTTTATTTTTCCATACTTCAACTTCACCTATTTCATTTTTGTCATTTACTTCCATTTCTTTAATTATATTGAAGGCTGATTTAATGTGCTTTTAACTCCTACTAATATACCACTTGCTATTTTCCTTGTTTTGGGGAGTAAACATATAGTGTATTTTTTTATTTTAAATTAATCCTTTTGTTGTTCTGATATGTTGGCTTCCATAGCAAAATGGCTGCAAAAAGGTAATTGCTATCTAACAGAAGACAGAGCCTAAAATTTCTTTATAACAGAGGCTTTTAGGAACCAATCTGGACAATTACCTAAGGTCCCATTCCTATCCTTCTCATGGTGCAGCTGTTAGTATGCATGCTTATGCATGTTGAACTAATGGAAGGGGCTGCTCATCAAATGGAATTAAATCAGCCTGATGAGTTTAATGACCGTATCTGGTATTCTTCCTTTTCCTTACCAGATTCCCTCTTTCCACTTTCCTATCCAGTCTCTCTTGACTGAAATCTTGCTGTTTTCGACCCTGATGGTATTAGAGTATTCGAGGCCTAGGGGATCATTTCATACCTTTTCTTAATCTTCTTATCTAACAAAATCAATATAATGCTGGCTCGTCACAGCATTGAAATGTCTCACCATTGGTAACTATGAAGAAATCTAGTGGATAAATATCCTCTTAACTAGGTCTGGTGGACCTGTTAACCAAAGACGAGTGCAGTCCTCCATTCATATTGGGGGTTATAACATATATGAACAGTTCTGTAAAGAGATACTTTTGAATAAGTCAACGCCAAATGGAGTAGCTAGAGTGGAACTTGGAAGACCTTGCAGAAGTGGGGTAATTATAGAAAGATGTTTAAAATATTGGTATAGTTGTATAAAAATGGATGACGATAATACATTAAAGATCTGTTTAGAACAACAGAAGAATCCAACATGCAAAGACAGCTGGTGGGCAGAGCTAGAGAGAATGCTGGTCTATCTGGAAAGAGAGAAAAAAGAAATGTAGAAGGTTTTTGGACAATTATTAACCCTTCCCGAGCGGTCATGTTTTACGGCTCAGAGCGGAAGGTAGTTTTATAAAAATATGTCACCCTTCAAAATACAAATAAAAGTATACTGTTATGCTCAAATGTATTAAAAAACATGTTGTACTTTGTTTTTTGTTGAATTCCACCACTGCTGTCCTACAGGAGTAAAGATTTGTTAAACTGCGTAAAAATGTTCCTGCAAAATCGGCATAAGTACCATTTTTCGATACTGCATCACATGTTTTAGTTCTCACGCACGCACGCACGCACGCACACACACACACACACACGCACGTGTTCACACATAAATTTAGGAACAGTTCAAGAACTAAACACTGTCATATAACGAGATTTAACTGTATTGGAACACCACAGTGAAGCAAAAAATTATTAATTTTTAGATGAGTCGTATTTATTACATATCTGCTTCACTTTCGTATTTTTTTTTATTTTTTGTTGTACGAAAGTTTTATTTTTTGGTGTACGAAAGTGAAGCAGATGTGTAATAAATACGACTCATCTAAAAATTAATACTGTCATATAAGTATATGTAACATATGTTTTGTAAAACCGATGGTAATGATAAATAATAATTCATAATTTTGATAGAAATGTGAAGTTACACCTAACTGGAGCAGGGTATCCAGTGTACATATATATGGTTTTGAGACTGATTATTTTATCTCAGGATTATTCACACAGGGAAGCAAATGAATAACAAACATCATATAATGTTCAAGGGTGTGAAATCTTTCCCTAAAATTGTTCTTTTGTGTGATATATTTTGAAACACACATCTGGATGCAGGGGAGGCTTAGAGATACAGGTTTCACAAAAATATATTGTTTTCTTTATTTGTTTTTGGGCCTTACATATCACACAAGGATTTGCCCAACTTCCTTGTTCTCTTCTCCCCATGAAATGTGGAAACCCATTTAGCTTTTCCAAAATTGGGCTCTGAGAAATACGACCCTTACTTGACATAGCATTTTTTTGCCATGCTCCCATGCGCTCCGCCACCAGAGATCTGATGAGATGCTTGCGAAATTTTCTATGTGACAGGATCTGTTTACATTTGTTTGTCATGTGCATTGTGTATAACAGGTACGAATTCACAATGCAAACTTCCAGCAACCAGAAAAACATTTTTCTATACCACTTGCATGTTCTCCTGCAGAACTGATATTGCGCAATATAATTGTCAGTTCTATCGACACCGCCTATGTGTCAAGTGTAGTCCAAAATAATGTTTGATTTCAATGTAGCCGCCTGGTTTGGAAATTTTGAAGGCACCTCGGTCTTTTAGTTTTTATCGTCCTTGTGACTGGTACTGAGAACCGTTACAGTTCTTTTGTCTATCCAGCACAGGGCAAGCTTTTGCTGATTGCGGAAGCTTTTTATCTCACCCCTCTTCATTTTATTTACGTTTCCTGGCTTTAGTCGGTGTGGCATATTTTTTCTGTTGCCCATAACTGTCCCAGTAGTCACCATATTCATTTTCCACAATTCATCAGCTAATTCAGGTGATGTATAGTACCTGTCTGTGTAAACATGGAAACCTTTAGGTGGGTCTACAGGATCCTTTAGGAGGGAAGACCACCAGTCTTTTACAACAAGGCTAGTTTTCAGGAGGTTGAAATTTGATTCAGTTTTGCCCTTGTAGGGTTTGGAAATTGTATAGATATCCATTGGAAGCATCAGATAAGCTGAAAACTTTGATGCCAAATTTTGTAGGTTTGTTTGGGTTATACACTTTGAATTTTACTCTTCCCTTGAAACTGATGGTGCTCTCGTCGAGTGATACAAATGGACCTGGGGAATAGAATAAACTGCATTTTTTTTCCGTAGTTTCTCCATTAAATTTTGAATAAATTCTTCCTTAGATAATTTTCTGTTTCCCTGAGCATGCGCAAAATGAAGATTCCAAAACAAAAGGAGAAATTTGTCACGAGAAAATACATCACTGAAAAATGGAAATTTATCTACCCAACTTGTAGAAAAGTAGTCTGTGACGTCAGAGGTACGTTGAAGCCCCATGTTGGTAATCACCCCAATTAGTGCTTTTATGTCAACAATTGATGGGGGATACCAGGATGCAATCCTGGCTTTCTTTATTGGAGGCGTCGCATGTTGTTTTTTTGTGTTCCCTTAAATGCATGTTTCCTCTGTAATTATTTTCAGAATTTCGTCATCAAAAATCTGACAAATCACTATCGCTCTTGATCAACAAAGCTTCAATTTCTTTGTCCGTCAATTCTTTCTTTGCTGCCATTATGCCAAAAAACGAAATAAATTGAGGCTTACTAGTACCACACACTGCACTGTTTATTGCTTCACTGGTGAGAACAATGAAAGGAATTCCTGACAAAGCAAATTCGGGGATTTACCGACCACCAAAGTTTGAAAGCACATTTCCTGCCATCTGCTGGCACTATATCTTAAATATATGAACGAAAATAGCCAACTACAATAGCTCTGTAACTGCGCACCCATATATGGGTTTCCGCTCACGAAGGGTTAAGAAGAGAATAGAGGACATTCACAGACAAGTGACGTGGGGAAATCTGAAAAGTAAGAAATCACTAAATGTATACCTGAAAATAAAGACAGAATGGAGAAGGGAACCATATATAGACATGTGAAAGATATGAGAGGAAGGGTTTAGCTTGGTTATGGACAGGAGCCACACTGAGAGGAGGTTCACCAAAGGAGTGCATTCTTTTTGGAAAGAAAATAAGCTTAGAACATTATGTAGTGGAGTATAAAGAAATTGAAAAGTGAAGGAAATTAATATGGGATAAAAAAGGGGCTTACATAGTAACAATAAAAATGCTTACATTGAAAAGAGAGAAAAGAATAAGGGAGGTGGGGAAATTTGCTGACAAAATCAATGAGAAATGGTTGAGAAGGGTAAGGAAGCAAGAGGTAGAGAAATAGAAGACAAAATCAGAACATTAGGTCAAGGTCGTATAAAGGCTAGGATAGAGGTTAACGGCCAGGGAGCCAACACCACTATCAGCCCATAATATAAGCAGTGGACAAATTTGTACCTAGATTAGAATTGTAAAACTTGTAATTGAGATTGTAAGATAGGGAAGAACAAATAAATATTATTATTTATTATTATTATTTGGGGGTTATATGTAGATGATGTAATCAACACATTGTAAAAAACTGGTGTCTACACAAAAAGATTACAAACTGCTCTTTATATAACAAATATGACTTTAAATTTTATGTTAACATATGGTCTTCAAGATTCAATCAATACCTCAATACTTTTATAAAATACCTAATACCTGGGAAATTAATCATTGTATTTCATTATATCATGAACATTTGCACATAAGCCACCTTAATCACAAGAAACATGTACAAATTTTAAACTTAATAACTTTCAAATAACAGCAATTGGTAAATTCAGTCCCAAGGTCCCCTAAAGATTTAGAAAAAGCAGTATAAAGTATGTTCTATATATGGGGAAAGAGAAAGCGTTGTGTAGTGTTAGGAAACAAGTAACTGAGAAGAGGATAATTAGGATAAAAAATGGAAAACAATATGGTAGGAATAAAGATTGGCCTACGGGCGAGAAAGAAGCAGGGCTTTGGGCGAACATTTAGAAAAAGCATAAGGGAAATGAATTAGGAAAGAGTGCAGGAGAATAAAGAAAAGATTCTAGGACAAGTAGGACTTGAATTCACATACATAACCGTGGAGTCCTGACATTTTGAGGTCCTAGTGGAGTTAGGGTATTGTGTTAATCTCAACTATAAAAAGTGTATAAAATCTGTCATACTTTTAAAGCAAACAAAATAAATGAATATTCTAATTTATTCTAATTCAGATTCTAACCGACAATAAAACAACATTCCAGCTCACTGCTTATAAAAAAGTGCTGCGATTACATATATGGATATGGTTCAGTTGCAACAATTTTAAAACAACCATTGAAGGATGAAATTCTGCTGGCACTAAAATTACTGAATGAATTAGTCGGGAAAACAATACTTGGAAGTTCTTCAAACTAGAGAGGTGTTTCAGGACCACATAACTAAAATAAATAATACAGAAAAACAATACTTCCATGAACAATACATCAAACTTTTACTGCAGTATTAACATATGATAGTGTTCAATCCAATGGTAAAACTAACAATTTCCTTTCGTTAAAACCAAGTGGACTATTTGGCTTGGATGAATTTACTGTCACTAAACTTCCAAACATATTTTTAACTTTTCTCTTGTATATTTTTTTCAATCTCTTGAGCTCCATGCATAATATACTTACTGAAACATGGCTTTGAGGTCTCCCTTAATAACTGCAAGTAATAATGGTGTCCCAAGACAAGCGGGTACCAAATACAGCAGTGCTGGCTGAGCATGTTTAAATACATGCATCACAAAAATTGTGGCCATCAAACCCAGGAAGTATGCCACAAAAGTTACATAGAAATATGTGTTTGAATTCCTTTTGAGGCTGGAAAGGAAAATAAAAAGTTACTATAAATGTTGCTGCATACTTTACTTGATTATCTGTGAACTTGCCAACATTAAATAAAACTAAAGTATACATTTTTTAATGTTTTATGCATGCTTTGTCTACAGCAGTATATAAACTATTATTGTGATTGCAAAATCTATTGCCTGTAATGATTAACATATCAGAGTGTATTTTAATAAAAATATTTGCAACAAAAATAGGAACTTATAGTTTAGACTATGTAAAAAACAAAACTGTTTATTTACCTGTTGTCAAATCGAAGAAGAAGTGCAATGAAAATTCCTGGAATGACAATATCACCTAGACCTAGCATGGCAAAATTGTTTGCTGACAGACCTTGCTCTAAAAGGTCTTGAGGGAACACCACTGAAACACAAATTGACCACAAAGTTTTAAAACACTAGCAAAATACAGATATGTGAGAGACAGAGAGAGAGAGAGAGAGAGAGATCAGAGAGGAGGGAAAGAGATGTTCAAATAAAAAATGACAAGTCCATGCTTTAGTCAAATATGGAGCCAAGGTTCAACAGCTTGGTCAAGGAAGCCAAGTGAAGCTTCCCCAATGTAAACAATCCTGCATATTAAAAAATGTTGAATTCTATGTGAAGGGGATACCATAAGAGAGAGAGGATAAATATGAAGATTAGTATACAACTTGAGTTAAATATCTTACCAAACACAACACATGGTTATGGAGGGGGAAAGTAGAAGAATGACACCATGGATATCCCTGCTATAAATAAAACTATAAATTATGCCAGTTTAAAATTTATAAGTGTACACAATATTTATATACACAATACGTTTTGTATAAGAATATGATATATAATCTATTGAATACTAAAGAGAATACATTTTGGAGAACCCCTGCACTGATACAAAGGTCTTTTGCCATTAGGGCAGCCCTTCAATACATTTACATGCTTGGTACATATTTGTGCCTTTCTACTCTTAATTTAAATTTCCTCCTCTAACTTTCTAAATATTATTGTTTCTGCTGCTGATGTTTCTTTTCTTTTAGTTATCTTACCTCTCAATTTTCTATTTGCCAAAATTTTGTCTTTCCCTGTATGTTAACTACCTCTTTATTTCAATTTATTACTCTATTTCAATCTGTTTGGTTCTTCATAACCTCAGTTTGAGATTTCTCACTTATACTTATCCCTTTTCCCTTTTACAGTTCTTAAACTTCATTTGCTGCTTTATACACCTCTATTCTTTCTTTCCTTCCTCTGATTTGCCTAGCCATTTTCTAAACCAAATTACCCTTGGTGATATGTCCCTTTCCTACTGGTCCCTCTGCCTAGTTCTCATTTCTTTTTTAAGACACAGTGTTTCACTTTGCACGTACCCTCTTTACTTGAATATTTTTTGTACTTCCTATATTTACTCGACTATTTACATTCCCCACTTCAGTGCCTCACCTATTTTCTTCTTGAATCCACAAAGCATTTCTGATTTTTACCTCTTTTCTCCTCAATTAGTACCATTGAGGTGTCTTCCCCTCCCCTTCACCATGCAGCCAATTGTCCACTTTTCTGCTCTCTGGTCATTCCCTCCACATGTCCATGCACTGTTGTTTGGTGCTATCACCTCTTTTTGCTCCTGTGTATTACAGCTGTGTCATTGCTAGGTTCATTCCGCTTCCTGCTAAATTTGCATTCCTGTGCCTTGCTCCATGTCACCCAGCTATTGCTCTGTTATCTTACTGTTGTTAAGATCATTTCTCTCCTCTGCCTCTTGCCCATCATTCCACAATTTGAAGTTTCAAATGAATGCATTGTGCCCTTGTTTCCTCACCTTACTCCTTTCTTCAATTAATCTCTCCCTTTACTCTCTTTGTTCACATGAAAACCATTGTTAATATAAATAGATTTTCTTAATTAATATTTTGCTTAATTTAGTATTTCTGTTGTTCATTCCTCATTAATGAATTCCACCAAGATGTTCCTTTTGCTTTCCAATTTTCCAATTCTACATACATTTCATGGTTTAAAGCCTCTCATATTCATTCCCAATCTCTGTGCTAGTAATTTATATTTCTCTTGAAATGCTCTGATCCCTTTTCACTCCTGCACTTAGGAAATAATTAGGTTCCACTTTAATACAAAAGTGAATCGAGAAGATATTGACACATTGCTTCACTCACACTGTTTATTCACAGGACATGTTTCAAGAGCTCTTGCTTTCACAACTTACAGAAATTTGTATCAATCAAAATTTTTTCAGCTTTAATGGACAGATCTATAAACAAAAAACAGGCCTGGCTATGGGCAACCCATTGTCTCCCTTCTTGGCAGATTTATTTATGAGTGCTTTTGAAACACATATCACAAAAGCTTTTCCAAATTATTTCAAAGTGTGGTATCGCTATGTTGACGACATTTTTGCAATAGTACCTAAAAAACTCATACAAGATGGTCTTAAACTTTTGAATATACAAAATCCAGCTATAAAATTTACATTGGAAACAGAAGAGGATGGTGTGCTCCCCTTTTTGGACATCAAGATCAAAAAAATGAACAACAAACTCACCTTTGGTATTTACAGGAAACCGACACACACAGATAATTACATAAAGAACAACAGTTTCAACCCAAAACAACACCAACATGCCATTTTCAACAGTTTAATCTTTCGGATGATCAACTTTCCACTAAACAGAGAAGATTATCAAGAAGAATACCTACACATAAAAAATGTAGCTATATCCAACGGTTTCAACCCAAATTTAGTAGACAAAACAGTAAACAGACTCAACACAGCTAAGAAAATAAAAGAAACCACCACCCTAGAACCTACAGGAGAGGAAGAGAAAAAACTTTTTAAAAAATTCACCTTCCACCCATCAGCCTATAACAAATTCCAAAAAATCTTCTCAAAACACAACATAACTCTTGCACCTCAAAATAGGTTTAATATCAGAAATTTGTTAAAAGGCCCTCCCAAAAATTCAATCACTACCAAAGAAAAACCAGGAATCTATGAGATCAAATGTGAAACTTGCCCTAAAATTTATATAGGAAAAACAAAAAGAAATATTAACGTCAGAACTAAAGAACATCTAAGAAACATTAAAAATGGTGAAACAGAAAAATCAGCAGTGGCTTTTCATTTTTTGAATACTAGACATAACATCAACTTGGAAACATCTCTAATAAAATATGTTAATCACCCCATAGACCTTTCCATGTGGGAAAAAATCTTCAACAAAAATCGTCATAGAGTCATGAATTTTGAAACTCCACCACCGGACATCTTTGACAAGTACATCACGCCATCTATTGACAAAACGGAGAAAGAGGAAACCACTACAACTTGCACTAGTCGAGTATCAGCTGATTATAAGAGCAAGAGCTCTTGAAACATGTCCTGTGAATAAACAGTGTGAGTGAAGCAATGTGTCAATATCTTCTCGATTCACTTTTGTATTAATTTGTGCTTCACTGTCCCTACGCTTCTTCCAAGTTTATACTTTGAGGTTCCACTTTCTTATGTTGTCTTCCATACCTTTCACTTTTATCATCTTCCTTTTTACTATCTCCACCTCTTTAGTTTTAGGACCTAACTCTTTGTTCCATTCTTGTTTGGCACTCAATGTGAAGTCATTGTCTCTTGTTATATCTTATTTTTCTGCCTGCCATATGTCTGTACTCCTCAGCTGCCAGTTTAATACTCTTGTGCAAGGATAAATGGAGATGAAATAACACCAAAGACTGAACAATATAACACTAGGGTAGTAAACTCAGTCCTAACTATTCAACACTTTCAATCTTGATAAACTAAGGGCTGGTTTCAACAACCAATGTTAAAAATACTCTGTCTTTATTAACTTTTAATTAAAGATTTAACCAAACATTAAAACTTTTGCATTTCACCAAGCTTTTACAATAAATTGTTAGTTGACTCTTATCAACATCAAAGACAACTAATAATAATTAAAAAAAAAAAAAAAGTGGTGACCGATCTATAGGTTTCTGAACAAGTCCTGATGCACTTTTGCCTGTGCACTGTGATGCTCTCTGTGTCAATAACAAACAACTAGTTATGTCCATGCCATGTTATTTTCCTAATTAAGGTTAGAATTGTGTTGTCAACTGAAAAATCTAGAGGCAAAGCAATTAATGTTCCATCAATAAAAAATAATTAATTATAAAACTTGTTAATAAAGATAAAGATATTATCGTGTGGATGGACTTAAAAGGATAACAATGCAGCCTGGATGAAAATCTGTGAGTAATTTAACTAAGATGCACTTTCTCCCAGGCCCGATAAGGAACTTGTAGCAATTTAATGCCAACATAAAATGCAATACCAAAGACCTCAGGTGTTTGCACCTGAATTTAAACATGAAGGATGGATACTACAAGTGTCCAAGAATGTTTATTACTGAATAAGGATCATGCACACTCCAACACAAATATGTTTGCTGCTTAAAGCAATTGCTTTGCACACATTCTTAAAAAATCCACAAACAATAACTTTGGTAATTCCAACATTTAACATTGCAAGGGATAGTATTGCGCCTCTTATACCATCTCCTATCCAAATGGCATCCTCTTCCTACTTGTGGTGCAGCCTGCTTTAAAAAGGGACCAAGGGGACCAAGTTATACAGTGGTGTAATTGCTGCATCAAAAATGGAGGAAATACCATTTACATATTTACTGCTGACTTGTCACGGCAGTACGAACGTCCTTCATCTGGCAAATGATGGAAAGGTTGGTTATATCCTAATGATTTGCCAAGTCTGATTCGATGGATTCTTAGGTGTGTTCCCTTCACAATATAAGGGTTAAAAAGGAATGATTCAACTGCCTACTTATAAAAAAGAGATGTCCATAAGAAACAGTTGAAACTTACACAGTAAACAATGCTTATGTCTTCTACAAAGTGGTCTGACATAACAGTCCACCATTCGGATCTCCAGGTGGGGACTTTATACAACAATGGAATGCAACAGGATTAAGTCAAGATGAGAAAGCAGAACTTCACAATTTACTGCATGAGAAAAACATGATGCCCTTGGTACCATGGGAGAAAATATTTCAAAAGATCAAAAGATATATTACAAAATATAAGGATATATAATTTAACTCCTTCCAAAAAGTAGGCAAATTACTAATGGAATCCTAAGTTAAGCAAGAAAGAATCTAACATCAAAATTCAAAATTATTAAAATGAATGAAAATGTTATCATTTTACTAAAACAGTATATATCATTAATTGTTTTTTTCAATTAGATCTTTTAACTCTGATCCCTGTCTGAGAATTTTGGAATTTAATAATTTGTCATTTAGTTCTAAATTTTTCTTGACCTGTAGAAAAGTAGCATATTTTAAAACTTATGGAAAGGAAATTTGCCTACAATCTTCCAAATAATGTACCAGAAGTGAATTCTTTTAATTTAATCCAAAAAACTATACTAATAGATTTCAATACCCACTCCAAATATTGGAGCTATAAAGAAACATATCCAGCAGGGAAAGCACAAGAAGACTGGCTACATTCCAATAATACAGAATTAACTTTCACTGAACACAATATGTACACACATCCATCATAATAGTTCAACATATAATACATATCTTTTATTTGTTTCATCCGATAAAATGTCACATATTATTTCTGAAAGTATGGGCTCCAACCCTCAAGCAAAAGTTTCTAACATAACACTGAGTAAAAACATGATAAAAACAATAAAAGCTCTTGGAACTTTAAAACTAATTGTAAAGGATATCAATTAGAATTACAAAAACTAATGCTGTGATCACTCAAGTGGAAAATCAAAAGAGCAAAATTTAAGAAGGAAATTCTCTGTGCAAAAAGGAACTCCTAATTTATTATGGCTTATTTTGGATGGAAACCAGGAGATCCATGGCTCAAATACCAGCCAAGGCATTGAATTTTTCAGTTTGACTATCTATCTAAAACATTAGCCTATATACTGCTAATGAGAAGAAATGATTAATTTCCAAACTTAAATAATAAGAGTTTAATGATGAAGCCTGGGATTCAAGTACTTAAAATAGTAAGTCGCCACAAACGATGTATCTCGAATACGAGAGCCCCTATACCTTGTTTTACGTAAGCTTGCCCAGTATCTCTTAACGGTCACATGACCTAATCACCTCTCAATGGTTGCTGTTGTGCTAATGACTGTCGTGCGGTAAAAATTAGTTCGTTATTTAACATGGTGATATATCATTATATGTTGGAAGAGAATTATCAAATGTATATTTTCGTAGCTGTTTGAATTAAATATATTACGCAACAGAGTTGATTTATCTGAAATGCATGTTAATTCTTAAACGAAGTAAAGAGGAGGTTCCTTTGCTCTCAAGCACATGGCACAATAGCACGTGATTTAGCGGTAGAGGTGACATTTGTTTATATGACTTTTATCACTGACCTTGTTTTGAACTGGATTAGTCATATATCGCCATTCGAGAGTGCGAGAGCTAAATTATTTTATTGATAGTTTATTGCGCATGTACTTATTATATGTATAATGGCAGAGTCTAACCGCCAGTTTTTCGCTGAAGTATCGCAAGGATAATTATTTACAAACAGGCGAAAAAAGAATTGTGTTGCATGTGTTTAATGCACTCACAGAGAAGAATCCGTCTTTGTCAGTGAGAGAAGTCGAACAGCTGTGCTCTGAAGTTACAGGTGTGAGTGTTAGATCCGTAGGAACATCACGACATGAAACTGAGAAAACAGGAACACTTACCACTCCAGGCAAAAGCAGGAATAAACAAAAGTGCGTGCTCGGAGAAAATACGTGAAAAGTGTTGTGCGTCGTCATGTGTGTAGTTTTTCTTTAGAAACGAACTCCCTAACATAAGTAACATTTCGTCTGCTGTAAATGAGGATGCAGATTTACCAAATTTCAGCAGATTGCTTATACAGCTGGGATTTGTGAATGAAAAATGAGGCAAGAAAAATGTGCTAAAAGACAGAGGTGATATTGCTGTGTGGCGAAGACGTTATTTAAGGACAACCAGACTGCACCAAGATATAAATCGCAAAATATACACGAAGAACACACAAAAAGTAAGGTATGGGTGACACGACTTTTAAGACTGAAAGACAAGCATTTTTGAAAGCTATGTGTGCTGGTTTAAAAAAATCCCAGTGGAAAAGGCCAAAGGCCTTTCATTATAAACTCTTTCAGTTTCATTGCTCAGTCATTCTGTTTCAATTTGCTCAGTTCATTATAAACTTGTATTTTTGCATGCCTTCATATCCTTATTTGTATGATTTTATTTATTTTCCCGGCAATTATTACGACGTTTGCTGCAGGTTTAAATGTGACGGGAAGGCACCGTCTATGGCCTATGGCGCGAAAGCATTAGCCAATTAGGGCGAGGGGGAGGGTTGTTGAACGCGGAGTGATACATTTTAGCGGGGCAAGGTTATATGAAACAGAGATTAGTGGTTTACCGGAAAAATATACAAGTCAATTGGAGAATTTAATGTCAGGATGGCACACTGGCCATGGTAGTTCAATGGGTAGGAGCAACTGGACGGAAACCAGGAAATCTGTGGTTCAAATCCTGGCCATGACATTGAATTTTTCAGGTTAAATCTATTTACATTTAATTTTGTATTTTTTTTTCTGGTGCATAAATATATAAAGATGATGGTTTTTCAATGCATCAACATGCAACATATAATTGTCTATAAGTGAATCAGGGAAATTCCAAGTTGATTCCACAAACTTTCAATGACTGCCCTTGCAATTTATTTATGATCATTGCAAAGGCCCGCCCGCCTCGGTAGCGTAGATAGTAGCATGTCTGCCTCACGTTCAAGAGGTCCCGAGTTCGAATCTCGGTCAGGGTGAGTTACCTGTATAACGTTTCTTCCGGGGTTTTCCCTTATCCTTCAAGACGAATGTCGGGTAACTTTAAGCTCCATGGACCCTGGGCTCATTTGAGCATCATTTCACCCAATTCATTCACCGTCCAGTATGACTTAACGTTGAAGGACGTAAACAAAACAAAAAAAAAAAAAAAAATTGCAAAGGCCAAATGCAGGGGAAATTGTAGATGCTTAAAATCAAAAGGTAAATCCGTTGGAATCATCAGAATATGCATGATTAAGATATCCTCTCCTTTGTACTTTCCCTTGATGATTGTTGCCTTGATGTTATTCACTAGCCCTTTCATAGTTAGTCTTGTTCCATTGTACAGTTGTGCTTTGTATAGTCCATTGTACAGTCGTGCAGTCGTGTTATGCAGCATGATCACAACTGATCCTACTTTTAATTTTAAATTATGAGGCAATTCTAATGAATTTAAAAACTCTGTGGGATAGATGAGTACGTCATCCTGGTTTATAACTGTGTCAACTGATTTGTACAAAAACAACTCCCCCAGCAGAAACAGACACTCTAGAGTGCAATTCTGACATACGAACACAACTATTAGCATTACCTGTATCTTGCTACTCATCAGTGCTGTCAGCATGTGATGTAGTTGTTGCACATTTGACTGACTTTTACGCCCAAAGTCAGGTCATCTTCACCTTGACATAGTTAATAAGTTTCCGCGAACTTCACAAAGTCACAAAGGAATTCAATTAATTTTGTGTCAATTCAATTCACATTCATGAATACACAAATTATAAAGAAAATATCCAAGGATTCACCAATATCTGACAATTGTCTGTGGTCAAATATTTATAGTGTTATAGTGTGTTCAGAAATTAATTCTGTGTCTAATATTCGAAAGCTATATCATCATGCTACATAAAAAAATTTCAGTCTTGATAACAAATGATAAATGTTATTTAATAAAATATTATAAGTGAAATAGCTTTGAAGATTTGGCATGGAGTGGAATATCTTTCTACTTTGTAATGCTTTTATTTGTCAAAAATAAAAGAAGGTGTATGTCTTCCATAAAAGTTTGCGTGTGTACTTTTATATTTCGTTAATAACCCAGTCCATTATCAATTTAGGTTTTTTTTCCCCATCTTTTAAGCCGTCCTTGGACTTATACAAATATTTCAAAACCAAAATTAGGCAAATTGGTTCAGCCGTTCTCGAGTTTTTGTGAGATTAACAAACGTCAATTCAGTTTTATAAATATATATAAAAATTAAGATGTAACTAAAATATTGCCAATACCTTTAATTCAAATTTTACACCACCTAAAATTCCAAAAGTATATAAAAAACTATAGAACAAAGGAAATAAAGAAAAATAAGAAACCCTTATCATTTAACTTCAAAAGAAGAAATATTCTGTCATGAATTTACAGCTACTGAACTTACTACAGCTATTTTTAAAACACTTAATAGCAAAGCTCCAGGAAGAGAACAAATTTAATCCAAAATTCATAAAAACTTAAGGGAAAAAATGCTAAAACCTCATTACTCAACTACTATAATCAGGTCTGAAAATCATCTATTTCGTCCTTTTGGAAAAATCTTACTATCCCAATAGTGAAAACACGTAAATCAGCAGATGATATAAATAACTACAAACCTATATCATAAATCAATGTTTTAACAAACATTATGGAATTAATGATTTCAGCCAGATTAAATAGGTATCTTGAACACCACAATCTTCTCAACCTGCCAAGCCGGCTTCCAGAAAAATCATACAACCAGTGAACAAGTAATTAAACTCAGTCAAGAAATTAAAGAGGTATTAGAAAAGAAGGCATCCTAGCCATATTTGTTGAACTGAAATCTGCATGACAACTGTAAGGAGATGTAAACTTATCAGGAAGCTACAACAGAATGGGAATTAAAGATAGTAATTGATAGTAATTTATTTCTCATCTTTCCTTTTACATCAATAAATGGAAATGCAAAATCAAGATTACAATTATAAAATCCATACTGAAATATGCCATATATTCCTAAATCCTGAAAATCCTAACATGTTGCCCACCATTGAATAGTAATTCGGTCCCCATACACCTAACCCTAGGTTTTTGTGTATTGGAGGCCCTCTACTCCTTTTTCCACTTTCTGCCATTTCACCTATCCCACTCTACATTTTTCTCTTAATTGTTCTTAGCCATCTCTCTTTAACTTTCCCTAAATAATTCCCTATATTTCTCCTGTTCTTTTCCCCTTTTACTGACAAAATTTTTCTAATTACTACTTCACCCCCCAAATTGTCCCATTTACGAAGCCAAGCCTGCTCTCTCCATATCTTTGTTTGACTACAATTTAATATACAAGGAAATCTGCATTCTCTTCTCCACACAATGGACATTTATCTAGCTCCCTCTTTTGACCTATACCTTTCAAGTTTCTCACTCCTGTTCTCGCCCAAGCAAAACCTTCTCGCCCTAACTTACTACATATATCTATATATCCTTTCCTCCCCCAGGTTGTAATTAAAGATAATATGCTTCACTGGCTATCAGAATTTGTCTAAGAAAGATATTGTATATTATCTTATGGTTCAACGTGATCAAGATTAAAAAAAAAAAAAAAATATCCCAACTAGGTTTACCTCAGTGTGCAGTACTTAGCATCATTCTATTCAATATCTATGTAAATGATTTGCCCAAACTGCAACAAACAGGCATCAACACTACATTGCATGCAGATAACTTAGCCATTTGTAAATCACTTAAATCAGATAAACTTGAAAGTCTGAAGACAAATATTCAAAATTCTCTGAATACACTTAATGGTAGCCTAAAATGCTCATAAAAGTAAACACTATGAAAAATAACTTTCAGCACTTTTCCCTAAAAATGAAACAATCCCAATATTACATTAAGCCATAATACCCAATTAATCAGAATAGAAAATGCCCAATATCTTGGAATATTGTTTGACAAAAAATTAACCTGGAAAAAATATACTGAAAAAATCAAAGATAAAGCAACCAGATATTAAAGAAACTTGCAGGAACTACATGGGGATTGTCTAAAGGTCATTCAATACCACATTATATATATATATCAGGTGAGTCACCTGCCCCTTTTTATTTTTTAATTTATGCATCGTGCTAAGCAACATATGTGACTTATTCCTTTCTTGAATGTCTTCTAATGGATGATTTGCAGAACAGTTTATGAAGAAGGAGTAGATAACTCAGTGCGTAAGTGTTGTATGGGACAGAAAGCAATCACTATGTGTGTCGATTCCAAAAACATCATAGCCAGATACACAGAGCTGATTTTTTTTTAATCTTGATCACGTTGAACCATAAGATAATGTACAATATCTTTCTCAGACAAATTCTGATAGCCAGTGAAGCATATTATCTTTAATTCCCATTCTGTTGTAGCTTCCTGATAAGTTTACAACTCCATACAGTTGTCATGCAGATTTCAGATCCACAAATATGGCTAGGATGCCTTCTTTTCTAATACCTCTTTAATTTCTTGACTGAGTTTAAAGTTAACTATTTTTGTGCTAAAAGTGTTTTGAAAGGGCGGTTCTTCTGTGGGAGATACTGTTGGATACTATCCGACATTACCCACATTCATGGCATTCATTAATTTTCCATTTGCTCCCTCACATTTCAATGCAACCTCATCACATATAGCGATAGATAGTGCAAAATACCGACACGGATTCAGTTTTCTCGATGTAGCATCCACAAAACAACATAACTCAATATGGCTACTGCTGTTAAAGCCTTCCTTTAGCTCAGTGAAGATGCTTCGGCTGCTTAACTCTAGATGCCAGCACTCATCAAGAAGAAACCCCGGTATCCGACATTATCAGCTTATTCGACATTCCCCACACTTACTCTAAATATAATAGTGGATGTACTTCTTTTATTTGTGTTAAAACTACCAAAATGAGCCCAAAACACAGTATGAAGCTGTAAAAAGCATTTAGAGATTTGAGGTGGGTTCTATGGTCACCGGATACCTATTCATATAGGAGCCTTCCCTTGCAAGTTAGTGCTGGCTAAATGGTATTATACAGGTTACTTCAACACTCTGACACTGCAAGTTGGGTTCAAATCCTTCGTGATCAGCTCAAAAATTTTATTACCCTTTGGTTTACCTCTTGGGATCTATAATTTGATATTATAATATAAGTAACATTTTTATAACATTATAGGTGTTTACAAAATACAATCACAACCATGTTTTTCACTAGCAGATACTTATAAATGTATAGTTCGTAGTAGATATTTTATTATGGTCGGTATTGTGCCTGACCTATTTAACCAAGTTTCAAACACTTCACAAATGCACAGTGAAACATAAGATTTAAGCATGAAACAAAAACTATTAGATTTAATGTCATCGACATGCTCATAAGATAATGAAAGCCAACTACGTAACATGGTTTACAACAGATACGGTACAGATTTTAAGGGAAACAAAGTTAAACATGATCCCTAATAAAAGAAAAAGATATATACAGCCCATAGTTAATCCTTTAAAGGGCAAGGGCCTCAACTATCTGCCGGAAGGGTGAGCTCACTGCAACTTATATGGTGAGCTAATTCCTGTAGATCCCTAATTATTGCATTGTAATTATTGTGTCTTTGGCTCACAAGGAAACCGATAGCAACAATAAATAAATTAATAACTAATATACAGACAATAAAGACTAGGAGAAAGAAAAAACAATGTAACATCGTTTCGAACCTAGCCTTTGTATCAACATCTTCCAGCCGCTGTTTCCACTCAGCCAGCTGTCATGTAATCTATATCGCTCTTTGGGAAAGCATTCGTTTATCACCTTGCTAGTATTATGAAAAGACATTGTTTATTTAAGCTTTTCGCAGCTTCTTGGTCCTCATTCAGGGCATAAGTATTAATGCTGGGTGTGTATACCACTGAATAGAAGGGCAAAGCTGCAATAATGGATTTTGTGCTAAAAGGGTTCATGTTTTCACATTAGACTATAAACTGTAGGTTGCATATGGGGCAGATGACTCACCTGGTGCATATATATATAGACCAGTTAAGTACTGTGGAGAAGTACGGAAAACATCACCTTCAATTGCCATGATACTTGAGTGCACACAAAATCAAGTTCTTATATTAATTACTGAGGCTATTAAAACTACTCCTATAATGACTTTACTAGCATTTACATGTAACAGACCTATAATGACAGATTTAGAATTGCAAGTCGTTTTAACAAATGACAAATTCTTGAGATTTCCAGAGAATAACAAAGGGGTATAGCATCATAAATCTAACCATCAGTTTGAGAACTCAATTTGGCTTCATACAGAAATTTCAAAAACAAAGAAATAAACTAGATTATCTATCCAAAATAGAAGTTCTCGTGCCTCTTAAAAACTCACACATCAATGAACTAGAATATAACCTTGATTTAACAGCAGATTTTAAAAAGAAAGATAATTCATCTATAGAAGCCCTTGAAACCATAAATGCAAGATAACCTGATGATGAATGGACTCACATCTATACAGATGGCTCTCTTTACAACCGAGAAGATGGAGCAGGAGCAGGAACAACCTGTAAATTCTTTTCTTTCTATAAGCATGTTGGAAAATTATAAGCTTTGATGGAGAAATTGATGCAATTTATAATTCTTTATAAAAGCTATTTGCATGGACATATAAACTTTCCAACATAGTTTACTTATTAGATTCCAAAGCAGCTATTCAGGCTATTATTTCAACTGACTGCCCAAAAATGGGGAGAAAAAAAAAAAAAAAAAAAAAAAAAAATTCATAATATGATCAAACTCTCCAAAATTTAAATAAACACGGAGTTTTCTAATGGATTTCATTCCACTGTGAAATTTCTGAGAATGAGCAAATGGATATGTTGGCCAAGAAGGGTTCCAAAATAGCTCAAATAAGGAATCAAAATATCCCCTACAAAACAGCTTAAAGGCTAATTAAAAACAGTTTCACAACCAATTATGACAAATATCTTACTCTCTCTGAAAAACTTAATTGGAAGAATCTCAAAATAAACTTAAAAAAAAATCCAGTTTCACCTAGAATATCATCTGTTGCAATGTTCAGATTAATCACAGGCCATGAATGTCTGTGTGGACGTATGTTCAAGACTGGATAAATGACTTCCTCACAGTACTCTTAATGTGGTAAAGATGACTTAATGAACATTGATCACCTGTGTGTGAAATTCTCAAAAATCAAGCTCTAGTCTCTAATACTGGGGGAGGGAAAGAAACAACTGTGCACATACACACAATTAAATGTAAAGCACAAGTAGTATAAAATCTCAAGAGTAATAAAGTGTTTCTTTTGGTAATATTTTAAATTAATGTACATATTTACTGTAAAATTATTCTCATGATCGCTTTGGAAAATCTATATTGCATTAAAAGTTCCTTGTTTTGCAGGTTTTCAAACTTCTGACGTATGTCCATTCTTCCATTAGAAATGACATTCTCTAAAACCAAATACAGCAAATTTGCATATGCAGCTTGGTTGTTGCAGCCATTTTCAGACTTCTAAAGTTTGTTGCAATTAAACTGCATAGGCTTTCACGGCCGGTGACATTACCTAGAAAATTATTATCTAGGCTTGTGAGCCATGTTCCAGTGGAAACTCTCCTTCCAGACGTTTCGTTTGAAGCTGTGTCTAACAGTCAAAACAATCATCAAAGAGCAGACCAATCTGGAGTTAGCTCTACCCACACAGAATGTGTGTATATAAAGACTGTGAAACCTGAAGACTCTGTATCAGTTGAGATAGACTAGTCTACAACAGAATACTACGGCCACGCCACTGAAGATGTTGATACAGCTTAGAATGAAATGTCTGGAACGAGAGCTTCCAATGGACTACAGCTCATAAGCCTGGATAGTCATTTTCTATATAATTTGTTACAATAATTAATCCTTTGTACTTCACTGGCACTCAGAACTTTTCTGCCCAGGCAGACCACTGCATTTGCAGGCATTTAAATTTAAATGACCAGTCTGAACATGAATGTAAAAATGGCCTATTTACATAGAAGTGACCAAATAATAAATTTTAGAGCTAATTTAAAAGAGTATGATTACTCTTTCAAAATCAAACATTTTTTTAACTATTTATAAATAATAAATTTCTTATTATCTCTTTACACATTAGGCACTTCCACCCATTTTAATGGTGTTAGTGAAAAAAGCACCTATTAGATATAATGTAAGGTCTCTGCAGACACTTGAATGGTGTTTGAATGCCATGCCCAGGCTGTTCTGCTCTTTTTTGCTGAGCATTCAATGCATGTTTTTATTCAACTCTGAATCTTCATATTATAAAGAATGAAGGGAATAAACAGCATTAGGTAGAAAGATTCTCATTGTCGCTATTATATAGATATCATCAAACTCTGTGTAAAAAAAGTCTGGCATTAATGGAAAGCTTTACTTATTAAGCACAACACTTTCTTTATTAAATAATTTCTGGAACTACAGGACGTGTGCAGTAATATAACTACAATTTTATAAACAGTGATCAATGTGCACAAATGGGCCAGTGCACTAATATAAATGACATGATTTAAATGCATCAGAATGTTAAATTATACAAAATTGTGTGTATATAATTTTAGATACTATAAATGCAATTACTAATGAAACACAATATCATGTTACTTTAATTATTATGAAACTGAAATGAAAATATAAATGTAAATTTTGATTTCCTCTTTTTTCTCCTTGTTATGGTATTCAATCATGAATATTTCTTTTGCCTGCCAATATTATGACAAGTTGCTGTCCAGGAGACATGACTGCATTTCAACAGAGTGTAAATACACTGACTTGCTGTATATGTGCGATAGGCTCATGTACACAAACTGGCAGTTTCACATTCTTTCTGATACACTTCTTTGATGGTTCTGTTAAACAGTTCTTCTTTTTTTTTAAAAAAAACAAGGCAGTTTGTGGTAAACTTTTAAGCCAGCATTTTCTCTAGCATGTACAGATGCAAGCAAATTTTTTCCGATGCGAGCAAGTCTGGCCTACGTGAGGGAGGCGGGTTTCTTATCAGTTGCGCCAGGACGGTTCAGTTCCCTTATACCCGAGCAGTGAGTTCGGCTCACAGGTATTTAAGCCTCAATGGAAAATAAAAACAATTTTGCCACATGAAACGTAGGTGGTTTTATATAACTCTCTACTGTCAAACTTGTATTTATCGATAATTTTTTTAGTAACGTTATTTCCTCGCTCTCGCACACCACACCTCAACCATTTTAATCTCCCCTTCTTTTTAAATACATTTTCTATACTCAAAGTAGTAGTTTTATCTGGAAGGAAATACTTCTACCTTTCATAGGTTAGCGATACTATAATGTTAAACTGTGAGGTATTTAAAATTAATATCTAAAATTATTGTTTAAAATTTATATCTTGTTCCGAAAATAAATGTATTATTTTTTGTCACAGTTCTCAAGAACAGCTTATATGAATATACTACGACAATTAATATAGCCACCAAATTGAAAGCTTTATATATATTAAACTTTTAACGACAAACAAAATAAATAAAATAACTATTTTGTTTGATGACAGTTCAAATATAAAATCACGTTAGCGTCAACAGCATGTCAGAAATTTCACGAAGGAGTTCTTTAAATGTCAGTAAAGCTGATATGATGCATTTCAGTTTTAGCTACACATAGAAACCATCGAACTAGACCGGGCTTGAACTCGCAACCCTAGGATCAGAATGCCAGCATCTAAGTCAATCTGATCAGCTTTTATGATGATGATGATGATGATGATGATGGTGTTTTCGTTTTCTTTTTTGTAATTTACGTCCTCCAACGTTAAATCATACCGGATGATGAATGGTGGGTGAAATGATGCTCAAGTGAGCCCAGGATCCATAAAGCTTAGAGTTACCCGACATTTGTCTTTTATGATAAGGGAAAACCTCGGAAAAAACGTTATCCAGGTAACTCACCCTGATCGACATTCAAACTCGGGACCTCTTAAAAATTGAGGCAGACACGCTACCACCACGCTACAGAGGCGGGCGATGATGGTAATGATGATGAGGATGATGATTATGATGACAAAGAAAACCTGAAAGGTCAAATAAGAGTGTAACGCTAATTTAATATGCAGTTATAACAGAATTAAACATTTAAACAAGAAATAGTTTACGTATTTGAAGCATATAGTTTGAAGCAGTGTGCAGTAATTATCTGCTCTAGAGGCTGTGAACATTACATTTCAGGTAACAAATTAACACAAAGATCGTGAAAAATCAACTGTCATGTAGATGCCATTGCTGAAACCGGTCAATTTAATAAGTTAGTGTTAGCACTTTCTTCGTTCAAGTATTTTAGGGAAATAATGTAGATTTACTTCAAGAATATTTTAAAAGTTTCATCTTCCAGTGAACTTGTCTACATAGGCAATAGAACTGTCACTGTGGTTAAATGGACATGTGGTCAATGCACTCTGCGATTGGTAGTTACTTCCTCGGGGTCAAAGGTCACATTTGCGGTAGGGTAGGGTAGGGTAGGGTAGGGTAGGGTAGGGTAGGGTAGGGTAGGGTAGGGTAGGGTAGGGTAGGGTAGGGTAGGGTAGGGTAGGGTAGGGTAGGGTAGGGTAGGGTAGGGTAGGGTAGGGTAGGGTAGGGTAGGGTAGGGTAGGGTAGGGTAGGGTAGGGTAGGGTAGGGTAGGGTAGGGTAGGGTAGGGTAGGGTAGGGTAGGGTAGGGTAGGGTAGGGTAGGGTAGGGTAGGGTAGGGTAGGGTAGGGTAGGGTAGGGTAGGGTAGGGTAGGGTAGGGTAGGGTAGGGTATGGTAGGGGAGGGGAGGGGGGGATGGACAGATAGGATGGATGGATGGATGGATGGATGGATGGATGGATGGATGGATAAGATTAGAGAAGAATGCCTTTAACCTCAGAAGTCACTCGGGGCCGTATTGTTAGCATGTGGGAAGCAGGTCTTGCTACCACACAAATAGCTAATTCTGTGGGAAGAGGGCTTGACTGCGTTCTTTACTGGATCCAGCGGTTCCAGGAAGAGGGAGAAGGAGGATTTAAAAACCCAACCTAAATCCGGAAGACCCAAGGTTACCTCTCCGGATACGGATGCAGCCATAGTGCAGAAGTCCAGAGAGAATCCGTTCCGCCCTTCTACGTCAATCGTGAGGCATATGAGACTTCAGATAATGCCTTCAACTGTTAGAAGGCATCTTCATGCTGCCGGGATCCACACTAGGAAGCCAGCTCGAAAAGAGATCCTCACAGAAGCACATCAAGCTGCTCGTGTGGGAGTTGCTCTCCAGTTCCTTCCAATGCCTCAGACATTCTGGGACACTGTAATATGGACGGATGAGAACACTCTTGGCCAGCCAAATCACCAGATCTGAATCCCATTGAACACATTTGGGCTATTACAGTTAACGAATGGGATTGCAGGGCAGATAAAACTCCTGAAAGCCTCGAGGATCACGTTCAGGAAGTATGGGAAAGCGTGCGCAGACGACCTCATATTTGTGAATCTCTCATCACTTCTATTCCTAGGAGGCTCAATACTCTTTTAGATGTAAATGGTTGGTGGACTGGGTATTAAGCCATTAATCGTTTGTTCCCTATCCCGTATTATGCCATACATGTTCAAGCTAATATTTCCATCCTTTCCTTTCTTCATATGCACATAGGCATCTATTTAGAAATTGGTTTCAGTTATACCAATGTATTAATTGTTTTAAATGAAAATTATCCTTTATTTTCTGTCTCAATAATTATTATCAAGCATAAAATAAATTCAATTCTAGAGTAAAATTAAGATTTAAGCATTGCACTAATCAGACAAAGAATTCAACATTTAATTGGAACCTCATATAATAAAATGTATAATTTACCACAGAGTGTTGTAGCTTAAACCTCCTCCTCCTCCTCTTTATTATTATTATTATTATTATTATTATTATTATTATTATTAACAGTAAAGCTTCGAACGAGATTATATATTATGTGAATCACATTTCTTCAGTTAATTATTTATTTGTTATAGATATTGAACACTATTGGTTATATCAATGTGGAATATATGTATAGATAAATATGTGTGAAACAGATAATTTCATTTTGAATAGTAGAATTTTACAACAAAAACAATTATTATTATTAGTATCATTATTAACAGTAAAGCTTCGAACGAGATATATATTTTGTGAATCACATTTTTCTTCAGTGAATTATTTATTTAATATAGATATTGAACACTATTAGTTATACCAATAAATATGCAATATATGTATAGATAAATATGTGTGAAACAGATAATTTCATTTTGAATAGTAGAATTTTACAAAAAAAACCAATTATTATTATTGTTATTATCTTCATTATCATCCTCGTTATCGTCATCATCATTATTATTATCATCATTATTATCAATATCATTACCATTATTGTTGTCATTATCGTTATTGTTATAGCTGGGTAGAGTGCTTAAAGGTAGCATTAATCATTATTACATTCGTCCCTTAACTGCTGTGGTCGGAGGAGGGGACTGTCTTGTTGATAGCAGGCAAACCTTTCCTCTCACCTGGCTGAACCAAACGATAATCGGATTTTGTTCCCTTTGCCTCTCCAACGCCCTTGTCCATCGGAAAACTTTTACATTCGGGTGTACATAGGTATTTTCAAATTATTTTTAGATCTAGATGAGCAGAGCCAGACTGAAAAATTCAATGCCTTAGCCAGGATTTGAACCATGGATCTCCCAGTCTCCGTTAGGTTGCTCTTAACCATTGAGCTACTTTGGCCAACATGCCGACATGACACTAAATTCTCCAATTGACTCGTATGTTTCACAGTGAACCACTAGGGGTTCTCCTATCCAGTGAGATACACACATTTTTGTGGCAACTTACTATGCTGTAAGTACTTAAGTCACAGGCTTCATAGTTAAATCACTATTTTTGGGGGGATGTTGGCCATAGTAGCTGAATGGTTAAGAGCAACCAGATGGAGAAGGGAGATCCATGGTTCAAATCCCACCTATGGCATTGAATTTTTCAGTCTGGCTCTACTCATCTAAACCTTAGCTACACATGGCTAGTGTGGAAGGAATGATTAATTTCCATTAATTTACCTAAAAAAATAGTGGTTTAACTATGAAGCCTGGGACTTAAGTACTTACAGCATAGTAAGTTGCCACAAAAGGGTACATATCTCATTGTATATGAGAACCCCTAGCAGTTTACTGGGAAACATCTGAGTTAGTTGAAGAATTTAGTGTCATGTCAGCATGTTGGCCATAGTAGCTGAATGGTTAAGAACAACTGGATGCAGACTGGTAGATCCATGGTTCAAATCCTGGCTATGGCATTGAATTTTTCAGTCTGGCTCTATTCATCTAAACCTTAGCCTACACATGGCTAGTTTGGAAGAAATGATTCATTTCTATTTTTAGGTCTTGTTAAATAGTTATGTTGGAACTGGAGGCTATATAGTGCTTCAAAATTTTTAGACATATATTTACTTTATATACTAATTGTGATAGTAAGATTAGAATTTTCAAATATTTAAACAGTTTTCTGCATGATTCTTTCTTACTTTTAAAAATTGTTTCCCACTCTGCAGAGTTTCTCCAAAAAATGATTCCATAGCTCATTACTGAATGAAAGTGAAGTATACAATTTGTCGTTTTTCTAAAGGTATTATTTTTGCAATATAATTCATAGTAAAACAAACACTATTTGCTCTTCAGAAAAGAAATAGAGATCATTATCCCATTTTAAGTGCTTGTTTAAAAAGAAACACCTTTCTTGAAGCTTCTTAATTAACTTCATCAATTTTGAAATGGTTTTCATGATTATTTCTTTGGTAAACTGCATGATGGAGGTTTTAAAAGTATTACATTTAAAGCCATTACTGGTATAAAATTTCTTTAACTGAGTAATCGTTTCTTATGTGTTGTTATGTAGTTCCTCAACACTATGTCTATTTATTAAGACAAACATGTCATGTGGATACATAAGTGTTTCTCCAAGTATGGAGTTCATTATGGAGAGGGAGATCATTAGCATATAGAATATACACTAAGGGCCCCAGAATACTTCCTTTTTGGACTTAACACTCCGTTATTTAATTAGACAGTTCCCATTAGGTTATTTAAGATTTTTTGTTTACAATCTTTAGGATAATTTTTAAACCACTTGATTGCAGTGTGCATTATGCCATATAATTCTAATGTTTTTAGTACACTATCAAAAGCTTTAGAGTTATCATATATTATGATGGTAGCTGCAGTTTTTTCACATTAATCATTTTGGAGGCATCTTTTACCAATCTAATTAAGACAGATATTAGAACATTTCTCATAGAATCCATGTTGCACACTGAACCTGTTTATATGAAGTACTGAAGTAATAAAATATTCAAAATAAATGACATGTTGAAAATACAAAATTTTTTCAAATATGATAGAAAAAAGGTGGGAAGAATACTAAGCTACAGGTTTTCAAAATTCATTTTTCCTTCCTTGTACTAATGCATGTATGTCTGGGAAAATACCTGTATCTAGGGAGAGATTAATTAGTTGACTCATGTGTCCATTAATTTCATGTTTTATTTTCTTTATGAGAAAGGGTGTAATTCGTCCCATCCATAATATTTAGATTTAAGTTTTGTTATTACTTCTAACACTTTCTTTTGATTAACTCTTGAGAATTGAAACAAGAGAGTTGATGTAAGGCAGTTATTATATAATTGCATTTCACAGTCTTGTGTAGATGAAAGAGACTCCTGGATATAATTACCAACCTTTTATTCAGTGGTTCAGCTGTATTTGTATCTATGTAATTTAAGTTATCCCTTGTATTTTTGTTATTTCAAGTTCTACCTTTAAAGTTTACCATGTTGCTTTACTTTTATTGTCTACCTTCCTTATGAATATTCCTATTGTAATCTGTTTTGTCCCTTTAATTATATGCTTATATAGCTTGCAATATGTTATATAGTTTAACATTAATATCTGTGGTAATTTTACATATTTTATTCAGTAATCTCTTGTGAGTACTAGACATTCTTATGCTATTCATGCACCACTTTAATGAACATTTTTTATTGTTTTATTGTGCTCTAGAGAATTTATGAAAGTATTAATTATAGAAATTTAAAAGCTCTCTAATGTAATCATTATAACTGACAACAGTATAATCTCTATTCAAAGACCAGGTTACATTCTCTACTTTTTCTTTAAATGTTTCCAAGTTAAAGATGCATTTAGATGTAATGTCTTCCGCTCCCAGCTGCTTCCACAGGGTGTTCCAGCGCTCGCGTCACAATATATTAGATACCCTGCTCCAGCTAGGTGGAACCTCACATTTCTATCAAAATTATGAATTATGATTATTATGACCATTGGTTTTACAAAATAAATGTTACATGCACTTACGTGACAGTATTTAGTTCCTGAACTGTTCCTAGTTTATGTGTGAACACATGTGTATCTTAGAACTACAAGATGTGATGCAAAATCAAAAAATGGTACTTACGCCAATTTTGCGGGAACATTTTTATGCAGATTAACAAATCTTAACTCCTGTAGGATAACAGTGATGAAATTCAACAAAAACCAAGGTACAACATGTTTTTTAATACATTTGAGCATGACAGTATACTTTTATTTGTATTTTGAATAGTTGCATAATTTTATAAAATTACCTTCCACTCAGAGCTGTAAAACATGTCCGCTCGGGAAGGGTTAAATATACGGGGACAAAATTACCCCTGGTGCTGTTCTAGTTGGTGAACTTAATAAAATGGATTAAATATAGAAAATGTGATTCTTTACACATATAACTTTCAAGAGATGTGCAAATTAATAAACGTAGTGAAAACTGAAGAAAAGATTCAAATATCTAAAAACACTATAAAGAGTTACATTTTAATAGGGGTTCTTTTTACCCCTTCTGCCATTCCAGTAATGGCTTTAAATGTAATACTTTTAAAACCTCCATCATGCAGTTTACCAAAGAAATAATCATGAAAACCTGATGAAGTTAATTAAGAAGCTTCAAGAAAGGTGTTTCTTTTTAAACAAGCACTTAAAATGGGATAATGATCTCTATTTCTTTTCTGAAGAGCAAATAGTGTTTGTTTTACTATGAATTATATTGCAAAAATAATACCTTTAGAAAAACGACAAATTGTATACTTCACTTTCATTCAGTAATGAGCTATGGAATCATTTTTTGGAGAAACTCTGCAGAGTGGGAAACAATTTTTAAAAGTAAGAAAGAATCATGCAGAAAACTGTTTAAATATTTGAAAATTCTAATCTTACTATCACAATTAGTATATAAAGTAAATATATGTCTAAAAATTTTGAAGCACTATATAGCCTCCAGTTCCAACATAACTATTTAACATAGTCTAAATAAGATGCTCTGTGATCAGCTAGTCCTGTCTCTACCACCATATATTTATCTCCCAAAATTTTATTTGTTAGTATGTGGTCAATGCAAGTTATTGACAATTTAGTGACAAGTGAGGAATGTATGTGTAAATTCAAAACCGAGAAGCCACAATATTGATATACACATTATTTAAATTACAGTTCTTAAGCCTATCACTAAGACCATAGTTTTCCAATTTTTTGCCTTGAGTTAATTTGGTTCTATTTAATCAATATTACAATGCACTTCAATTTTTCTTCCTTTCCTTTTTTTATCTTCCTGTAATTTATTGAATAATTTTTCCAGATTCATTAACACTATACAACAGAATTGTAAATGGGACGATGATGCGATGATTGCCACATAGATTATCTTGAAGCCCCAGGTTGGGAAGCCATTTGCAGCGGGATTTCTACTTGGATGATGGAATACTGCACCTACTGAGGAATTGCTCCTGAACCTAGGTGTTAGGATGCTATAGTATCCTGTCGTCAGGGCTCGTTATGATGCTCTGGGTCACAATGTCCCCTTGTAGTTACCCAAGAAAGCTGCAGTCATCACATGAAAACTTCTTACCTCAGGCGTAGTATCGGACAGGAAGATATGAAAGTAACAGATTAAATAAACTGAAGAATTGTTTAACTTCTTTTTAAATATTCCAATTTAAATTCCTTCAGAAGTTAACATAAACACGTCGTAACACAAAATTAATACATGATTTCAGAAGCATTGCAATTCCTTTTACATTGATTATGTATTTCTCTTTGACGATTCTACACAGATTGTTTTGCTTCCATCCTCTATGGTGTCCATGTACAGAATGAAGTTAATTCTAATTTATCTGAAATTATTGAATGGGCCATTGCTATAGCAATTCAATAATTTCTCATTAGTTCACGTTATCCCTAGTTGCCCATTTTCATGACCATATTTGGTAATCTTCATAATCTTTTCTTTAAATCATTTTTTAAATAATTTAACATTCAAACAACATTTCTTAAACATTTAAACTAATATTATCATTAAACACATTCATAATATTCATTTTCCTTTGCTTCCACCTCTTCAATCACTATTTTACCTTCAACTGTTCTTTTTAATCTTGTTCCTTTCTGCTAATGAGATTTAATCTAAAATAACTGCTTCAACTGGAATGGCAGAAGGGGTAAAAAGAACCCCTATTAAAATGTAACTCTTTATAGTGTTTTTAGATATTTGAATCTTTTCTTCAGTTTTCACTACGTTTATTAATTTCCACATCTCTTAAAAGTTATATGTGTAAAGAATCACATTTTCTATATTTAATCCATTTTATTAAGTTCACCAACTAGAACAGCACCAGGGGTAATTTTGTCCCCGTATATTTAACCCTTCCCGAGCGGACATGTTTTACAGCTCTGAGTGGAAGGTAATTTTATAAAATTATGCAACTCTTCAAAATACAAATAAAAGTATACTGTCATGCTCAAATGTATTAAAAAACATGTTGTACCTTGGTTTTTGTTGAATTTCATCACTGTTATCCTACAGGAGTTAAGATTTGTTAATCTGCATAAAAATGTTCCCGCAAAATTGGCGTAAGTACCATTTTTTGATTTTGCATCACATCTTGTAGTTCTAAGATACACATGTGTTCACACATAAACTAGGAACAGTTCAGGAACTAAATACTGTCACGTAAGTGCATGTAACATTTATTTTGTAAAACCAATGGTCATAATAATCATAATTCATAATTTTGATAGAAATGTGAGGTTCCACCTAGCTGGAGCAGGGTATCTAATATATTGTGACGCGAGCGCTGGAACACCCTGTGGAAGCAGCTGGGAGCGGAAGACAGGGGAGGACCGTGTTAGCCACACCTCCCCCTCGTCTGTCTTATAGTGGTGACAGGCAGTGGTCGGGAGAAAAACATGACTGTGCCGTCTGTTTCTCTTACACCTGGTTCTCGATCATTCTTTTACTGGAACATTCCCGCGGACACTGGAAGGCGGCAATATTCCTATATAAAGGGGGGTTGCAGACAGACGGAGTCAGTCAGTCAGTTAGTTGGTTAGTGAGTGTGAGTGAGGAGACAGTCGCAGTTCTTGGTGTAAGGGTTAGCCAGTGACGTGTTAATGAACGAGAAGATTGTGCAACGGAAGACTGTACGTAACTGGTATGTGCATCGGAGTTTATGTAATCGCGAGTACAAGTGAAATTGTAATGGACGAACTGGTAAATTGTAATTGTGTGCAGCAAGTAATTCTGTGTAATTGGCAAGTGTTCAACTGTAAGTCGGTGGAAATAAAGAACATTTTTGAGTGGTGAAACTGGACTTTTCATTTCACGAACCCACAAAGTCACCATGGTGTCAGGAGTGGGATAACAACATAACATCACCGAACATTACAACCATGGAGGCAGCATTAGAAAAGATTTTAGCGGAACTGAAAGAAATGAGGACGGCAACTGAAAACCTCGCTGCAAAAATAGAAGCGGCAAACAACAACCTCATCGCCGAGTTGAAACAAATGAAGACGGCCAACGACAACATCACCGCGGAGATGGAAGAAATGAAGGCCGAGTTAACCACAGAAATGAGAGCAGCGAACGGCAGTCTGGCCACGGAAATGAAGGCGGCGAACGAGGCTCTCGCCGCAAAGTTTGAGGAACGGTTGGCCGGCGTGAGGGATGACGTCACGAACCTAGGCAAGCGGAAGGGTCAAGTAGACGACCGCCTTAATGATTTAGAGGAAAAGGCCGACAACATCGCAAAACCCCTCACCCGCCTGACGGAGGAAAACCGGCCTTATGTGTGGACGGAGGATGCCGAAGACGCTTTCCAGCACCCGAAGGGGACCCTGAGCAGTGCTCCTATTTTGGGTTTCCCACAACCGGGTGGCGCCTTCATTGTGGACACCGACGCTAGCGACCATTACATTGGAGGTGTCCTATCGCAGATCCAGGACGGCCATGAGCGCACAAGAGTGGAAGAGAAGGAGCGTGCCGCAGCAGTCCGAGTAGTTGTGGCAGTGCCTGCTGAAGGCTGGGATAGCGCAGGCCTGAGGAGGGAGCAGCTGGCGGACGCAGACTTGGGGCCACTCTTGAGGGAAGTGGACGTAGGGACGAGACCAACCTGGGAGGACATCGCACCGAGGAGCGCCACCTACAAGTCGTACTGGGCCCAATGGGACTCGTTGAAGACCAGAGAGGGCGTGCTATTCCGGGTATGGGAGTCACCCGATGGGAAGGCGCAGAGAGAACAGTTGGTACTCCCCCGGAGTAAGGTCCCGGAAGTCTTGGAGGAAGTGCACGCCGGTACTTCAGGAGGATACCTGGGAGCGAACCGTATGATTCACAAACTACGGCAGCACTACTTCTGGCTCAGACTCCGGGCAGATGCTGGTGGTACACCTGGACCGCCTCGCACGCTACGATGGTGCTGTTCGGGGCGAACAGCTTTGAGGAGGGAGCAGTGTGACGCGAGCGCTGGAACACCCTGTGGAAGCAGCTGGGAGCGGAAGACAGGGGAGGACCGTGTTAGCCACACCTCCCCCTCGTCTGTCTTATAGTGGTGACAGGCAGTGGTCGGAAGTAAAACATGACTGTGCCGTCTGTTTCTCTTACACCTGGTTCTCGATCATTCTTTTACTGGAACATTCCCGCGGACACTGGAAGGCGGCGATATTCCTATATAAAGGGGGGTTGCAGACAGACGGAGTCAGTCAGTCAGTCAGTTAGTTGGTTAGTGAGTGTGAGTGAGGAGACAGTCGCAGTTCTTGGTGTAAGGGTTAGCCAGTGACGTGTTAATGAACGAGAAGATTGTGCAACGGAAGACTGTACGTAACTGGTATGTGCATCGGAGTTTATGTAATCGCGAGTACAAGTGAAATTGTAATGGACGAACTGGTAAATTGTAATTGTGTGCAGCAAGTAATTCTGTGTAATTGGCAAGTGTTCAACTGTAAGTCGGTGGAAATAAAGAACATTTTTGAGTGGTGAAACTGGACTTTTCATTTCACGAACCCACAAAGTCACCATGGTGTCAGGAGTGGGATAACAACATAACATCACCGAACATTACAACCATGGAGGCAGCATTAGAAAAGATTTTAGCGGAACTGAAAGAAATGAGGACGGCAACTGAAAACCTCGCTGCAAAAATAGAAGCGGCAAACAACAACCTCATCGCCGAGTTGAAACAAATGAAGACGGCCAACGACAACATCACCGCGGAGATGGAAGAAATGAAGGCCGAGTTAACCACAGAAATGAGAGCAGCGAACGGCAGTCTGGCCACGGAAATGAAGGCGGCGAACGAGGCTCTCGCCGCAAAGTTTGAGGAACGGTTGGCCGGCGTGAGGGATGACGTCACGAACCTAGGCAAGCGGAAGGGTCAAGTAGACGACCGCCTTAATGATTTAGAGGAAAAGGCCGACAACATCGCAAAACCCCTCACCCGCCTGACGGAGGAAAACCGGCCTTATGTGTGGACGGAGGATGCCGAAGACGCTTTCCAGCACCCGAAGGGGACCCTGTGCAGTGCTCCTATTTTGGGTTTCCCACAACCGGGTGGCGCCTTCATTGTGGACACCGACGCTAGCGACCATTACATTGGAGGTGTCCTATCGCAGATCCAGGACGGCCATGAGCGCACAAGAGTGGAAGAGAAGGAGCGTGCCGCAGCAGTCCGAGTAGTTGTGGCAGTGCCTGCTGAAGGCTGGGATAGCGCAGGCCTGAGGAGGGAGCAGCTGGCGGACGCAGACTTGGGGCCACTCTTGAGGGAAGTGGACGTAGGGACGAGACCAACCTGGGAGGACATCGCACCGAGGAGCGCCACCTACAAGTCGTACTGGGCCCAATGGGACTCGTTGAAGACCAGAGAGGGCGTGCTATTCCGGGTATGGGAGTCACCCGATGGGAAGGCGCAGAGAGAACAGTTGGTACTCCCCCGGAGTAAGGTCCCGGAAGTCTTGGAGGAAGTGCACGCCGGTACTTCAGGAGGATACCTGGGAGCGAACCGTATGATTCACAAACTACGGCAGCACTACTTCTGGCTCAGACTCCGGGCAGATGCTGGTGGTACACCTGGACCGCCTCGCACGCTACGATGGTGCTGTTCGGGGCGAACAGCTTTGAGGAGGGAGCAGTGTGACGCGAGCGCTGGAACACCCTGTGGAAGCAGCTGGGAGCGGAAGACAGGGGAGGACCGTGTTAGCCACACCTCCCCCTCGTCTGTCTTATAGTGGTGACAGGCAGTGGTCGGAAGTAAAACATGACTGTGCCGTCTGTTTCTCTTACACCTGGTTCTCGATCATTCTTTTACTGGAACATTCCCGCGGACACTGGAAGGCGGCGATATTCCTATATAAAGGGGGGTTGCAGACAGACGGAGTCAGTCAGTCAGTTAGTTGGTTAGTGAGTGTGAGTGAGGAGACAGTCGCAGTTCTTGGTGTAAGGGTTAGCCAGTGACGTGTTAATGAACGAGAAGATTGTGCAACGGAAGACTGTACGTAACTGGTATGTGCATCGGAGTTTATGTAATCGCGAGTACAAGTGAAATTGTAACGGACGAACTGGTAAATTGTAATTGTGTGCAGCAAGTAATTCTGTGTAATTGGCAAGTGTTCAACTGTAAGTCGGTGGAAATAAAGAACATTTTTGAGTGGTGAAACTGGACTTTTCATTTCACGAACCCACAAAGTCACAATATATACACGATTTTGAAACCGATTCTTTTATCTCAGGGTTATTCACACAGGGAAGCACATGAATAACAAACATCATATAATGTTCAAGGGTGTGAAATCTTTCCCTAAAATTGTTCTTTTGTGTGTTATATTTTGAAACACACATCTGGATGCAGGGGAGGTTTGGAGATGCAGGTTTCACAAAAATATATTGCTTTCTTTATTTGTTTTTGGGCCTTACATATCACACAAGGATTTGCCCAACTTCCTTGTTCTCTTCTCCCCATGAAATGCGGAAATCCATTTAGCCTTTCCAAAGTTGGGCCCTGAGAAATACGACCCTTACTTGACGTGGCATTGTTTTGCCATGCTCCCATGCGCTCCGCCAACAGAGATCTGACGAGATGCTTGCAAAATTTTCTATGTGACAGGATCAGTTTACATTTGTTTGTCATGTGCATTCTGTACTACAGGTATGAATTCACAATGCAAACTTCGAGCATCCAGAAAAACATTTTTGTATGCCACTTGCATGTTCTCCTACAGAACTGATATTGCACAATATAATTATCAGTTCTGTCGAAACCTCCCATGTGTCGAGTGTAGTCCAAAATAATGTTTGGTTTCAATGTTGCTGCCTGGTTTGGAAATTTTGAAGGCACCTCTGTCATTTTGTTTGTATTGCCCTTGTGACTGCTACTGAGAACCGTTACAGTTCTTATGTCTTTCCAGCACAGGGCAAGCTTTTGCTGATTGCGGAAGCTTTTTATTTCACCCCTCTTCATTTTTTTTATGTTTCTTGGCTTTAGTTGGTGTGGCATATTTTTTCTGTTGCACATAACTGTTCCAGTAGTCACCATATTCATTTTCCACAGTTCATCAGCTAATTCAGGTGATGTATAGTACCTGTCTGGTAAACATGGAAACCTTTAGGTGGGTCTATAGGATCCTTTAGGAGGGAAGACCACCAGTCTTTTACAATAATGGTAATTTTCAGGAGGTTAGAATTTGATTCAGTTTTGCCCATATAGGTTTAGAAATTATATAAATATATATCCATTGGAAGCATCAGATAAGGAGAAAACTTTGATTCCAAATTTTGTAGGTTTGTTTGGGTTATACACTTTGAATTTTACTCTTCACTTGAAGCTGATGGTGCTCTCGTCGACTGATACAAATGGACCTAGGGAATAGAATACACTGCATTTTTGCCATAGTTTTTCCATTAAATTTTGAATAAATTCTTCTTCAGAGTAGCTACAAAATAAAAATGAACATGGGTTGAGCCAATACGGTCATCCTACTGTCTTGGTGTTGCCAGTTCCATGGCAAGCAGGTGACAGAGATAGATTATATATGTCTTTGTCTCAACCTAGCAAGTATCATACAGATTTTCAGAAACTATTTGTAGTTGGTTTATTAATATTCGTCACTTGTTTATATTAATGAGAGACTAGTTTCAAAGGCATTCACCTCCATTTTCAATCTCTTTCCAATTGGCATCTGTTGTTGTCTGCTCTCTCTGGTGGTGGAACTATGAACTTCTTTGCCAAATTATCTACTGGTGGGATTTCAAAGTTCATTACGCGATCCTTATTTTTCCATATGAATATGTTCTCCCATGTTGTCAATTTATTTTGATTTATCACTCCTTTTAATAATATTGGATTTGTATCAATGTCATGGTTTTCATTCTAAAAATGAAATGCTACTGCTGACTTATCTTCTTGTTTCAATCTGATGTTTCTAAAGTGCTCTTTGACTCTGGTTTTTAGATTTCTTTTAGTTTGACCTATGTAGCAGTTTTCACAATTCTTACAACTTATCTGGTATATTACAGATCTGTTAACTGAAGGGATTTCATCTTTTGTTTTTGAATTTTGCAATTTTAAAACTGAGTGTCTATTAGTAGCTGCCAAGGTGCTATTTTGTTCCTTGAAGATCTTTTTAAATTTATTATATGTTTTTGGGTGATATGTGAAAGAACTGAATATGCTGTTGCTTTCTTTTTCTTTTGTAAATATACCACTGTTTGACACTGCAAATTGTTGATTTATGTCTCTGATATGTTGTGTCATTTATACTCCACCAGATTGTTGTGACTAAGCTTTAACCCATCACGAGCGGAAACCCATATATGGTTGCGTAGTTATAGAGCTATTGTAGTTGGCAATTTCAGCTCATATGAATCAGATATACTGCCAGCAAATGGCAGGAAATGTGCTTTCAAACATTGGTGGTCGGTAAATCCCCGAATTTGCTTTGTCAGGAATTCTTTTCGTTGTTCTCACCAGTGAAGCAATAAACAGTGCAGTGTGTGGTACTAGTAAGCCTCAATTTATTTCGTTTTGAGTTACCATGGCCAACGTGCCGTCATAACATTAAATTCTCCAATTGACTCAAATCCCAGCCATGACAATGAATTTTTCAGTTTGACTCTATCCAAAACCTTAGCCTATACATGGCTAGTGTGAAGGAGCAATTAATTTCCATTGATTAATTTAAATAATAAGAGTTTAATGAAGCCTGGGACTCAAGTACTTACAAAAGTAAGTTGCCACAAATGGTCTATCTCAAATACGAGAGCATCTAGTGGTTTACCTAGAAAATATGAGTCAATTGGAAAATTTAATGCCATGACGGCATGTTGGCCATGTTAGCTCAATGAGTAAGAGCGACTGGATGGAAACCAAGAGATCCGTGGTTCAAATACCGACCATGACATTGAATTTTTCAGTTTGACTCTATCCAAAAGATTAGTAAGTTTAACAAAACTTAGTAATTTTAGTTAATTGATGGAAGTTAATAATTTCTTCACACTAGCCATATATAGGCTAAGGTTTCTGATAGAGGCAACATGAAAAATTCAATGGCATTGGCCGGGATTTGAACCACAGATCTCCTGGTTTCCGTCCAGTCGCTCTAACCCATTGAGCTACCATGGCCAACGTGCTGTCCTTACATATACAAGTCAAATGGAGAATTTAATGTCAGGACGGCACGTTGGCCATGGCAGCTCAATGGATTAGAGCGACTGGACGGAAACCTGGAGATCCGTGGTTCAAATCCCGGCCATGGCATTGAATTTTTCATGTTGACTATCAAAAACTTAGTAAGTTTAAGAAATTGTTCTTAGATAGTACTATATTGCTGATCTTTATTTTTTCCCCCTCCCTTCATTTTATTGCATCCGTTTGATTATGAATATATAATATGGAATTGTCAAGGATACATATGCATTTTACATATGATTAATTAAATTACAATAAATTACTTATAAATAAACTAGATTTACATTAATAATATACCCTTACATCACCGATCACAGTGTTGGGTTCCACTACCTGGAAAGTTGGGATGAGGGAATCCGAAGCACTGAGCCTGATAGAGGAAACAGGTTGAGGGGCCAGCCAAATGCCTGGGATGAGAGTGACAGAAGTGGATGATAGTATGAGGGTGAAATGAATGATAAAGCAGTTGGTGGAATGTTGGCAGGGGAAACCGAAGGTCCTAGAGGAAACCTGCCCCAGATCTGTGTAGCCCACCACAAGTCTCACTTTGTGGTGGCCTGGGGTCGAACCTGATCTGCCTTGGTGAGAGTAGAGTGGTCCAATCACTTGGTCACAGTGCGGCACAATCTCTATAGCAGCTCAAAAGAATGTTTAATATTTAAAGTCTCAAATTTATCAAAGTGCTAAATTTTTTATGTAAACATTCAGTTAGACTGTAAGTAGGTGAATTTATACAAGCTTATGAATTTTAGGAAGAGCTTAAATTCTAACCAAAACAAGATTACTAACTTTTACATTATGTATTTAATAATTAATAATTGATAATGGCCCTCTAAAATTTTGCATTTCAAATTTTAATAAAACACTTTTAAAAAGTGTTTTAATACACACTTAATGAAGTAAAAATTATATCAAATAAAGAAAATATTGTACTTAATTACTAAACATATCAAGGATAAGAGAAGCTTAATTGCTAGCTATTATTATAGTTCATTGATTAATATTTACTTCACTGTTAATGACCAATTTTTTATTTATTTTTTAATTTTTTTTTGTGCTCCAAATGTTTTAACCACCACCAAATTTCTTAATAAAAATTGAAAAATTACTTATTAAAATACACACAAAAAAATGGAGTAAAGGACATAATCTCATAATCTGATGATTTTTAAGTAAGTAAAGCTTATGAGTTTAATTATAACTGTTTTTAATGTATGCCGATTTTTACACTTTGGCATTTATTGACTCCAGTATGCCTGGAGGACCACACTTATTGGTTGATGGGTATCTCAGGGTGAATATTAACCAAGCTCACACTCACCACTGTGGGACATCTAAATCCAATGACAAGACAGCATTTCAATTGTCATTTCCTCCAATATGAGATAACAGTTTTACTACTGTATTTCTAAGAGCCTCTTTTCTAAAATCAAGTTGCACCACAAGCAGCTGAGAGGAGGGGAATTTGGTAGAGATGTATTTTACATATTTGCACCCTATTTTTGCAAGGCTGTCCTGACTAACATGGGTTGTCCATTTTAATTTTGTGGTGCCTGTTTCTTGGGATAATTCTCCTGATGTTTATGGCTTCCTCTACAGTTTTTATCTATTTATTCAAGGGATCACTGTACAAAAGTTAGTATTCCCCATATTTTAGTACTTCTCGCATTCTCTTGGGGCAGACTATTTTATCCAAAATAATGAATTTGTTCTGCTTAACCATCTTCAAATATACAGTATTACCGTTTGAAGTTCAGATGATATTTCCATGGTATGAAACTGGATGCTTTCTTGCGTTGTATTTTGCTCTGTATTTCTGTGTAATTATTACAAATTGTGTTCTTATTGTCACTAAAATCTGCTGTGGCATTTCAACATCATCTATATAGTCATCTGGATTAATAAAATCATTTAGCCAAGTCTTGAGACCTTTGTTCAGAAAATTTAGTTCCTCCTCAATGAAGGTGTATTGTCAAAGACTGACCACATTGAGATTAGATTCCTCTGTGTTTATTTTGTCTGGTTTATATTGATGCAGGTGGTTCAATTTCTTTTTCTGGGCCACAACTTTTTGCCTTCCTAAAGCTCTGCTGTGTATACATGTTCTGGATAATAAGTTGATGGGTGAAGCTATTAAGTGTGTTTGTTGATTCCACCTTCAATAGCTGTATATCAGTAATACATTTGTTTGCAAATTTGTCACACAGTTTGCAGATCTCTACATTCTTTCTTCTATTTGATATGGAATGTTAGAACTTCATTTAAAATTTACTTACGTTTGATTGGTGCTTCAAATGATTTGGCAACTGTGACCATTACATTGGTGCCGAACACCCAGAAGATGTCATACACAAAGAGACCACACAGTAAAATGCAGCCTGTCACCACATTGTTAAGATGTAACAGTTCTACTCCATTTATGGCAAATGCAATACCAAACAGGTTGTTGGCAATCCAGTGCTGTGAAGCATTGAAATAACCAAATTAGAACAGAATATGGTACCTTTGTAATTACATTACTAAAACTCATACATTTAAAATAAAATTAAAGAATTATATGGGCATTCTTTGTTGGTGAAACTATTAAACTACTGATTATTTGGTCACTGATTACTGGTTATATGATTATTTTGACCTGATGTATCACCATATTTAATGGTGAACACCATCAGAGGATACACAGTGTCTTATTGCCATCTTTTCTGCAACATCAACTGTTCAGAGGCCAAGGTTGGAAGAGATGGTTAAAGTACTGATTGCAAATGTGCACTAACTGATTTCTTCAATGCCACTAACCATTGTCAAATTATTTGAACCCTTTTTTCCTACTTATTTATGTCTTCATTTGGTACCTCTGTAAGTCTATGGTGATTATCTTAAGTGATATGTTCAGAACAGCAGATTATTCCATTTTAAGCAAGAGTTACTATAGTTTTCCAATCATTCTTAATGCTTCTTTTCAATGTTACTCAAATACTTTATCTATGAGGGTTGTTCTGAAACTAATGCCCCCTATTTTTGTGTGTTGACTTTGGATGTCCGAGCCAGATGTTGATGTTGTGCTAATGCTTGAACATTCCTCTTTTATTTGCAGGTGGTTCTGATGTTCCAAAACAGAGTCTGATATGGATGCGCATATAAAACAGAGATGTGTGATTAATTCTTCACTGCTGAAGAAATTGCACTGAATGAAATCCATCGACATTTGCTAAAGGTGTATAGAGACGATACACTAGACATGCACAATGTGAGGCAATGGATACAGCATTTTAATGGTGGTGAAAAGGGTGTGCATGACAAGCCACGACCAGGTAGACCCTGCACAGCTGTCACCCCTCACAATGAAGAGCATCTTGATCAACTCTTCCGTGCTTATCAGTAAATAACAACAAAAGAATTGTGTGCAAGCCTGAATGTCAGCTGCAATGCCTTGGAAACAATGTTGGAAAATCTTGGTTATCACAAGTCTGTGCAATGAGTCCGACAGATGATTACAGAAGAACAAAAAAATCATTGAACAGAAATTTGTCGGGATCTGCTGGACCAATATGCTAAGGTGACAACTCTCTGAATAGCATCGTCACCAGAGATAAGATGTGGTGTCACATTAGTAGCCAGAATCCAAAAGAGAGTCCATGGAATGGCAACATGCGAATTCTCCATCAAAGAAGAAATTCAAGACAGTCTTATGGGATAGCCAGGTGTGGTGCTTTTGGATATCCTGGAGCAACTGTCAATTCACCATGCTACAAGATGACACTAAGTTGAAAGCTCTAATTTCCAGGGTAAGGCCAGAGAAGACCAACTTTCATCTGCAACACGACTACAGGATAATACCAAGTCCCACACCAGTTTTGCAACCATGCACTCATTGCAAAATTTAGCTGTACTATCTTACCATATCCACTGTACAGTCCTCTGAAAGATGGACTATGTTGCAAACATTTTCCAGACTCAGATGCTGTTGTCAAAGCTGTAAGGAAGGGTTAGCCTCAGCTGGTTCAGATTTTTTCAAGCATGGTATGCAGGCTTTGGTTCACTATTGGTATAAGTGCGTAACGAATGGTGGTGATCCATTAGTTTGATGTTCACAATGAATTGCATAAAATCATAGATTTAAACATCCAACAGTGCACAAAGTATAAACTTGAAAGAAGCGTAGGGACAGTGAAGCACAAACTAGTACAAAATTGAATCGAGAATATATTGACACATTGCTTCACTCACACTGTTTATTCACAGGACATGTTTCAAGAGCTCTTGCTCCTATCCTCAGCTGATACTCGACTAGTGCAAGTTGTAGTGGTTTCTTCTTTCTCCGTATTGTCAATAGATGGCGTGATGTACTTGTCAAAGATGTCCGGTGGTGGAGTTTCAAAATTCATGACTCTATGACGATTTTTGTTAATGAAGATTTTTTCCCATACGGAAAGGTCTATGGGGTGATTAACGTATTTTATTAGAGATGTTTCCAAATTGATGTCATGTCTAGTATTCAAAAAATGAAAACCATTTTTTGAATACTAGACATGACATCAATTTGGAAACATCTCTAATAAAATACGTTAATCACCCCATAGACCTTTCCGTATGGGAAAAAATCTTCATTAACAAAAATCGTCATAGAGTCATGAATTTTGAAACTCCACCACCGGACATCTTTGACAAGTACATCACGCCATCTATTGACAATACGGAGAAAGAAGAAACCACTACAACTTGCACTAGTCGAGTATCAGCTGAGGATAGGAGCAAGAGCTCTTGAAACATGTCCTGTGAATAAACAGTGTGAGTGAAGCAATGTGTCAATATATTCTCGATTCAATTTTGTATCCAACAGTGCTTTAACCTTTGCATCATGTTGCCTCAAAATGAGAGCCCTCTGATGAGCGAGTACAAAGCACTTACATAGTAGATATGCAGTCTCTCTTGAAAGCTTATGCAGACAGGATCAGCCTGTTATTCTGTCTTCTATTTACTGAAGACTTACAGCCCATAAGAGTTTTTTCTAATTCTTTTAAGAGACATTGCAAACAGCATTTATTAAATTCTCACATCAAAGTTTAGAGTATCTAAAACTATTAGTAGAGTTTCAGTACCTCTAATATTTCCTGAAAGTTTTACGCATATTGTTAAGTAATATCTTTTTCTTCAAGAACTAGAGAAAATTTTAGGTCAGTTAATGATAATTGTTTTTTACACAAGCTATAAGCAGGACAAGGATGGAAAGGTAGAATCTGTTTTCTGTTCAGTTGCTCTAACCCGCAGTTGTCATGTTATTCATGACATGACAGCTTTCCAACCTTGTTCAACATACTGACTGTATGAAAGAACAATTCATTACCATAAGTTGACCTAATACCACATTTAATTGCATAATTTTCCACCCCTGTGATATTAGGTATACAAACAAAATTATCACTAAAATTTGTGAAAAATGTTGGACATCCCTTGACCTTCACAAGCTATGTTTGTTAGCATTCTTGGAATACTCAACCTTCTGTAATAGGTACCTGATATGCCAAATACCTGACCTCTATGCAGCCATTAAAGTACACACGTTTCACATATGTATATAAGAAACCATTCATATTTCAAAATTGTTTTAAACTTTTGGCAGCAGTTCAGTCTTCTCCTATCCTGAAAGCATTAAATGGTTATATGCAATGTGTAAGGGGAAGAAAGAACAATACACTTCTAAGCAAAATTTAAACTTCAAGTAATTCTTTCATGGAGAAAAAAGAGTGATGCATACAGGAAAAGAATTTGACATAAAATCCAAATTAATTTGTTATTGGAGGAATCAACCAGAAAAACAATCTCTTACATCCATATGTCAACTACTTTGTGGCCCAAAATATAGCAAATATCTCAATACTGACCAATACGTTTGCATATGTTATGGTACTAAGAAATGATGGTTTGCGATAGCATTCAAAACGTTACAGTTGAAAGCAAGAGAAGCAGCTAAAAAGCACAATATTTCACACATGCAATTCAAAGCTACCCAGGTATGAGTTACACAATTAATACAGGGTAAAAAAGTTTGAGAAAATGAACAACACTACTAGCTTAGGATCTGCAATGTGCCTACAGGAAAAAAGTGAATCATTTTCACTGTTTTGCAATCCAGCTTAGGCATGAAAATGAATTTCTGCTGAGAGAGAAAATGGGAATAAAGGCATTCTTTGATGTTCCATGGAATACAACAGTGGATGTATGGATGTAATAGTGTGTAAAAACTTCACTGCACAGTGATGCTAGCAGATGGAGAAAAGCTGCTACCATTTGTTGCTTGTTTTAATAGTGTAATATCCTGCCTGGTATACTGACAGTGCATGAAAAAGGATGGATGCTGCTGATCTTATGAAGGAAAGGCTGAAGTTTGTGTGAGATTGACACTCTTATTTTCTGCTAAGGAAGAGGACCATGCTTGTTTTGGACAGTTTTTGGGGCCATTTATCAGAACGAGTAGAAGAGCAAATGTTGCAGCTAAACACAGTTCCAACAATAATTTCTGGAGGGCTTACGTCACTGTTACAACCTCTGGATGTATCAACTGACAAACTATTTAATGGTCAGCTAGGCCAAATGTATAAGGATTGGATGGCAACTGGTTCACTATTCCTTACGAAATGTGACAACATTAAACACTCTCGAACTGAACAAGTGTGTCAGTGAATAAACTATGGAACCTCATTAAAGACAAAATCACAAAGAGATTCAAGAAGACTGGCATTTCAAATGCCGTGGAAGCTCACATGGCAATTCTGATGACGATGCCGAAGACTTACACATGTCATCAAATAAAAATAGTGCAGAATAAACAGGTATGTAATATATGACTACCCTTAATATGTCTTACAATTTTGTCATACTGACCACTGTTCCATGTTTTGGTGTTGCAAGGAAGGGCCCAAGGGCAAGCTACTGACATGGCTGCATAATAAACAGTAGCATGGCTCCCATGAAAATATCACAAAATTGCACTGGCTGTGTATAATTCTTTTTAAAATAAGTCCATTTTTAGGCTACTTATCTATTTGATTTATTGTAATTTGCATTCTTTTTTTAAAATGTGTAATTGGGGCCCATCAATTTGTTTTAAAATTCTGAAGGAAAAAATGGGGAAGGGAATTAGGCAAGTAAATATGGTAGTTGGTTGAATATGAAGTCATTGACAAATTTGAAATCTTCTTGTGGTTTACCAGGAAAAATGTTAGTTGGGGACTTTAGTGTTGTGCTGGCATGTTGTCATGTTAACTCAGTTGGTTAGAGCAACAGAAACTGGAAGATCTGTGATACAAATCTTGAATTTATTGTAGCTTCTGTAAAATAAGCTTGTGTATCAACGTTTATTCCAACTGTAAACATATGGTGGGCTCATACAACAAATCCTAGAAACCAACTGATAATATATAGGATTACATTTTTCACTTGATTCCACCTTTCCCAGAGAAAATATGTCATGGTAGCTCTTCTTCCATGTCATACAATAATTTACATTAAATTTAATCAATTATTTATATCCCATATAAAATGTAAGGAAACATACCCATTATTTTCTTTCCTGCTACAAAGAGAAAACCTTACTAACAAAGAAACAATTCTTCTTTATCATACAAAGATGAAAAAACTGTATCAAAGTATGAAGTTTGTTTAATAAATACTGATCACCAGAAATGACTGGCTTTGACTTCTGGGAAGAAAATTACAATACAAAACGAGTCAATTTTTTAAAAAAGCCCTTTAAACTGAGCTTTTGAGAAAGAACATACATCAAAAGGTTTTAGCATCAAATTACAAACTTTGAAATTCCAGTAAATACAGTTTAATCTCTAAATTGCTTATCTTACTTCAGATGACTCTATGATACCCAAGAAAGAAGATCAGGATATCACTGGTTGGTCATCAACAGCCAAGAGTCGGGACAATAAATCCTCAGAACATATCCTGCCAATAATTTGGCGATTGGAGCAATGTGAGTACTTAATGTCAACTCATTTTGTATAATTTAGATGTTTGGATATTTGTGTAATGTTGTCTCAGTGCATTGGTAGTGAAGCTGCTTACCAAGCAGAGAACTGGATTTGACTCCCAGCACTGATGTGGAAATTTTGTGAGGAGCTACAATTGAAGAGCTACTTGAGGGATAAGTAGCGACTCCAAGATGTGAAGACCACACTCACTGGCCAGGAGGGACTTGGGACACAAACCGCATCCCATCCTTTAATCTCCAGTACTGCATCCCATTTACGATAATTGTGATGGACAGAGAGGGGGGGGATGCAGCAGTCAGAAAATAGGCCTTGATCTGGCACTGACTGCTGTGCTGTGGAGTTTAGTTTAGATATTTATGTTCTACTTACCAATTCAATCAGCAGTTTTATATAGAGCAATCACTTACATTCCACTCTCTGTGCATTTTTTTATATTTTTAGTAACTCTTGTTATTCAGATGTAACTCTGGCTTTTGGAGTCCCTGTCATAGCTTTGAACAATCTGCTTTTGGGAAATAAAACTTTTCTTAATTTCATAAACTTGCTTAAGACATCTGGGTTTTCATGCCCAAAAATTAAATGTTTACATGCAAAACAACAAATGTTAGTTACAGAGACACCACATAAAGCATTTTTTTTCTACTGTGTTGGTCTAAAATTTCATTTTTATATAATTTTTCATCATTATGTTGTTTCCTGTCCCTAGCACTAAATACTCTGTCTCATATTTTCTTCTATGTTAGGTATTTGTGCTGCTTGAATAGAATTGTTATATTTGATGGATCATATTTAGAAAAAATGAAATAAGAATAAACCTTTTTGATAAGATACCATGCGCCAACAACAGAACAACAAATAAGACAGACGACATCATGAGATGAAAATCGGTAGTTAATAAGATCATCATCTCCATCTGGGCCACCCTGTGTGAAGTGAAGATGGAATGGTATGTTAGGAATTGCTGCAGGCACCAGAGAACTGATCACAGGACTGCAAAATAAAAATATATGAAACTTCAATTACATATACTGCTGCAGTGCTATATAATTTTCATATATATTTTAAAAATCATAGTTTTTTAAAAAATTCTATTTGTTTTGGATTTAGGGAAACCTCAAAACATGAACTCTTGATATTCAAATTTATTAAAAGAAATCATCACAATGAAGAATTTAAATATATGTAAAATGTTTGAGTTGCACTTTTACCCCCACTGTAACTGATCACCAGAAACCAAGAAATTCAGGAAATATGTATTCCATCCATGAGTTCACCATAAATTGAAAACTCTGATGTGCTGCACTCACATGACTTTCTCTACCCTTGTAAACTTATTCTTACAAATGCTTATACCTGTATTGTAGAGGTTAATAGAGATAAATGTTATTGCTAATTTTCTTGTAGGTATAAGGAAATATGGGAATGTAGTAGACTTTAAGGGATAGTTAATACTTTAAAGAGCTGGCCACTATGGGGTTTTGTTCTCTTTGCATGGCCAAGAGTTAAAAAATGAATAACAGCATTCCATTTGAGAAAAATATAAATATTGGAAAACTTAGAGAAATAACAAAGAATATCTCTGAAATGTTTTGTGTACCAAAAAAGTATCACACAAATTGTGTGTTTTAAGGAGATTTACATACTTTGTGCACTAAAATGTCATTTTTTATGGCTTGCAAGTTATGCAAAAGTCATCCAGAATGTAGAAGACTTGAGGACAATCAAGATATACATTTCGTTTGTCATGAAAATACCTTAAACATATGATATTTTAAATCAAATAGTTAGACCTTTTTGAGAAAAACAAAAGTTTCGAAAATATTCCATCTAAAAGGTATTCTTGGGTAGGAGGCTTTCCTTGAAAATAGTTGTGTTACATCTTTGGATGATGCTGCACTTAAATACGAATTTTGGTATCTAGCCAAATTTTTGTTTTTGAGTTTTGTTGAGACATACACATATGAAACTTTCTCTAAAAATGTTTTTGGATTAAGGGGAGTCCAAAATAAGCATTTCCACAAAAACCTTAATATCAAATTTTTGGGTGGAATGCAATATTTTCCCTGCTACTTACATAGAAGGATTATGCATGGCATTATGCTAGCACCCTATAACAAATACTGTATTAAGAAATTCATCAGTGCAAGCAAAAAAAGAAAAAACAGAAAGGAAATCGGGCACGTACAAAACAGAATATGCAAAATGCAACATATACATCGAGTACAAAGAGAACATTGGACATCAAATTTAAACAGCACTGGAAGAACATGAAATATAAACAAGTAGCCAAGTCTATGGGTACAGCCCACTTCTGGTATGAAAATCATTAAGTATTAATAGAGCACTGGATGTTTGGAGAAAAAAAAAATTATATTAAAAAGCTCCGAGAGTTCCTTAACACCAGAAGCAGACATCACCTTCAAATTCACCCAGAAGCCTTCAGAGTTTCCAGAGTAATAAAGGCACTAAGGAGGAATTCACCCAAGTCCAACAAACAACCAACAGTTGTTATACACAGCTTATGGAGATGGACTTTGAAACTTGTACTAATACTAGTAAGTGAAGCTGGATAGCGAGTGTAAAAGTGCGATTCAAATATTTTATAAATTTATGAACTCTTGATACTGTAATTCCTTTCTTGGAAGTGTTGAAAACAGTGTTGTTATGATAAATTAACTTTAAAGAGAGTCGATTAAAGACACTAGACAACCACAACAAAAAAAACCACAACATAAATCCAGAACCAAAACTACTAAAACATACATCAGGAAAACAAGAACTATCCACATGGGAACAAATCTTCATTTCAAAAAATAGGAACAAAGTATTCAATTTCGACATCCCCCAGAAAGATTTGTTCAGCAAGTTCCTTGAACCGCCACCAGAGGAGACCTGTGACAAAATATCGTCAGCTACACCGAGAACCAGTCGAGAGCCGGCCGATGATAGAGGCAAAGCCTCAGAAACATGTTCCGGAAAAATTTAAAAGTAAGTGTTGTCTAGTGTCTTTAATCGACTCTCTTTAAAGTTAATCTTGATACTGTATTTTTAGAGTACAATATTTCTACTATTTAATATACATAGGTTATAATATAGGTTATAAGAAAGTAAAAATATGATAAAATTGTGCTAGTTATCAATGTTTGAATTCCAAAATCTACAAGAGAAGTTTTATTGCTAACGGGGGCATATGGAGAATTATTTTTAGAAAGGTATTATCAGAAGGATGATCAAGTTTAAACAGTATCAAATTAACTTTCCAGAACCATATTATGAAACTAATTATTAAAATCATATTTTAAGTTATTGCACACAATCAGTAAGCCTATTTATTATAAGTTCTATATTACTAATTTTGAGATTTGGGATCCAACATTAGCACTGTGACAGGAAAAGCAAGCAGCACTGCTGTTGCCAGCAGTGATTATGCTGATTACCTTGTAGTTGTCTGTTGGTTGTATCCTTCCTCTAAATTGAGCTCTTGGCTTCAGGTTGCAGTTACAGTGATTTATTTTCGCTGTTTCCTGTATTTCTTTCCTTGACATTATTTGTGCACTTCATAAATTCTTCTCGAATATATATGTCAGGATATTCTGGCTGATTCCCAGCTGGGGTGGAGAAATTTTTTCTTTAATTACAGTTTTTCCTATCTTCCAGTCTGGAAGTATACATATGGGAATGAAGATGAATGTGTCAAGATTGAAATTATTAAAAACCCAATGTTAAATCAGCTAAAATGAGTTGCTCAAGTCAGAGCTCCTGATATCACCACAGAAGTTTTAAATAAAAGTTCAGAATTTGACCTCTAACCTGCCAATCCCAAACCTCAAAATTAGCACTGTAGTGCATATGAGCAAACTATGATTTTGCCAATTTAGGGAAAGGTATATATTTTTAATATAGTTCACCATTCCTAATGCTTCCATTAATAAGGGCAAAATTCAGACTTCTGCACTCTAATATCAGCACCTAAATTAAATTTGCATTTCATTTCATTGTGTCCTTGATGGTGATCATGCTTAAGGACTACTTGTCTTCAAAGGAACGAAAGGCATTTACTTTCTTCTTTTTATATTTTTGGTTACCATTAATTGCACAGTATGCTTCAGATTCATAATACAAAATCAAATTAAAGTAACTTTCTGTACATTTTGTGCTTACTTAATAAACCTAAGCTACGAATCAAACATATTCTCTGCATACCTCATTAGGTGACATAGTGCCAAGATGCCTAGGAAGAAGAAGTAACCAGTTAAGAGCAGATTGATGTAATCTTTGGAGAAAATCTATAACAAAAGATATAACAAAAATTGATTTTAAAAGTAAGCAAACAGAGGAACATACAAAATGACAAAAGAAGGGGAAGTATGAGGACCAGTTCATAAATAATGCACACTAACGTTTTTTACTTATATGTTTACTTTCTTTTTTCTTTCAATAGTTCTTTACAGTCCTTCAAAGTGTCCCTGTTTTTCTATAACTGAATCCATTCGGAAGCTCTATTTTTTCTTGTAATTTACATCCCCCAATGTTAAGTCATATCGGACGATGAATGAAATGTGTGAAGTGATGCTCAAATGAGTCCGGGTCCATGGAGCTTAGAGTTACCCAACATTCGTCTATCAATTTCTGATACAGAAATTGCATTAATTTTACCTATAACTATTATTCCATTCAGATCAAAGGATAAGGGAAAACCCTGAAAAAACCCTTAACCAGGTAACTCACCCTAACTGAGATTCGAACTCAAGACCTCTTGAACATGAGGCAGGAAGCTCTATTATTCTATCTAGGACACCCCTTCTGTTTGTCTATTGAATGGCTTGGCTAACGGTGGTAGAAAGCTCTTCCTGAGAAGGATAATGACGTTCATGCATAGGTTCTTTCAACTTTGGGAACAAGCCAAAGTCTGTTGGATTCATGTCCAGACTGTAGGAGGATGCATCAACCTTTCCCATCCCCATTTGCGCTGTTTTTGGGATACAAAACTGTCAATATGTGGGGAATCATTATCATGGAGAATGAGTGGACCAGCCTCAAGCAACTGAGTTCAAGTTTTGTGCATTTTTCTATGCAGGTTTTGCATGAAGCTAGAATTTTTCTTCGACAGAGAATCTGAAGCTCTTCACTTACCGGACTGTGATTTCAACTCCAGTTCAAAGTCTCATCCACATTTCGTCAATAGCAACAATTTGACCCAAGAATCCTTGACCTTCACAGTCGAATCATTATTTGAGCAAGGTTGCAATGTCAGGTGTTCCTGCTTCTCTTCAGTAGTCAAACAGTGTGGGACCCATCTTGTAGAAATTTTTCTCTTCTTCAAATCATTTGTCAGGATACGAATTATGTTGGGGGAATTCCTGTGGCTTCAGAGAGTTCCTCACAAGTTGCACAGTGAACTTTTTCAAGAGCATCTTCCACAAGTTCCACACTTTGTTCACCTGTTGACATTTTTGGCCTTCCAAGTCTTGGATTATTGTCTAGCACACAGAACCACCATGAAAATGATTAACCCAATGTGATACTGTACTAAGATCCACTATAAACTCACCACAAACTTTACTTAACACACTGTGGATTTCTGTCAGGTTTTTGCCATGTTAAGTTTCAATATTGATGTACGAACTCTGATCTTTAAAAGTCACACTATCCAAGAACCCTGCAGGGTCCATTTTTATCTCTCATCAATTTTATGTTGAGTACATAAAAAGAAAAAAATTCTTCTTCCTCAAGCTACGAAATACAACTGACAATTTTCACTGTTGCTACATCATCCAATCCACAGTAATACCAACCTGTGGAATATTTATGAAATGCCCCTTGTAAATAAGGAGGTGTGACACTGATAGAACTTTACTCCTGATCTTATGAAGAAAAATATTTATTTAAGTTTGAATTTATGAGTCACTATGTTTACACTCAGTCTTCACTTACTTGTTGTTGTATAATTGAAACGTTTTCAAGATCATTCGATCTCATCATCAGCTGTTTGGTGACTAAATGAACCTCCCTCTTCTTCCACTACTATGGAGCTACGATCACTCTGCCATCTGGTGTTAGGGGCACTAAGTTTTAATACTTCATTTAATGCCGGGATTTCAAAATTTATAACTTTATCACGATGTGTGTTTGGAGGAATTTAGTAACAGTGACGTCAAAATTAATATAAAAATTATTTGTGGTTGGTTTATTGACACTCGTCACTTACTTTTTCATATATTTATGAGAGACTAGTTTCAAAGGCCCTGGCCTCCATTTTCAATCTCTTCCCAACTGGAAACTGTTGTTATCTGCTCTCTCTGGTGGTGGAACTATGAACTTTTTTGTCAAATTATCTGCTGGCGGGATTTCAAAGTTCATTACGCGATCCTGATTTTTCCAGATGAATATGTTCTCCCATGTTGTCAATCTATTTTGGTTTATCACTCCTTTTAATAATTTTGGATTTGGATCAATGTCATGGTTTTCATTCCAAAAATGAAATGCTACTGCTGACTTGTCTTCTTGTTTCAATCTGATGTTTCTAAAGTGTTCTTTGACTCTGGTTTTTAAATTTCTTTTTGTTTGACCTATGTAGCATTTTTCACAATTCTTGCAATTTATTTGGTATATTCCAGATTTGTTACCTGAAGGAATTTCATCTTTTGTTTTTGAATTTAGTAATTTTAAAATTGAGTATCTATTAGTAGGTGCCAAGATAAATATATGAAAAAGTAAGTGACGAGTGTCAATAAACCAACCACAAATAATTTTTATATTAACTTTATCACGGTTTTTGTTTATGAATATTTTTTCCCAAATATCCAATTCTATGGGTGTACTTAAAGATTTTAACAGTTTAATGTTGTGGCCAGTTTTGTGGTTTTCTGTCCAAAAATGGTGTGAAACTGCAGATTTTTCTGTTTGTTTCAACTTAATGTTCCTCTGGTGTTCTTTTTGCCTGGTTAACAAGTTTCTCTTAGTTTTTCCTATGTAGCTTTTTTCACAGGTTTCACAATTAATCTGATAAATTCCTGATTTCAAATTGTTGGGGATTGTATTTTTCAGTGGTTTATTTAGCAGGTTCCTCAGACTGAATTTGTTTTGGGGTGCTAGTTTTAAGATTAGTCTTTTGAAGATTCGTTCAAATTTTCTAAAAGCCCATGGATGGTAGGTGAATTTTCTATATTGCCAATTTGTGTTATTAAGTGGTGTGAGAGTGGTATTTTTTGATCTTATCTTCAGTTTTTCTTTCCTCTTCATCATATTCCTTATGATGGCTGGTTTGAATCCATTTAATACCGCTATGTCTTTTATGTGTTGTTGTTCTTTCAAAAATTCATCCTTACTCAGTGGGACATTGTATAGCTGGTGAATTAGACTTCTAAAGGCAGCTAGTTGATGTGAAACTGGGTTGTATTCATTTTTCTTTATGTAATTATCTATGTGTGTGGGCTTCCTGTATATTCCAAAATCTACAACATGACGATTTCTAGTTATCTTGAGGTCCAAAAAGGGTAGGGTGTTGTCTCTTTCTACTTCCATAGTAAATTGGATGTGATTATCTTGCAGGTTTAGTAATTTTAGAGAATCTTCTCTAAGTTTTTCCGGAATGATAGCAAAGATATCAACATATCTCTGCCAAAATTTATAAATCTGTGGGAAGGCCTTTACTATGTGTGTTTCAAAATAGCTCATGTATAGGTCTGCTAAAATAGGCGAAAGTGGGCTCCCCATTGCTAATCCTTTTGATTGTCTGTAGAATTTTTGGTTAAACATGAAGTAATTATTCCTTATGCATAAATCTGTAAGATTGATAATGTCATCTATTTCTCTGGGGTCCGTTGTAGTCTGGGTTAGCCATTTTTTGAGGAATGTAGGTATTTTTTCTACTGGAATGCTTGTAAAAAGTGCCTTAACGTCAAAAGAAACAAGTATGTGATTTTACGGGATGTTGTATTTCTGTAGGTGATTTATCAATTCCAAGGAGTTTTTTATTCCCAAATAATAATCTTTAGCCATGTCATTAGCTGAAGTGTGTGCCTGTTTGTTCGTTGCATCCCCACTGTGAGCAAAGCATTTTACAGCTATACATCTTGGGCTACCCCTAAGCTGGTACCTGGCTCCTTTGCTAACAGCGCAGCCCTGCAATACAATTACATACTTTATATGTGTTTGTCCCTTTTAACAGTCATTGCTTTCCATTTACTTTCCTATCCTGCACTAGTTTTTCCTGTTTGCCAAATGTTTTTCTATTCCTGTAAATAATTACCACTTATTATTTTAGTTAATTGATGGAAATTAATCACATCTTCACACTAGCCATATATAGGCTAAGGTTTTTGACGTTGGCCATGGTAGCTCAATGGGTTAGAGCGACTGGACGGAAACCCTGTGGTTCAAATCCCAGCCGTGGCATTGAATTTTACATGTTGACTCTATCAATTACCACTTGTTTCAACTTCATGTTACTATTGTTTCACTGTGTCTGTATTCACTTAACCTCACTTTTCAATTATTCTCACTTGCACATAACCCCATATTCTTGCATATCCTTTCCCTATTACAAATTACTTAACTTCATTAGCAACTTTTTTCAATCTTCGTTAGTTAACCAATCACTTCTTCATCACACTTTCTCAAATACTCTCCTTAGCTTCTCACAGCCCCATTATAATCTCTCTTCTCTTTCCGTAATTTTTACAGCAGTATCACATTTGCTCATATCTTTTCCTCTACCTTTCACAGACCCATTCCATTTCTTCTTTTCTGCAGTTTACTCATAAAAGCCATATTTTTGCCTTACTAATATGCCCCTACATCTCTATATACCTTGCCTAATTCTTGCCCCTTTTCTAATCTCTTGAATCTCCACACTTGTTTCACTCTGCTTTTCTCTGATCCCTTAAATCCCACACTTGTTTAACTCTGCTTTTCCCTGCTCCCTTGTATTCCCACACTTGTTTAACTCTGCTTTTCCCTGCTCCCTTGTATTCCCACATTTGTTTCACTCTGCTTTTCCCTAATGCCTGTGTCCCCCCACTAGTTTCAATCTGCTCTTCCCTGAACCCTTGAATCCCCACACTTGTTTCACTCTGCTTTTTCTTGAACATCTTGATTCCCACACTTATTTCGCTTTACTCACTGTAATGCAATTTCATTTTTACATATTTTCTTCTTTGCTTTGTCGACCACCATTTCCGAGATTTCCCCCACTTCTCCTCCATTGCATATTATACGGGGAGTGAGTTTAAAAATATGACAAATGTTTCTTGCAGATTTTATGTTGATTAGGATTACTTAGTAGTTTTAGATAGCATGGAAGGTTATTATAAATATTGCAGAATAGCAACATCCTTTCTGTAATGTTTTAAGCTATCTGCTGGTCTATACAGATCCCTGCATTCCTTGCACTGTGGTGATGCACAGCAACATTTGTTGTGAAGCTATCATAATTATCTGTAAAACAGCTTAAAAGAAAATATATGTAATCAACGGCAAGAGTAACAATTTTTTGGCTTTTAAATAAGGGTCTACACGAATGACAAAGTGTATGGTGCTTTTTGTAATATAAATACTTGCTTGTTATGTACTGAATTATCCCAGAAGACAATTTCACATTGTAACAGGAGTGAAAATAGGCAAAATGTACTGTTCTTATGGCATTTTGATTAAGCAGATTTTTTTAACTTTCTTAATACAAGGAAAGCGGAGCTGAGCTTTGGTAGCACAAATCTTATTGTTTTCTCCAAATGAGCTCCTCATCTATTTGGAGCCCCAAAAATTGTGCATCAGATTTTACTTATAGTACAACTGTTGGATCCAACTGTTATGCTTTGTTTAAACTGAATAAAGTTTCCTGTGAGTAAGGACTATGATATAATGAAGCACAAAATTAATATTGTGACTTTCTGGCTTCGTAGAATTTCAAGTCCAATTTGCCGAAATTCTAAATGTTCTTTATTTCCGTAGAAATACACTGTTCAATTCTCACGTAACAACATTACATCACATATACAACACAATCTTTCAAGGTCAATGACAATAACAATCAGCTCTCGTTACAACACTCTACAGCTGTTTACTACTACTCACAACTCCGTCTTGGCGAGTCGTTGCCTTCTTAAATACCTCATTGATAAGTTTGAGACTGTTCTGTAACAATCAGGAGATATTTCTGGAATAAACAAGACCTTAAGACCTTGAACGTTCTATCACCTTCCAGAAGTGTAACTTAATCTATGCTGGCAAGTCCTTTATCACAGCTTTATTTATTATCTTTATTTGCCGGCTCTTTGTATACACAAGCCGCGCTATCGTAGGTAAGAGCTTCGAGACAATATAATTTTAAGTGGAACTGGTACTCAATTGCTACATATATTGCTAGTGTTTACCTAGAACGCGTTTTGTTTGGAAGTTACTAATGAAACACGCTCTAGATAAACACTAGCAATATATGGAGCATTGAGTACTAGTTTGACTTAAAATTATATGAATAAAGTTTGTTTTATCATGTTTAAACGACAGCATATTTCGAGATTCAACTGTATTGGAAGACAGCATATTTGCTTCAAACCAAGAGTTGAGCTGTTCAATTGCTATATTGACAGTCTCTTAATTGTTGATGTGACTTAACTAAATGCCTTCAAAAACAAATGCCTGAACAAAATCACAAAATATTTTTAATGGTAGTTGTTTTTTATTCAAAGATGTTGCTAATGCAAAAGTTAGCATAAATATCGCATTTTCAGTTAACACCCCTTTTCTGAACTGATGTAAAAGTGTTATTTAACTCAATGCATCTTGTAACCCAACTGGATACCACTTTCTCCATTACTTTAGAAAAGGCTGTCAGAGCGAGATGGACTACAATAGGAAGTCAAGATTTTGTCTACTTTTTTGTATAGAGGCTTAACAATTGTCTTCCATTTTTTTCTGGAAATATCCCTGACAAAAGAGAGTGATTGCATATATGACCAAGAAGCTTACTCAAATTTGGTACTTATCTCATCCCAAAAATCTTCTCTATTTCACTAGGAGTTTTAGAATCCACTTCTAATTCACAGTTAATGTTGGGGTATACCTGATTTAGGATTTTAAGTACAGGTGAGTTTGAGTCAGCTGCTTTTGCTGCATCAAGGAAATATGTCAAAATAATTAAATGTATTTGTTTGTTCATACAATCCCATTGTGAGAAAAGATCAGATACAATGAACATGTCACATTTATGGCACATGCATCAAGGCTAGTAATATACCCACCATCACGTGCAATCTGCTCTAAGTATTGAATATTTACCTTCTAAACATGATATTAAAAAATTCCTCCACAGTATAAGGGAGTGAATATATAAGAATGAATACACCTTTCTTGAAGATTTTATGTTGATTAAGATTGCTTACTAGTTTTAAGTAACATGGAAGGTATTATAAATGTTTATGGCACTGTTAGAAGCAGTTTTAAGCTATTTTCTGGTATGTGCAGATCAGCTGCATTCCTTGTACAACACGGTTTGTTATGAAGTTATAATGATCTGTAAGATAGTTCAACAGATAATACATATACACACCAGAATGAGTAAGAATTTGTTGGGCTTTAAAGTTACCTACAAGAATGATGAAGCCCACCACCACAAATAATATGCATTGGCTCTTTTTGTACAACAGTATATTTCTGTATTACAAGTGATTTTAACTCAAGGTAGTTTATTAAGTCTTTTTCTGAATGTTGGTGCAGATTTCCTTTCCCTCAAATATTTGCAAGATATATGTTTGAAAATGAAATATATATATATATATATATATATATATATATATAAAAGGTATACTGTAGAACTTCTACACTACAAATCAGCCCACAGATTCTCCTCTGTCTTTCTGATCATGCTTTTTTTGTCACGCTTCTTAAGGTTAAAGAGTGAGGGATAGATGTACAAAATATTTTACTCAAATTTATTTAGAGGAATTGTGCATTTCTTTTAATCACAGAAAGTATCTCGGACAATAACTGGCAATACCATGATACTCAATTGTTAACACCTTGAAGTATGCAGCATGTTAAATTAGGAGTAGTTTTAAATTTAAATGGATAAACTGTCAAGACGGCAGTCTTATTATTTTAAATTTTTGGATAAATTTAGGTTATTTTTTAAATTGGTAATTTATTGAAATTCAACAGAAAAGTAAATTTCTTCTTTGCAGGGGTCAATGCTACTCAGATGAGTCATTATACTAGCATCAGTAACTATTAGTAATAAAGCATATTATGTACATAAAGAGAATAATAAAGAACGAACACAATTGTTCCATAAACATTTACATTCCTTCAAAAGCCCCATGACAATTATGAGAAAGAACACCCATAATTTCACAAAGTTATTACATTCATCACCAGCCACTGAAGAAACATATGGAACATGACAAAGTGGAACTGAGACTTTCAATAACAAAATGCAATCATCAAAATTACCATCTAAACTTCACACATTCACTTCACTTCCTGCTAATATGGTGGCACTTATGGTTATATCAAAACACCATAAAACATACATAGTTGACCATGAATACATCACAGCCCTAAAAGCACTAACCAATTATGAAAAACTTGGATAATTTTAGAATAAATATAAAAAACATTTTCCCCTTAGGAGCTGACCAATACTAATAAAATATAAATGAAATTATTGTGTAATATCTTTTTAGAAAACTCACTCTGGTGAGTAAGTAAGTATGTATGTATGTATGTATGTATGTATGTATGTATGTATGTATGTATGTATGTATGTATGTATGTATGTATGTATGTATGTATGTATGTATGTATGTATGTATGTATGTATGTATGTATGTATGTATGTATGTATGTATGTATGTATGTATGTATGTATGTATGTATGTATGTATGTATGTATGTATGTATGTATGTATGTATGTATGTATGTATGTATGTATGTATGTATGTATGTATGTATGTATGTATGTATGTATGTATGTATGTATGTATGTATGTATGTATGTATGTATGTATGTATGTATGTATGTATGTATGTATGTATGTATGTATGTATGTATGTATGTATGTATGTATGTATGTATGTATGTATGTATGTATGTATGTATGTATGTATGTATGTATGTATGTATGTATGTATGTATGTATGTATGTATGTATGTATGTATGTATGTATGTATGTATGTATGTATGTATGTATGTATGTATGTATGTATGTATGTATGTATGTATGTATGTATGTATGTATGTATGTATGTATGTATGTATGTATGTATGTATGTATGTATGTATGTATGTATGTATGTATGTATGTATGTATGTATGTATGTATGTATGTATGTATGTATGTATGTATGTATGTATGTATGTATGTATGTATGTATGTATGTATGTATGTATGTATGTATGTATGTATGTATGTATGTATGTATGTATGTATGTATGTATGTATGTATGTATGTATGTATGTATGTATGTATGTATGTATGTATGTATGTATGTATGTATGTATGTATGTATGTATGTATGTATGTATGTATGTATGTATGTATGTATGTATGTATGTATGTATGTATGTATGTATGTATGTATGTATGTATGTATGTATGTATGTATGTATGTATGTATGTATGTATGTATGTATGTATGTATGTATGTATGTATGTATGTATGTATGTATGTATGTATGTATGTATGTATGTATGTATGTATGTATGTATGTATGTATGTATGTATGTATGTATGTATGTATGTATGTATGTATGTATGTATGTATGTATGTATGTATGTATGTATGTATGTATGTATGTATGTATGTATGTATGTATGTATGTATGTATGTATGTATGTATGTATGTATGTATGTATGTATGTATGTATGTATGTATGTATGTATGTATGTATGTATGTATGTATGTATGTATGTATGTATGTATGTATGTATGTATGTATGTATGTATGTATGTATGTATGTATGTATGTATGTATGTATGTATGTATGTATGTATGTATGTATGTATGTATGTATGTATGTATGTATGTATGTATGTATGTATGTATGTATGTATGTATGTATGTATGTATGTATGTATGTATGTATGTATGTATGTATGTATGTATGTATGTATGTATGTATGTATGTATGTATGTATGTATGTATGTATGTATGTATGTATGTATGTATGTATGTATGTATGTATGTATGTATGTATGTATGTATGTATGTATGTATGTATGTATGTATGTATGTATGTATGTATGTATGTATGTATGTATGTATGTATGTATGTATGTATGTATGTATGTATGTATGTATGTATGTATGTATGTATGTATGTATGTATGTATGTATGTATGTATGTATGTATGTATGTATGTATGTATGTATGTATGTATGTATGTATGTATGTATGTATGTATGTATGTATGTATGTATGTATGTATGTATGTATGTATGTATGTATGTATGTATAGTGTATATGCATACCCTTTAAATGCATTATACTTTGAACATAAACTATAAAATTCATTTTAAGAATAATGGACTTACCTGAAAGAAAATATATAAGCCAAACAATGCAGCACTGGCAATTATGGGAAACATAGCAGCATCCTTATGTGACATTGTTTCCGGTTTTTCTCCAGATTCCTGAAAGCATGCGTGGGTTAGAGACAAATCGAACATTGCAGTAAAACAATTAGAAATATACGTACATTCACTTTGCAAACAACAATCTTGCGGTAATTACACCATATTAGCTTGCATTTTACTTTTAGGAATAGCGTTCTTATTCCATGTCATCTTTTGCTGAAAGAACTGAAGTACTAATTTTATTGGAGACCTGTGCAAATGCCATACTGCACTTCTAATTCCTCTAATAAGTTTAAACATTTAACAAACACCTATTAATTACTTATTTAACTACTATGGGATATAAAACAATAAAAATACTAAAACCATTAAAGAATGTTATGACACTGCACATATATATTACATTCCCGTTAAAAATTCTGACTTTCCTGAAAGTTGTTTTCGATTACGTGTAGGTTACCTTTTGCTCCTTATGGTGTTTTACAGATCGAAAAGAGCCGAAAAATATTGGAAGTAAAGCCATTATAACAAGACTCCCGTACGCAACAGCCATCCCTTCGGGCGTAGCTGGCATTTTCACTGTTGCATTCCCAACATTTTCCGTCAAATTTTCTTTTGCTTGATTCACCACTTCGTTAACTTCTGCCATGTTTACTTTTCTGTCAGTCGAGTGGGCGATGATTTCATTACCATGCTGGTGTAAGTGCAGATTGTAAAAGAATATCCCTACCGTAGATTGTTATCATAATATTTCTAAACGTTTTCTTTCGTAATTTTGAACGAAAATTATATTAAAGTAACTTTATCGTTAGTAAAGATCGAAATGAAATAACTTCTAACGATACAACATGTTCATAAAAAAGTTTACTAATATCCAACGGTAATTTTCTTTTGAATATTGGTTTGACTGCTTAGCAACTGCGGAGTTGAAGGCCGAAGAATAAGCGAAGCGGCTGTCAAATGTCAAGCGAGAGGGATTGTTTGTAAGCAAACTGATTATTTTGGAAACATATTAGTAGTACTGTTTGTTCTGCAGTATGTAACTATGCAGGTGGACTTCGTGAATAATGACATGAAAATACTGAAGTCTTAATATTTGGAGTATTGTATTGTACGCATACATTATTTCCATCGTCTTTTTTGCAACAATTGTTGGAACCAGTCGCAAAAATTTATGCAAGCCAAGAACTATGTCTGATGAAGAGGACACAACCATACTTTTGGGCAGGAAGACCGAAGATCATGAGAAAATCAGCACTACATTGGTGTTACGTTCCCAGTCAGTTGCGGTAAATGGCCAACATTTTCGTAATGGAACTCCAATAAGTCAAAGAGCATCTTTGCTCGTTTGCCTGGTCACAATGATGGGAGGACTGGCATTTGGCTTTGATTTGGGAATAGGTCCGAATATGTCGGCACAAATGAAAGAGACATTTTCTTTGACTTGCAAAGAACAGCATCTAATCAGCTGGGTTTGGTTGGTAGGAGCTGTAACTGCAAGTTTTGTAGGATGTAAGTATTGCAATAATATTCTTAGCTTTCATTTGTCATTTATATGTTACTAGGACTGCAGAGCTTGTTTTAATACCAGTTAAATATGTGAAATATTAATTCCATAAATTCAATTGTGCAGAAATCATGTTATGCATACAGACACTTTAAAAATTCATGCAGAAATTATATTTTGTGTTGGTATGTTTCCAGGTGTTGTAGGGGATAGATTCCACCGTCACTGGCTTGTTGGTTTCTCCACACCACTATTGATAGTATCTGCAGTTACTTCTGCTTTGGCACCTGATTATTGTGCTCTTATGTGGGGGCGCTTGCTTGGAGGTTTTGCAGCAACATTGTCTGCAATAGCTCAGTGTGCATGTGCCACAGAATCATCACCTGCAGTGACTCGAGGTAGAGGAGTGACATTGTTGCAACTTGGAGCAGCTGGTGGTCTACTGACTGCCAGTGTAACAGGAGGTGGTGCAGGTCCACATTGGCGTACTGTCGTCTGGCTTGGAGCAGTCCCTGCAACAATACAGGGTCTGGTCACAGTACTGTTCATGTCCCATGCTCGAGGAATCCAGCCTTATGTCCCATCTCGTAATATTGTTCGTCGTGCAAGGAGTCTACCTGAGCTTTATTTGCTCACCATTGCAATGGTGCTTTTTCAACAGAGTTGTGGTCGTCCCACAGTTCTTTACTATGCACCAAGGGTGTTCTCACTTGTTGGTGTTTGTCCAGACATGGCACCAGCTGTCACTTCTGTCATCCTGAATGTTATTAGGGTAAGTTTGTGCATCTAGGAAATACTATTTTAATTTTTAGTGTGATTTCCTCAGAAGTTACTAATTTTAAGATCAAGTTTGCAAAAATTGACATTTAAGGAAAGTTGAAGAAATGTGTTCTACTGTCAAAGGCTTATGTTTTCCATCAAATACAATTAATTATATAACATAGTGATGAAAATTAAATTAAGAAACCTTGTGTGCATGTCTCCTATATTGTGCATGTTTTGATTTATATGCATTTTAGAATTCTGATACTGTTCTTGTTATTAACTTTTTGTGCCATTCTTTCTAAAATGTAAACTCAGAAATTATAATGTGGGAAGCTTAAAAGCAGTTGTAGAGTTGTATTTTATATTTCTTAATACAAAGAAGTAGAAAAATCAGCATTGGTGCAGCATTTCTTGACAGAAAATCATGAAGTAAAAGGGAAAGCAAAAGTAGTACAAATAATCTAAGGGCAGTAGAAATGACAGCATTAAAAAGCCTCCTCATATAGAAAAATAGATCAAATGAATTTCACGGTGCCATGGGATAAAGAACTTGAGTTCGAATTGATTAGGACAGTGATATTTACAGCAGTCAGGAAACACAAGTGCCTCAGCTGGCAATGGAAGCAAAATACTTCCGAAAATGTGAGGTATATAGCCAAATTTTGAAGTTTTGGGGTGAATGATTCACTGGGTTACACTTTTTTATTAAAGGAAGTTTTTATGGTACAAATAAGGCTTATATTATATTACCTTAAATGTTTTGTGATGCGTCAACAAACTATGTAAATGCTGTTCTCTACAAGTATGTGTTATACAGCATCTAAGAGGAGAGAAAGGATTTACATTATTTATCATTTCAACTCAACATTAGTCATAATGTAATTCTATTTTGTACAATACTTGTTTTTATTAATAATAGCATAATAAATACAATTACAAATAGTGCCAGGCAACAGCGTGTAATTAGGCAGCTCCATGGTTGAGTGGATAGACCGCTTGGCTCTCACCAAGGCAGCCCAGGTTCAATCCCAGGCAACTGCAAAGTGAGATTTGTGGTGGACAACATGGCGCTGGGGTGGGTTTTCTCCAGGTCCTCCAGTTTCCCCCGCCAGCATTTCACCGATTGTGCCATCTTTCCTATCACCTCATCTCTCTCGTACTTTCACTTCCGGCACTCGTACTTTCACTCATTCCGGAATCTCTTTGATCAGGAAAGCTCTGATTCTCAACCCATTGCCTACGGGTCTCGAGGTTGCATGGTTCAGAGGTCCTATGTTCACTTAAGGAAATACAGGAATTCATTCATTCAACAGTATGCAATTGCCCATGGTTATGGTAACAACAGGCTACCAAGAAATGCATTAAATCATTCTGTGCAGTTATACTTTAAATTATTATCCCAGTCCCAGGAAATTCATGCTAAATTACTGTGTAGCAGTGGATATCTTCCTACCAGGTCACAAAATATTTCATTTTGCTGTTATATCCTTCCACTGCAATCTACAGTGCAATCTACCAATATAAGTGACAGAAATTTCTTAAAACAGTTATGTAAAAAATGAAACTAGTAAAAGTGAAGCAACAAATACTACACAAATATAATTGTTTGTAACAAAAACTTGACTTATCTGTAAAGAAATTGATGGAAATTTCAAGAAATTGTGAGATTGCGATTTCGTAAATATTCATTTACATTATCAATCACATTCAATCTAGATTGAATTTCTTAAAATTTCCATCATTTTCTTTAAAGACAAGTGAAGTTTTTGTTACAAATAATTACATTTTTGTAGTATTTCACAAAGCAGTTGATGCAATGAGTAGAGATAACCCAAATGGGAAGTAATTGTGTGAAAATAGTAAAATTCTTAAAGCTTCACGGGTGATCAGCCATGTCAAAATAACTGAATTCGACTTTCGGCCAATCCAGCTCCATGGCCTTCTTCAGGAAACTGAATGAAAAATGGTGGTCGATCATCCCCATATATAAACCTTCCTCATTGACCCATGAAGCTTTAATTAATAACACTTGCCATGAAAGTTTTAAGTCTTACATAGTCAAATTATTGTTCCAATTTTTATTCTGATCAATATTTATTTAGGGATGTAGAGATGTCTTGTGCCTGCAGCTTTAGGAAGAGATTGTCCTTTGCAAGAAAATATGGTGATTAAGCTACTATTAAAAAAAATGCTTCATTAAATTACTATAAACCTAAGTATACTATTTGAGACAAAGTATAGGGGAAGCTTAAAGAAATGTGTAGATAGAAGAATTTTCCAGGCTCAGGAGCCGTGGTCTGCTGGAATTGGAAGATCCAGACGTTTCGTTCACGTCTGCAGTGAACATTATCCTTGGTGGCATGGTCTGAGTCTTCTGGGTGAAGTTTCAGTCACAACTGACTCACTAGCTGCAGATGCGGCCATATTTATACCTAGTCTGCCGTCTCGTGCTTGGCTCGGCTGGCGCTGCGTGTGAGGGGGTAGTGGTAGGCAGGGACTAGCTGCTCCGGTGCAGTCGGAACTTGATTGGTTTGCGTGTATTCTGTGTTTATTAAAGTGTTTGATCCGTTCAAGGATTGGATGCCAGTTTTCGTTTAGCTTTAAAGCTCCTCCTTCCTGTTAAAATTGTAGGGGTGTTTGTAAATTTCTATGGCTTCCTGTTGTAGTCTGGCATGTTAGTATGGTTTAGATGAGAGGACTGATGCTTCCTGGTATTGAATTAAGTGTTCTCCTTCTGCCCAAAGTGCATGTTCAGCAACTGCAGACTTCTCGGGGTGGCCTAGACGGCAGCATCTCTTGTGTTCCGTGAGCCAGGTGTTGACACTTCGTTGTGTAGTACCTATATACACTGAACCACAAGAGCATGGGATTTTGTATACACCGGCCAAAGTAAGTGGGTTCCTGGGATCTTTAGTGGAGCGTAATAGTGAACTGATTTGTCTTGTGGGCTTGAAGATGGTTTTGACCTTATGGTGCTTGAGTAAGTGTTCTATCCAGTCTGTAATGTTTTCAAAGTAAGGCAGGAAGGCAGTACCTTTGCTTTTGGGCTTTCTTCTTTTTTGAGACTTATATTGTGGTTCACATGGTTGTATAGCTCTGCAATTGCTGAACATGCACTTTGGGCAGAAGGAGAACACATTATTCATTACCAGGAAGCATTGGTCCTCTCATCTAAGCCATACTATCATGCCAGACTACAACAGGGAGCCATAGAAATTTACAAATACCCCTACAATTTTAACAGGAAGGAGGAAGCTTTAAAGCTAAACAAAAACTGGCATCCAATCCTTGAGCAGATCAAACACTTTAATAAACGCAGAATACATGTGAACCAATCAAGTTCTGACTGTATCAGAGCAGTTAGTCCCCACCTACCACCACCCCCTCACATGCAGCACCAGCCGAGCCAAGCACAAAGCAGCAGACTAGGTATAAATACGGCTGCATCTCCAGCTAGTGAGTCAGTTGTGACTGAAACTTCACCCAAAAGACTCAGACCACGCTACCACTGATGATGTTCACCACAGATGTGATCAAAAGATCTGGATCTTCCAACTCCAGCAGACCACGGCTCCTGAGCCTGGAAAATTCTTCTATCTACAAATTAGACTCCGGCTGTGAAAGCTTAGGACTATTCATTCTTAAAGAAATGGCTTTGGCAAAAGGAAAATCAGCATTGAAACTAGTCAATAATTAATATAATTTTGAGTCAAACTAATACTCAGTGTTCCATTTATTGCTAGTATTTTCCTAGAACGCGTTTCGTTAGGACCTTCCTAACATCATCAGCTGTTGTCGACTAATGGGTGTTGGTTTGGTGAATTCCTTGGAGGTGATAGGGTCGTCTCTGAAATTGTTCAATTTCGACACTACCTTTGAAGAGAACCCAAACTTCAAGTTCATCAAGATACTGATAGCAATAAATACTAGCAATAAATGGAGCAATGAGTACCAGTTCAACTCATAATTATATTAATTTTGTGTTTCATTGTATCATAGTCCTTACTCATTAGAATATAGTCAGTAATTATCTGTACATAGCTCTGATGATAAATATGACATGACTGGGATGGATCTAAACTTTAGTGGAGTCAAATAGTTTTATGGAATAGAAATCTGGGGTGCAGAGGAAAGTTGGGAAAAGATGGACATGTTACTGAAAATGTTTTGTAAAATTATATTACGAATTTTGTATAACCCTGCAGGGGAAGGAGCTATGTTAGATTTAGACCAAGTGAGGGTTGAGTATGAAACGAGTGGTAACATATTTTTAGGAGAGAGAGTATGTCAATAGGATTCTGGAAATTAGGTGCCAGTTGAAAGATGTGTTGAGAGACAGAATTTATGGAGAATGTTGAAAGAAAGTCTTCTACATTTTATAAGGGTTCTGGAAATAATGGTTGGAAAGAGATATATGTTAAAAAGTATAATCAGGATCTAAGAGAAATTATTGCATGTTTTAAACTGTTGTTTTGAGATTAAAAGGTTACAACAGAGGGGAAAAAAATTTGCCCTAAGTGCAAGGATAAAGAAGATGCAGTCTACATTTTGTCAGAATGCAAAGGCATGAATGGAAAGTAGAAAGGGGGAGGAAAGAGTTTATTCATAATAAATGATTGAGGATAATAAAAATAGTACTAATTCAAAACATTTTTAAAAAATTATTCATAGTCAGTTTTAAATATTTCATCACTTACATTTTGATATTACTGATATACTTATTTCGAAAGATGTTGCATCCATTTCCAACTTCAGTTGGTTTTAAATACTTCATCACTTAGATTTTGATATTATTGATGTACTTATTTCGGAAGCTGTTGTGTCCATTTCCAACCTTGAAGTTGAAAATGCATGCAACAGCTTCCGAAATAAGTCCCTCAATAATATAAAAATATAAGTGATGAGTGTTAAAAACTAACTACGAATAGTTTTTTCAATTAATTTTGATGTCACTTACTAAATTCCTCCAATCACTCATAATTTCAGATTATTAATTTAGGTAAGTTCTTACTGAGAGTTAAGAAATAGAGCTGGTCAGTAAATCAAAGTACAACAGATCTCTAATGCTATTATGACTTATATGTCAATCATTCCTTAATATATGCCTTTGTCATATTGCTTATTACACTGGGGAACAATAATTTTGGTGCCTTGCAATTCTGACCTGTTTCTGACTATATTTGGGTCACCGGTTCCAAAAATACTTGTTTTGCCCTATGAGCTCTAGCTTTTGAGATACAGCTTATTCACATTATACACCAATTTAATCTTACTGGTTCACATATACAACTATATTACTTACTTAATCATGGTGCAACAGCCCATATAGGGCCAAGACCTGCCAACTGATACGGGAAGGAGATGTGGTCAGCATCTTGGCACCCCTAGGCAGAAAGTTGGCTTTCTTGACCAGGGCAGCTTGTAAGCTGTAAGCTGCTCAATTTCCTCACAATGCTGAGTAGCCACCAGTCCTATATCCGGGACTTAAAATCTGCAACCCCAGAGGTGGGATCAATCCCAGCCCGCATTCCGTGGCAGGAAACCAAGGCATGATACCTTCGCCCACTACACCACGGCTCAGGACTGTATAACTATATTACTTGCAGATAATTAAATACAGAAGATAGTTGGGTGAATCAAGCACTTTCTTTTTGTTTAAGCAACTTTCTATCAACTACTATAAATTTATTTATACCCAAGTTGCAATAGGTTCATTTATTTTCCTCTGTCAGGTCGCTAAATCTTTGTTTATGCGATTTCCTTTGATGCAATGATCAACATTCATGCTAGATGCTCCAACAGTAAGGTGCAATCATATGTATATCCCATCGTCCACAATACCGTTCTTCCATTGTACTTATTTCCTGGTGAAGATGCTCACCATGTTCCTCACTTACATCTCCAAGACAATCTGGAAATTGGTTCAAATGATTGTGCAGACAGTGTAATTTGATGCTCATGTTACAACCAAGTGTTCAAGAAGCAGTGAGCATATTCTCAACCAGTTTTTTTTATAGATAAGAGCCTTATAGTTTCCAAGGAAATTCTTTTTACCATACAGAACTACGATCATGCTGCTCCCTCACTATGGCTCATTGAGTCTTCAAATTTCTCATCATTTATGAGTTGTCAGATTTGTGACCCATCAAATATACCTGCTTTTTTTTTCTTCTCCATACTCAATGCAGGAAATTTTGTACATACATTGCCAAAACATGCTCCATCTCTGTTAAATTCCTTGATGAACTGTTTCATTAACCCCAGTGGTGGCCATATGATATTATTTCTGTCAATCACAGGCTGTGATGTCTTTTTTCTCCAATGATCATGCTTTCTCTAAGAGGCCACTGCCTGGTCACCCAATGTTGATCATTAGCTCTAAAGTTTCATAGGCATAATAAGCATGGGTATTTGATGTATACACCTTGTGGTCCTAGGAAAATTCATTTTTATATTGACACAGATTATCCATTGGTGATCATGGTATGCAATCTTCTCTAGGACTGTAGCTGTTGTAGCTTGATTTTCGTGCATAGTAATTGAGTGACCAATTGGTATTGACCTATATTTGTTTCTATTATGCAAAAGAACATATTTCAGGCTGTGTTTAGATCTATGAATAAATAACTGCCAATCTGTTGGTGTGTATTGTCTTATACTCAGTTTCACTAACAGTCCTTCTACATTGATGCAAAGCAAATTGGTTTTCTGTTGTGAAGAATGGCATGAAATGTTGCTCTTTTTTGCGATACACCATTACTTTTGTTTCTGCTAATAGACATTGTTTTGCTTCTATCCTAGAAGCTAACAATTCTGATGACTTCTTTGGAAGACTAGGATGTCTGATGAGGTCATTCAGTTCTGCTTAATTAAAACCAGATACAACTGATGAAGTTTAGGCAAAATCACTGGCATTGTCATTTTGCTTAGTACAGCTTCCAGCTGATTCATTTACTTCTTCTGTGATGGCTCTAGAAAACTGATAAATACTGAAACAGAACATCCTCTGAATGTGGAACAGAGCATCTTCAGAGTGTAAATTGGGATATTTCCATATATTCCAGTTTTTGCTATTAATACCCTTTACATTTACTGAACAAAATAACAATTGTCACTGTGATTTATTGATTTTCACCATATCATTGGTTCCCCAAATTTCAAGCACTTCTGCTTCCCATTTGTCCACTATCGCAGATGCTCTGCACATATTTTACATACGATGTGAGGTGCCTAAGCCTTATATTTGGTCTCCCAGTTTTACTTTGGATTAGGCCAAATAAGCTCTTTTTACGAAGTCAGATATGGGCATTCTTTGCTGGATGAATGGTGTTCCCCACAGGTGAAACAAACCACATCAGGGTTATTGACACATTTTCTTTGTAATGAAGCCAGATCAGTGCCCATTAAGGCATGTTACTATCTATAAAAATGAGAAATAAATGTCAAAATAATTCAAGTACATCTGCAAACAACAAGGATAGACCTTGGTAAAAATAAATTAGTATAATGCAAATAATATAATGAATTTACAAATGGTGGTGTAAAAACATAAGTCTTAAGAGCAATTTATAATATCATCAAAATCTCATAGACTAGAGCTGCTAGAATGAAATGGAAGACTTTTTTGGAATCAGCAGTACAAAAATACCCAGAATCATGTGGAAAATTTCAGGCACCATGAAAAGAATTTTATGTTTTGTTACCCAGTGTTATCTTTAATTACAATTGCTGGAAACCTAATATGATGCACATTAATTCATGTCATGGCTTGTTACGATCACTTGGGATTTAAATAATTGTGTATTACAGCAGAAGAAAATGGATATAATGAAAGTCTGGTATTTAAGAACATTAAAAACATAATTAATTGAAAAAAAACTATTTGTAGTCAGTTTTTGACACTTCATCACTTACATTTTTATATTTTTGAGGGACTATCTTCAGAAGCCATTGCCTCCATTATCAACCTCTTTCCAACTGTCTGTTGTTGTCTGCTCTCTTCTCTGGCGGAGGAACTGTAAATTTCTTTGTCAAATTATCTATTGTTGGGATTTCAAAGTTCATTACTCGGTCCTTATTTTTCCATATGAATATGTTCTCCCATGTTGTCATTTTATTTTGGTTTGTCACTCCTTTTAGTAGTTTATTAAAGCTTTTAGTAACTTATTACTAAAAGGAGTGATAACCAAAATATTGGTTTAACCAAACAAAATGGGTGTTCACTCCTTTTAGTAATTTATTAAAGCTTTTAGTAATTTATTACTAAAAGGAATGATCAACCAAAGTAAACTGACAACATGGGAGAACATAAAAATTATTTGTGGTTGGTTGTAAGTGACGAGTGTCAATAAACCAACCACAAATAATTTTTATATTAATTTTGACGTCACTGTTACTAAATTCCTCCAAACACACATGGGAGAACATATTCATATGGAAAAATAAGCACCTAGTAATGAACTTTGAAGTCCCACCAGTCTAAATTCCTACAGTCATGCATAAAAACAGAATACTACAAGGAACAAAAAGCCATACTTCATATAGGAGAAGAAACTGGATATAACAGAAGTCTGGTATTTAACAAAATTAATAAAGCTAATTTATTCATATTCATTTATTGCATCCATAAATCATACAACTCATGATGTGGAATTGTCAAAGAAAACCATTAAGGAAGCTAGCACATTCACCAAAGAAAAGCAAAGTATCAGTATATTCAGTGGGTTCACATACCAACCAAGACCATTTAATAAATTCAAAAAGATCTTTAGAGAACAAAATATTATATTGGCACATATAAATACTCAGTATTAACATTGTTAAATTCAAATTTTTAGAAACATAAAATTGAAACTGGAAGACAAGTAAGCAGTAGCATTTCACTTTTGGAATGAAAACCATAATCTTGACCCAAATCAAAAATTATTAAAAGGTATGATAGACCATAACTGACAATGTGGGAGACCATCTTAATTTAGAAATGAAATTACAAAGTAAATAAACTTTTAAATCCCACCAATCAATAATTTGATAAAGAAGTTTATAGTTCCACTACCAGAATGAAGACCACAGGTAACAATAGACATCAGACAGACCTTCAAGGATGAAAATGGAAGCAACCGCTCCCAAAACTAGTCCCTTAAAAAATTAAAATGTAAGTGACATAGTGTGAAAAACCTACTACAGTTAGTTCTGGAAGTAATATAACAACTTTATGAATTTGGAATTGGCACGTAATTGACAAGCAGAAACGTCTATCAGTAAAGAGGTTAATAAGGTTTCACTAAGACTGGTGTTTTATGAAATAGTTATTGCAATTAACATTTCATACATTAGTTTGAAAAAATTATAATTGCAATTGAGGTAAAACTTGCATATCTAATGACTGGGAATAGTACATCTAGTGGCATTTGATGTGTAATGACAATGTTGCTAAGCTTGGAAAACGGAAACGTGGAAACTTTTAGCAAACACAGTGTTATAGAAACAGGAAAGTTTCTAATTAGGTGAAACAAGTGTAAAATGTAAGGAAGATACATAATTAAAACTTTAGGCTTATATATAAAACCTAACCATCTGTGAAGCATATACTAAACCTAACCTAACTTAGTCTCCTGTGAATCATAAACCTAAACTTATATAACTAACCTAACCTCTTAAATGAAACATAAAACTAGACCTAGGCAACGGAGTATCACAACTACTTATAACTCTTTATTAGCACCAATCCATTTTTCTTTATTAGCACCAGTACACTTACTTTTTAACAAAACAACTGTTCTTCAAGAATGACACACATAACGGACTAAACTATGAAAACTTCTATAACAACTGAAGTAAGTAATCACTACAGTTCTGGAGGACAGTCTTTTGCTGCTTCTAATAGCAGGTGAAGCAATCTTTCTGCTCTGGTGAAATTGTGAACAGTATTCTGCAAGGTAACCTGCAAAATGTTCCATTTTTCGTCTGAACACAGGTATTGTATGCCATTCAAAATTCATCACATGAATGAAACACAAGAAGAAAAAGAGGCAGTAGCAGCTGCAGTACAGAATATGGCCAATGTAGTAGGTTTTAGTTCCTACACTTACATGGGCAGTGAAGAGAAATGTCATAAATTATATGGATGTATGATCTCTTACACAACTGGTTTTGCGTCATACTCTGGTCGACAAAGCCTGCTGTGTTGGTGGAAGTGACATAGCATGGTTTGTCATGTAAGTTATTTCTAACATACATAACAAACAATAGAAAAGAAAATTACTTGCTTATATTAAGCAAGGGTATTTTGGAACTGCCTCCCGTCATTGCTCAAGCATTTCCGACACCTGATTGGGATTTTTTTGTGTGTGTGTATAAATTACTTCTTTCAACGTTAATCATATTGGACAATGAATGAAATGGGTGAAATGATGCTCAAATTAGTCCAGGGTCCATAGAGTTTAGAATTACCAGACATTCGTCTTTCAGGATAAGGCAAAACCCTGAAAAAAACTTATCCAGGTAACTCGCCCTGAGTTACCGAGATTCGAACTTGGGACCTCTTGCAAGTGAGGCAGACACACTACCATCTACGCTACTGAGGCAGGCGATTAGGAAATAGCTCATTACACACTGTAGTTTCCTCTGAAAAATGGCAGCATTTCTTGATGAATATTATTTTTAATTTAATCCAAAGTATGTGGATTGGTGTTGTATACTTTCTCTTCTAATGCTCCCCATAGATAAAACTTGCAGTGTGTGAATTTGGAAAATGAAGGTCAGTTGTTAGCGACAACTATGTCTTGAAACATGTCATGAATTCCCTATAATGAGAAGAATGTGCCATTACAGAGTTGTGCTTAAAGGTTATGAAAGTGTGTTCTCTCTCATTAATTGGTCATAAAAAGGCTGCAGAGAAACTGTCTTTTGTGTGACGCGAGAATATTTTCGAAGTCCCAAGGTGCAGGTATACGTTTGCGCAAGCAGGCAACCTGCAGGTTCTCGCGTTGCAGCCAACATAAGAAAGATGTGTAACACTTGTAGCCAACCTCTGCAAAAATGCTCCAGACATCTATCCAACACTGGTTCAGAAAGATATGTGGATGCAATTAGCGCAGATCAGTTTTGGAAAATACTGACCGTGTTTCCTCTCAGGTTTTATTGCTTTATAAAAGTAGGCTTGCTGTCCAGCAGAAGTACCTATTGTACTGTTAGAAGTGAAGGCTGTTTGTTCTGTGCATTCTTCAAATATTTAAGATTCATTCCGTATGTACATTGTTGAAAATCGGGAAATGGCTTGACAAATCAGTAAAATGGACTTGTCCTTTTATTTTAATAATGAGGAGGCCTGCCTTCAATTATTATTCGACGAGGGTCTCCTGAGGACACGGATGTTGTGTTCCGGATGCAATGCCACCCTTAGTGTAATTAGCTAGTTAGTGTAGATTGGGGACTATTGTGTTGTTTAGTGTAATTATTTTACTAGTTAGTGTAAATTAGGAATGAACTATTGTGTGTTTTAGTGTAATTAGTTAGCTAGGTAGTGCAATTTAGGTACTTTGTAGTTAGTTTGCTAGATAGTGTAATATAGGGACAAATAAGACTGTTGGCAGCATTGTGTTCAATGGAGAAACAAGGATAATTTGGCTGCACTGAATACTGACATAGGCAGTAAGTAAATAAATAAACAATTAAGTTATGACTTCAGTAACGTTAAAAGAATTCCCTCCAGCACGAAATTCCACTAAAAAGTAATGAAATCATATTAAAAATCATAGTTTTATAAAAAGTGAGGAGTTAGAAAAAATTGCCCTGTCGCATATTAGAAGGAAGAGCCAAGGCTGCTAAATGTTTTGCACATACCCCTCACTGTTATTGTTTCCTGGAAGAAGAAAAAAATAGAGCCTATCATTCTATCACAACTGGTAGCTCACCATGCTTCTGTTTTTTGATCACATAGGGATTCTTTATGAATTAGGCTTTTCAGAACTCCGATTATAGTTCTTTTGTGATTTTTTTTTATTTTAGTTATCTCTCATCTTTCCTTTTACATCATTAAATGGAAATACAATATCAAGATTACAATTATAAAATCCATACTAGAAATTGCCATATATTCCTAAATCCTGAAAATCCTACCATGTTGCTTGCCATTGAATTCGGTCCCCATACACCTAACCCTAGGCTTTTGTGTATTGGAGCCCCTCTACTCCCTTTTACATATTTTGCCATTTCGCCTATCCTAATCTACATTTTTCTCTTAATTGTTCTTAGCCATCTCTCTTTAACTTTCTTTAAATAATTTCCTATATTTCTCCTGTTCTTTTCCCCTCTTACTGTCAAAATTGTTCTAATTTGTATTTCGCCCCCCAAATTGTTCCATTTACGTAGCCAGGCCTGCTCTCTCCATATCTTTGTTTGACTACAATATAATATACAATGGAAGTCTGTATTCTCTTCTCCACACAATGGACATTTACCTAGCTCCCTATCTTGACCTATACCTTTCAAGTTTCTCACTCCTGTTTTCACACAAGTAAAACCTTCTCGCCCTAACTTATTACATATGTCTATATATCCTTCCCTCCGCAAGGTTATTTTTAATTCTCTATACCAGGTGAGTCAGCTGCCCCTTACTCTCGAGTTTTATGCAATTCACATTTTCTACTCCAACATGAAAACTTGTACTCCATTACTAGGTTGTACCCACGTATTTAACATGGATGTTAAACACTCAATGAAATTAGTACTGATATAGATGTTATTGCATCACCTGTAGTATATTCGTAATTAGATAGCTGATGTTTGCACGTCTTGCAGATGTTCACTGGAACCAGTGAATACTATATGTTAAACAGAATGTTTACGTGGTACATTACTAGATAGCTCAGTTAGAACGATTACAAAACTGCTATGTCATCTGTCTACTGTGAAGCTGGTTCAAATCCCCTGCATAGGTCTACTAATTTTTTTTTTTTTTTAACCACGTAATACTTACAATTTACAACTATTATTCTGAAAATTTTATTATTTTTATTTTTAATTGCTTTATTTATATTTTATGGTATTGTTTGATGTTTCTTTATTGATGAACTACAAGTAGGTAGTTGTTTAAACACACCTATAGGTAGGTGCAATTGAAATTAGGATCATTTATACACATTTAAACCCAGAAAACAAGGAAATTATAGTACCAGAGTTTAACATGGAAGTTAAACACAATTTTGCAGACATAGAATTATTGTGCTATTAAAAATGTTGTTTCAAATTGGTATGTTTTGTGGCGCTGGAATGACCCTTTTTCTATTCCTGGAACACAACTTCTCTAACGAAGCAAGTGCTCGAACTGTTGACCTTCTTGGGTAAGACACATCCTCAGGAACTTTATAATTAAATTATTGTGATTTCGGTTTCCAAGTTTTGATGAAAAAAAAAAAATAAATAATTACAATGCTGAGACTCGAACCTGTGTCACAGGGTTAGGTCACAGGAGATGTCATGATCCCATTGAGCTATTTCGAGACTTGCCTGAAAGCACGTTCTGGGTTCAGTAGTAAGACTTATATGCCTGGCGCTATACCTTTGCCATCTTGCAAGTTCTCGTGCTTGATTTAGCCTTTTAAGACCCTTTTAATAATTTGCCGGGTGTTTTAATATTATTACATAAATGTCAAAAGCTCTTATGCATGTTAATTGAGTTGCATGAGACGTAGTTTAAGCAAAAATGTAAATAAACCGTTGTTTAATAATATGTCCATTTTGACTGTACTCGTTCATACTGAATGAGGCATGTCTCTAATTTTTTCCTAATTTTTGGCAGCCAACCCCTGCTCTAAGTACAAGAATCAGCCATTTTCTTTTTAGCTGACGTTAGTGTATGCATGTGATAGGTCCATTATTTCCGAGGTGTTTACTGAATTACTTTGCCATGTGTACTCTAATAAAAAGTTTATAAAATCACCTGGTAACTGGAATTCGCTCTCAGTAAAGGAGTCGTATGTTTTTGAGGTGTACTTTAGCAAGCAGTATGTTTTGTCCCTTAAACCGCTATTCCTCTGAATTTTGCGCATTCTTTTTTCTAAGAATATCAAGCAGTACAGTTTAGTATGTGCAAAACTGGACTAAGACTCACATGCCATTTGATGGGTGGCCTACCTTGCAAATGAATAGGGCGCGGCTGACTCACCTGGTTTAACCTCACTTGTCACTTGTACTGGAAAAAATGTCCTATCTGTCAATATCTTCTAATCTTAGCTTAACTTTTTTCCAGAAGCCTCAATAGCCATACTCTGCATTTATCCAAGAATGACCCATACCTTTCTGCTTCAACACGTCATTCATTTTTTGTGCCCAAGACCCTCCCCAGTTACTTCTCCTTTGAATATGAAAACATTCTTTAATTATATTGCCATCTTCCAAGTTAGCGATTCTGTATAAATATTTCATTGCCCTTGACAAGATTTTAATTTTAGTAGAATGCCTGCCCAGTTCTAATTGTGCTGCCCCATTAGGTGATGCTATTGGTAATCCCAATATATATTTACAAAAGGATCTATGCACTTTTATCAGTCTCTCTCCAAGCCTCATCTACTCCCCATACCTCTGATCCATGTAACATTCTATTTTCTACTACTGCCATATAAATCCTCTCCAACCATTTTACATTTATATCTGGCAGTTTACTGTAGCATGATCTTATCACCCTCATGGCAATTTTACCTTTTGCCGCAGACATCTTTTTTTCTTTCCAGCTACCATCTGAACTCAACCTTGTCCCCAAATAATCAGATCTCCTTCCACCTCTATTTCTCTTCTATTAACCTCCCATTTCTCATCCTTACACAACCTGTATCCTTTTATGAAGACCATAATCTTGGTTTTCATTACATTCACTTTCAAACTCCATTTATTGCAATAAGAATTGGCTGTCTCGATTGCTCTTCTCAGCCCTCCACTTGATATGGACCCAACTACTAGGTCATCTGCAAACAGTAGCCCCAGGATTTTTTACTGTTAATAACTGGTGAATGTACCCTACAGCTTGATATCTCCTCTAAAATACCATTGATATAAGATTAAATAATACTGGACTAAGTTTACATCCCTGGCTTACTCCTATCTTACTTGATACAGATGTAGTTACTGTTTTGCCTGGTAGTTTTATAGACAACTTGTTCTCCTGGTATATCTTCTTAATTCTATAAGTGCATGACTTAACTCCTTACTGTTTAATTTTATCCATAATGCTTTTCTGTCAAATGCCTTCTCTAGATCAATAAATATCATATATACCCTTCCCCCTTTTATTGCTCAGATATTTATCTACAATTGTTCTAATAATAAAGATGTTCGATTCCTTTCTTGGAAGTGTTGAAAACAGTGTTGTTATGATAAATTAACTTTAAAGAGAGTCGATTAAAGACACTAAACAAAACTTACTTTTAAATTTTTCCGGAACATGTTTCTGAGGCTTTGCCTCTATCATCAGCATTATTCTGAGTCGAGAGCCGGCTGATGATAGAGGCAAAGCCTCAGAAACATGTTCCGGAAAAATTTAAAAGTAAGTGTTGTTTAGTGTCTTTAATCGACTCTCTTTAAAGTTAATTTAAGATGTTCGATGTTCTCCTGCCTGGTCTAAAACCTGCTTGGAACTCCAATAGTTTATTCTCCTTCTCAACCCAATTTTGCAACCTATTTTCTAGAATTCCAGTAAAGATCTTACCTAGAATGGACAGTAAACTAATCCCTTTAAAGTTAGCTGGTTTATTTTTATCTCCCTTTTCCTTGTAAATTGGCAATATCATATTTGTCCTCCATTTCCTAGGCATTTCCTTTTCTTCGATTACTTTATTAAGTAATTTTTTCACTATTCTCCTAGTTTCGTCAAGTGCCCAAGCCTTCCAAAATTCTCCTGGTATACCATCAATGCCACTAGCTTTGTTAGCTTTTAACCTCCTTATTTGTTCACAAAATTCAACATCCGAGATATATCTATCTAATTCATTAATTATTTGCGGACCCCCTAACAAACTTCTTGTCACTTTTATATAATTATCTTGTCCTAACATGATTCAAAGTATGCACACCATTGATCTGCGCCTATATCCTCGTCTCTCCCCACATCTTTATACAACCCTCTTACTATTGACCAAATTTTCTTAGCATCATGTATTCTTGCTGCATTCTGTCTATTTTCTCACCCCATTCCCTCTTTTTTTGTTACATTAGGCACCTGTATGCCCATCTCAGGGTCAGGAAATTTTCCCTTTCCTCTTTCCTCTGATGGCCGCCAGTTCTTTAATTCCTTCTCTACTCTTGCCTTCGCCACCTGGCAATCCTTGTCAAACCACTGCTTACTAATGCCTTTAGAAACCCCCCCCCCCCCCCCCATTTTCATACTGGCCCCTGACCTTTTAACAATATATTCCAGTGCTTCTAAGGCTTGCTATATTTTATTCTGAGTTAAGCTTTGTACTCTCACTTGTAAAATTTTACTACTCTCCGAGTTCATTTCATTAACAAATATTTTATGTCTGTCTTCTTTCCGCTTATACACTTCCATCACACTGAGAGATCCTTCATCAAGCTTCTTCATACACCTCTTGCCTTCCCCTGACTGTAATCTTAGTGGAAAGTTGATGTTAAAACATTCATAACTTCTAGGATCCATTCATCAATTCCTACAGAATACATTAAAATATCTACCACACTTTGCCCATTTTTATTAGCAAATGTGAATTCCCCTTCTTTGTCACCCGCTTTCAGGCCATTACAAATCATAAGATTATTCTCCTCCCTTCATTATTGGTAACCTTGTCTTTACTATGCGTGTTCTATATTTCAAGTTCCTCCTTGTCTTCATCACTTGGATTAATCCACTTAACCTGATGTTCCCCTATTCTTGCATTTAAATTACCTACAATTATTATTTCAAGTTTCCCATACTTATTTTCCAACACTTTTATACCCCAACTTAGTTTCCTAAACACATTTGGATCATAGAATTCTGATACAGTAGGTGGGTTATACACTGTAGCAATACAAACAGTTCCCACATTTTGATACATGTCCCCTATGGAGATCCATAACACTGATCTGCTTGACAGTTCTTTTTCTTTCACCTTAAGACATTTATCTTTCTTTATAAAACAGCCTAAACTCCTTGAAGCTCTGCCTTTCCTTTGGTTCTTCATCCCACTTATGCTATAAAAGTCAAATCCTGGAATTGTTACACTAGTTTTTTTCTCTACCCAGGTGTTAACCTGGTGTTCCCCTCTTCTTGCAACCATTCTCACAACCATTAACATATCACAAGTTTTTAGCACATTATAGATTTCCTCAGTGCACACTTTCTCCCAAAGCCCCTCCACATTCCAACTCCCAATGGATAATGCAAATCCCTATACTTCATCTTTCCTTTTGAACCTCCACCTTTCTAAGTTCATCTGACTCATGGAGCGCACATGGTCTTTCACTTCCAGAATGCTTCCTGATGACATTGACACCACTTTTAAGTTGCCTAAATTCTACTCAACCTCTGCCATTCTCAAACTACTTGACGTGGTCTGACCTTTCTCGTCAGCTGTTCTCCTTGCGTGACATCATTCAACTGTTGTGCTTCAACTCGCTTGGTTCGTACGTGTGACATCACTAGTGGCGTATCTTCTCTTTTCCTTGTCAGCACCAGCAACTAGCTTTCTTGCAGGTGATGTATGCTTCGTTTCCATGGTTCAACCATGTGCCAGTGGGACATTCCTGTCGTCTTTTGCCCTGAAAATATAATTGTCCTCCCACCCAGTATAGTGCTGATGTAGTTCCTGTTTCACACTGTCAATCCACAAATCAATACCTTTTAAATAAGCTTGTTTTCCTGCTGCTCTTACTTTCTTCATTTCCAGTAAAGCTAAAGATTTCAATTCACACTGTTTCTTGCCGAAATCTTGCTCAATAAATATTTTAGTGCCTTTTAACTGTTTATTGTTCCTTAGCACTTCCCATTTGAATCTCATTGATTTCACTATTATTGGTTTTAGTTTTGGTCCAAATCTTCCTATTTGTGAATTAACATACCTACTTAGATGGAACCATGACTTGTACAAAAAGAAAATTAGATTAGGGTCAATTTCTTTTTTATTTACCCTATTTACAATCCATTCATAAAACTGCAACCGTTTTGTTGGGTCACCCGGTTTAAGTACTTGCACTACAGTAACTTTGTAGCTTTGAATAGATAGACTGAAAAACTCAATGCCATGGCCAGGATTTTAACCACGGATCTCCCAGTCTCCATCCGGTTGCTCTTAACCAAGACCAGGAGATCCATGGTTCAAATCCCAGCCATGCCATTGAATTTTTCAGTCTGACTCTATTCAAATCTTAGCCTACACATGGCTAGTGTGGGAGAATGATTAAAATTCCAACTTCGTAGCTGTTTGAAGACACAGAATATTCCCATTTGCTGAAAAAGATGTCAAACTGATTTTCTAGGAGACCTTTCCTCAGCATGTCCAATATTATCCAGAGTTTCTTCTGCGAGCACTGTACATGGCACTTTTCAAGAACATTTCCCATTTTTTTACTAATGAACTCTTGATTTGGAATACAATCATTAGGAAACTCCTCTTGAAATAATATCTGTAAAGTATGTATTGATTCTGTATGCACATCTCATCAATATTTTTTAGGGAATAGAATAAGAGGGGGTGTTGTAAAGTTTTAATTATCATCCTGTAGCTTTTATGCTAGAGTGATGAAAATTTTTCACTGTCATTATTGATCCCTCGGAAGATTTTTTTTTTTTTTTATAGTGAGTGCCAGAAGTGACTGAGGTGTAAGGTGGAGAAAATTAAGGCTTGTAGTGTGATCAAGTTCCTGCATTTGAAGGGCAAAACTGCTCAGGAAATCCATGATGAGATGACGGCTGTTTATGGGAATGATTGCCCATCGTATGACATTATTGTGTGGTGGAAAAGGAATTTTCAAACTGGTCACATGTCCCTGACAGATGAGCCAAGAGCTGATAGACTGTCAATGACAGACGATGCTGTCACAGTGAAGAAAGTGAAGAGTTTAATACTGGAAGACAGACGAGCAACCATTCAAATGATCATGAATGAGACACATCTTAGTTATGGTAGTGTGCGTGGATAATTATTCATAATGAACTGCACATTTTTAAGGTGTCTGCACGGTGGGTTCCACGTTTGCTAACTCTTTTCCAAAAGCAAACATGGCATGACCTTTCAAGACAGATGTTGATGCTGTTGGAACAGGATGAAGATAATTGTTTTTTACCGTCTGGTAACCATGAATGAATCCTGGATCTATCAGTATGATCCAGAGACAAAAACCATGAGCATGGAATGGAAACATGCCATTCCCCCCTCCCAAAAAGGCAAAGGTGCAAAAGTCAGCTGGAAAGGTCATGCTTTCAGTTTTCTGGATTTGTCGTAGAGTCATCCTTTACAGATTATCTTGCCAAGGATCAAACCATCACTGTCAGTATGATCCAGAGACAAAAACCATGAGTATGGAATGGAAACATGCCATTTCCCCCTCCCAAAAAGGCAAAGGTGCAAAAGTCAGCTGGGAAGGTCATGCTTTCAGTTTTCTGGATTTGTCGTAGAGTCATCCTTTACAGATTATCTTGCCAAGGATCAAACCATCACTGTCAGTATGATCCAGAGACAAAAACCATGAGTATGGAATGGAAACATGCCATTTCCCCCTCCCAAAAAGGCAAAGGTGCAAAAGTCAGCTGGGAAGGTCATGCTTTCAGTTTTCTGGATTTGTCGTAGAGTCATCCTTTACAGATTATCTTTCCAAGGATCAAACTATCACTGGCAGATACCACTGCAATCTTCTGGACAAGTTACGAGTAGCTCTGATTAAGAAATGACGTGATATCTCTCCAAAGGTGTTTGTCTTCTGGCTGACAATGCACCAGCTCTTTCATCTCAAGTTGCAGTTGACAAAACAAGAGAATGTAGCTTTGAGACCTTTCAGCATCCACCTTATTTGCCTGATCTCGCACCAAGTGACTTTTTCTAGCTCCTGGAAATGAAGAATCTGTTGCATGGTCACCGATTTGACAACACAAATGACGTCATTAATGAAGTGGAAGGGTGGTTTAAAGCGAATTCTGCAGACTTCTACAATCAAAGTATTCATAAGGTCAAGAAACGCTGGGAAAAATGTGTAAATCTGGATGGTGACTACGTAGAGAAGAACTAGCAAGCACATATCAACACAAACTCTATCACATTTTTTAAAGGGTGATAATTGAAACTTTACGACACTCCCTCGTACTTATATTGCCTCATTTTGCTTCATACACTTTCATTCAATATACTGTATTGTACAAAAGTGAATCGAGAATATATTGACACATTGCTTCACTCACACTGTTTATTCACAGGACATGTTTCAAGAGCTCTTGCTCCTATCATCAGCTGATACTCGATTAGTGTAAGTTGTAGTGGTTTCCTCTTTCTCCGTATTGTCAATAGATGGCGTGATGTACTTGTCAAAGATGTCCGGTGGTGGAGTTTCAAAATTCATGACTCTATGACGATTTTTGTTGATGAAGATTTTTTCCCATACGGAAAGGTCTATGGGGTGATTAACATATTTTATTAGAGATGTTTCCAAGTTGATGTCATGTCTAGTATTCAAAAAATGAAAAGCCACTGCTGATTTTTCTGTTTCACCACTGTATTGTGTTGCCTAACAAACATTGTACAAGATTTCAATTCACACTGAAGCTTTACACAGCAGAGGGAAAGTACAGTCATTGCCTGTGCCGACAAAGTGGCCAGTCCGATGCTTGCATAAAGCTATGCTCATCCAGTATTGCAACATTATTTTCAAATGTAACAAATACTCGTTAAACCATAATCTGGCAATATTACTGGTATGGGAAGTGCTGAAATGTTAATATGCACTATAAAGGTATTGCTAATGACTTACACATGATATATTTACTTTTGGGACAGTCATTGGATATGCAAGAATGACTGTAATTTAATCAAATATTTCTAAGGTAACTGTAATTCATCTCAATTACTTTTTTCTATACTTTTTCTATCAGTAAAAAGGTGATAATTGACACACTGTGATTATGAAGGGTGTTACAAGAGTGCTGCTTGCTGCCATTCTGAGAACCAATCATTTTTCACCAGTTGTTACTTAATACAGGGTCTTTATAAATTATACAAAAAGGAAATATGAACTAGGTTTAATTGAATAGCGAAGGAAACAATTCTGTACAACTTAATGTGTTATGTATTTACAAATGCTCAGTATGACCTTTTGTAACAAGGCATATATCTGCAGAGTGGTTGTTTTGTAATGCAACCATGATCATGTGTACATGTGATTCACTTCCGCTGCATTGCCCTCAATATGGTTCTGCTAGCTCACCATTGTGGTGGTGAATGATCCACTTTAGGCCAAATTTATTATCTTCACTGCCCACTGTCAGTTCTGTTATTGTTGTAAAGGCTAAGGTTTGTTCATTGTGTGTAAAAGATAAAGCATGTTCAAACATCTGTGTTGTGTGTAAATTACTAGTACCGACTCATCTTAAGTAAATATACTTTGAGTATTATTTTTTTTTAATGTCCTTTAACCAGTTAGGTCATATCAAAGAATTAAATGAGTGAAATGATGGTCAGATGAGCCCAGGGTCCACAAAGTTATCTGATCTTTGTGAGTTATCTTTCAAGATAAGGGAAAACTCCAGAAAAATCCTTATCCAGATAACTCACCTTAACTGAGACTTGAACTCAGGACTTCTTGAACACAAGGCAGACGTACTACCACCTAAACTACAGAGGTGACCAGTATTATTGTTTATTGTTATTATTGAGAGTAAAACAGATCACAGCTCTCACACCAATAAAACAAGAAATTAGATTTGCTAAATTTACTTACCACCCCTGGGCCACAAAAAAGTTCTAAAAAATATTCAAGAAATACAATATAACATTGGCACCAAAAAACAATTACAACATTAAAAACCTACTTAACAGTAATAATACTGATGAGATAAAACCAGAGGAAAAGTCAGGTACTTACAAGATTAAGTGTAAAGACTGTGAAAAAATTTACATAGGGAGGACAAAAAGAAACATAGGCACTAGAAAGAAAGAACACTTCAGTCACTTAAGATACAAAAATATTTATAAGTCCGTAATAGCAGCTCATTTCTGGTCTGAAAATCATGAAATTGAAGATAGCACCGAATTACTAAAATACGTACAAAAACATAGTGAACTCGTCATATGGGAAAGAATATATAGAAAAACATAAAAACCAACTAATGAACTTTGAAATCCCGCCAGAAGAGAATCCCACATTTAAGTTCATAACTAAATCAACAGATGGCAGCAGCAACTCCAGAATTACCCACACCACTGAATCAAGCTTTAGTCGCATAAGAGCCGAAGATGCAAACGATGATTTGCGAAACGTGTCCTCAAAATAGGTACGTAAGTGAAGCAGATGTGTAATAAATACGGCTCATCTATAAATTAATAAGTATTATTGTTGTTGCTGTTTCTTGTTTTGTTTAGACTAATGAAATACCTACCAAAAAATTCACTCTTGAACAAAGAATTTTTATGTATAATACAAATGTAAAAACCAGAGTTCCAAATAGAAATACTGTCAGTTGTCTGATTATGAAGGAAAAAAATTAGCAGAAATTGATGCATCATTCGAACACTCTCTAAAATACGTTGTTCAGCAAGTTGGTGTTTCAAAAATCTCTGTTTATAGAGCTGGTAAATTTTTAAAATTGAAATCCCACATAATGATCACTGTTGTGCCATTGTTCACCAGTATCTGGAAATGCCTCCCCTGCACCCATCCGTGTACTACAAGGCTGCCATCCTGTGTAAGGCGTACAGCATCACTCAAGTGGTTGGTAATTGTGGTTCTGATGCACCCCTCGTCACACTGGTGCTTACTCATTTCCCTCATGATTGCCAGTTGGGTGTGGACAGTTCCTTACCAGGTGTCCTGGCTGGCCACACTCCCAGTATATGTCACTGGAAGTTCCTCATTGATACCTTTGTGTCGACCATCTGTCCCTGTCATATCGGATTCTCCTGATCCTTAGAGTAGTGAGAGCCATTTTCTTGGCCGCCTCCGTCCTCAACGCAGCCTTCAGCACCTTGGGATGGTCTTATACTTGCCGAGCATCAGATGTTTTTGTATCTCAGCATTGCGCACCCTGTTGACGAATTCCTGGGACATGTAACTGGTTGGGAGTCCCACTGGAGCTTTACTTGCCAACTGTCCAATTGCCAGAGCAAACTCCTGCAACATCTCCCCTGGCTGTTGCAGCCTCTACTTGAGCTATCTGCAATAGCCTGCGGCTAGATGGTGGTTTACGAACTGGTTGTCAAGGGCCTCCCAGATATCTTCAGACATTGCCAATGTTGGAACTGCATTCAGAATTTCTGTAGCTTGTCCCTGGAGGCTGGCTATCAAGTGTGCAGCTCCCTCAACTGTTAACCATTAGTTGCAGGCAGCAATGGAGATGAACTGTCAACAGGACACTTTAAAGGTTGATGTCCCATCATACTTAGTGGCTTGACATGGGCAGATGTTGTGTCGTGTTCTGGTGCCATAACCTTAAGTTCTTGAGTCTTGTGGCAAGCATTTATTTGATCATGGTGTTCAGCTCCTGCCATTGACTCTTTCTTCAAGGATGCTAAGATGTTCCCTGACATCCTCCAGAGTATTAGTGCATTGGGAAAGGTCTTTCACATTTTTTTTTTCAGCCCATATAGTTGTTCATTGATTTTAGTTTATAGCTCCAGTTTCATCATGGGCATTTTTGTTTTTATTTCTTCCATCACAGAGTTGACTGGAGTTATTTCACTCTTCATTTCTTTCTTTCTTTCTTTATTTATTTATTTATTTTTTTTTTTTTTGTGCTGGATTCCATTTTTGATTTCATTTTATCCATTCCAGATTTCATTTTTTCAATTGCAGAGTTCACCATTGTTATTTCACCTCCCATCTTGTCCATTCTCATTTTCATTTCTTCCATTCCAGGTTTTACTGTTATTTCACCTCCCACTTTGTCCATGGCAGATTCCATTTTTGTTTATATCTTTTCCATTTTGGCCAATAATTTCTGAAGCATTTCCTCTTATGGTTTGTTATCCTACTTCTGACATCAGTGTGACAAAACCAACAACACAAAGTTGTACAAAACTAGTTTAATTTGTCACTAGAATCATTAGCCCAATGCTAACTTAAAATCGCTTTCACTTTTGACAAAAATGCAGAACAAAACACATCCATGTAATGTTCCTTTATGCCTCTGTTGCATATGCCAACTCACATTGCACTAAACTTCTCTATGTTCACTGCTCTCACGTTACAACTCTTAACAACTGCTGGGTATTTCCTTTTATAACCTTCTAGTCACAGAAGAAATGTTCTAGAAACAGTCTGTCAAATCAAAGGAGTGGAATATTGTTAAAATCTAATCTTCTAGATCAGCCGAAATTGAATGGTCTGAAAACATCATTGCAATAGAACAAAGAGACACATACTTCCAGCTCATGATGTCAACCAGCATCTGTCCTTGAATATTCAGTTCTTTAGCTCCTTTTGGGGGTAAATAAAAAAGCTTGTGGACTGGGATGACTTGCACTTAATTCCTTTACAATAGATTAGATTAGATTGATTTGCATTCAGTAGGTTCACTTGTAGCCAGAAAAGGCTGTGAACATTGAACATGTCTAGAGGTATAAAGTTTAATAGTGTATATATGTACAAAAGTTAACATAAGACACATGTTATAGTACACAGGCAATATGAACAACAATATGGAAAACAAAGCAGGGATAATTATATATGATACAAAATGAAACACTTTTTAAACCAGCTTTCACTTGGCTTATGCCAGTACGTCTCAACCTTTTTGCAATGGATACCATTCTTGTTATTTATTAAATACATATAGATTAAAAATAAACTTTCAGCTTGCATCAAATATTTATAAGTAATGATTTGTCATTGGAATAGTTAAATACTACTTATAGAGCTACAGAAGCATTATCAGGATAATTTGTCATTCAGATAATCTTGTACAGAATAAAAAGATTTTGAGCAAAGGTACTCTCTAACAGCTTTTTTAAAAGCACCGAAATTATCAACTTTTTCTTTAAGAACATTAGGAAGTGCGCCAAATATTTTGATAGTTTCATAATACACACCTTTCTGGAAGCAAGAAAGTTTAGCACTGGGATAATGGATATTATACTTTGTCTAGTGTTTATTTTGTGAATTACATTATTTGTTGCAAATAAGGCACGATTGCATACAAAGAATTTTAGGATCGAGAATATATACATGCAAGGAAGCGTTAATATCTTCAATCTTGTAAAAAGATCTTTACAGGAGCATCTGGTGTGGGTGTTAGTAATGATTCTTATAACCCTCTTTTGCATAAGGAATATTTTTTTACTTTCTACTGAGTTGCCCCAAAATAATATTCCATACTCCATAATAGAGTTAAAGTATGCATAATATACCAATTTAAGTGTGTCAATAGAACTCACATTAACCAGCTCTCGGATAGCATAACAGGCAGAGCTAAGTTTAGGTAAGATATAATTTATGTGAGCTTTCCAATCTAAACATCTGTCCACTTGAAGGCCCAGAAATTTTATGCTGTCAATTTCTTCTAATAACATATCATTAATCCCGATTTCTATTTCAGTATGTGATGTACGACAGGTTATAAATTTGACCACTTTTGTTTTGTCTAGATTCACAGATAATTTGTTTGCTTTAAACTAGCATGACATACAGTTCAAAACATAATTCATTTTAATTGTACACTCGTTTAAATTTGTACTGGTCACCAGGACACTAGTGTCATCAGCAAAAAGAACTGTACTTGCAATGTCCTTTATATAAAGTGAGAGGTCATTTATATAGATAAGAAATAATAAAGGCCCTAACACGGAACCTTGGGGTACTCCATGAGTTACTATTTTCCAGTTCGAAGTTTGTTTTTCATAACCAATATCACTGACAGCTACTTCAACACTCTGTTTTCTTTCATTTAGATATGATACAAACCATCTTAAATGTTCATTTTTTATCCCATAGAATTCCAGTTTTGCTATAAGAATGTCATGATTAACACAATCAAAAGCCTTTGCTAGATCACAAAAAATTCCACCTACATGTCTTTTATCATTTAAGGCAGTCAACACTTCATGTGTAAGCTTGTAAGTTGCATTATTAGTCGATATTCCTTTTCTGAATCCAAACTGATCACTGACAAGTATGTTGTTACATTCAAGGTGTTTATACAGTCTGATGAACGTTACTTTTTCAAGAACTTTTGAAAATATTGGCAAGAGAGATATTGGTCTATAATTTGAAACATTATTGCGTTGGCCTGTTTTGAAAAGAGGTTTAACAACTGAGTATTTCATTCTGTCAGGGAAAATACCAGTCTTTAGAGACTCATTACATAAATAACTAAGGGGAATGCTAATTTGTGAGGAGCAAGATTTTAGGATTTTTGTAGTTATTTCATCATAACCGGAAGAATTCTTCATTTTTAAAGAGTCAATAATTTTATTTATTTCGGAAGGTGTAGTTAAACTGATTTTAAATGTAGGTACATTGTTTGTGAAACTTGAACTTAGAAATTCTAGTGCTGCATCTTTACTTCCATAATTAATATTTAATTTTTTTGTTACATCCAAAAAGAATCTGTTAAACAATTCTGCAACTACAAGAGGTTTGGCAATTTCATGATTGTCAACATTGAGTGTTATTGGGCAATTTTCTGATGAGTGTTTACGTGTCACATTTTTTATTATATTCCAAGTGGTTTTTATTTTATTGTCTGAGTTTTGAATTAGTTTATTATAATGCAATACTTTAGCTGCTATTATTACCTTCTTTAGAAGTTTACAATATTTTTTGTAGTACTTTTTTAAATACAAATTGTTACTGATTCTAACTTGCTGATATAGTTCTCTTTTGTGCCTGCATGAGGGTTTTGTTGTTGTTGCCATGACAATATACAACCAAAATAAAATAACTAAGCTCTCCAAAAAGCTGACACAGTCCAGCTCACATGTCTCTTCTCCTAAAAAAAAAATAATAATATAATAATAAATAACCAAGCTTTCTGATTTGTATTTTGTCACCAAAAATATTTTCTCAATGCCATTTGCCACATATTGCTTTTTTACACCATTCACTTGCTCCTGGACATTCAGATAAAATCTTCTCTACATTTTCTGCTTTTGTACAAATAGGATAAATTTGGCATTCCCAATTTCTGCTATAGCCTTTGAGGCCCATATTTTAATCTAAACTATGCTAATACTTCAATCTCTTATTACACATACTAATATTCTAGTATTGCCTTTTGTCTCGTGATAAAACTTGAAGAATGCAGTGACTGTATTATCTATATCTTCAAATCTACTTGTGGTCAGTTTCCAGAAACCTCTCTCCAATTCCCTGTTCTCAGCCATATATCACTCATTGCTACCTGGTTAACTCTTTCCCAACTTTGTGAACCCAATATACATCCCCTGACTTAGAACCTGGAATTTTAAACCTCCTTTAAACAAGAGTCCTCCATCATTGTTGAATTCTGTATCAATATTTAAGAATTCTCTCCTTTACCCGTCCTTTCACACTTATCCACATAGTTTTCCACAGTACTCCTGACATGAGTACTATTTGTTACACTGCAGCATATTTGTATAAAACCTGATAAGCTCTCTTGTCCACCATTCTCCAACTTTCTGAAAGTTTCCAACTTGCCAAGTTTTTCTGAAAGCCTAAGAGTACTTTTGTGCAGATTTTCTCACTAAACTTGGCATGTATCCTCAATATTCCATACTTCAGGTCTTCAGAACGTGATAAATCTTTAGTGTTTTCATGTTGAAATGTTGGATTCATCACTGTGCCACATGCTCACTAACGACCCTTCTCCTTCCACTTCATATATTCTTTGAGCTACAGCAGCAGCTTTATAATGTTGTTTCCAGTAGTGTTTTAGAAGGACTCTAAGCTCAAACTTTATCTCCATTTTGTGATTGTTTATTAACAACTGAAGACTGATGCATGCTCGCAAAGTACGCAACACTAGCTATTGTATCCTGTAAATAGCATTGCTAAACCAAAGAAACCCAATAAATTTTCCAAAACACCAAAATTAAAAAACTGACTTTACTTATGAGACATCCAAATATATTTGGTACTGAATACCATTTGAATAGATGGGGTGAATTGGGATTCATGATACAGCAAACAACAGTAAGCATTAATATAATTTTGTGTTTCATTGAATCATAGTCCTTACGCGTTAAAAACAGTAAGCATGCTCTGCACCTGTGAATGTCTTTGCTGATTGATGGTGATGAGATTATTATAATGCACTGTACTGCACTCTTAACGCACTATCAGATGTATAGTAAATTTGAGCATTTGAAAATCATTTGATCTTGCAACTTACTCTTGATTCAGTGTCGGTGGTGGCACATTTTTGTATAATTAATTTTTAATTATCTATATATTGTTTTATTGATTCATATTCAATGACATAAATATGTGGAATAGTCAGTGAAGTCCAATATTGATGTTTTCATTTGTTAAAATGATGGATGATTAAGGTTGTGTTTAATAATATTTGTTATTACTGAACACTATTACAGGTAGTGGCAGTGCTCCTTTCTCTGAACCTAGTTGATCGACTGGGGCGCAGACCAAGCATCATTGTAGGAACCACTTGCATGATGTTGAGTCTTGCAATGCTCGGAGCCATTGCCACTGTAGCAGATGGTGAAGAAGATAATCCTGAGCTTGTGCTGCCAAAGTTTGAAGGAGACAATTGCAGAGGTGCAGATGTAGGAGGTGCAATGCCATTGGTACTGCATCCTGGTGGAGCTTTCAAACTTGCCACTGTTATGCCACAGCAGCCAACTGATATACCTCCACCATTTCCAATGCTACCTACTCCAGTCTCATTAGTGGCAGAAGATACCTATGCTGTGGCTACTCCTCTCTGTGGAACAGCAGCAAAATCATCATTAAGTGCACCACTTCGCTACCTAGCAGCTATAGCTGTTGTTGTTTTTGAGGTGGCTTACTGGCTTGGACTGGGCTGTGCCAGTTGGGTATTGCTTGCAGAGATCTTTCCAACTAGGATGAGGATTCATGGATTATCAGTAGCCTTTGCTTTGCGCTGGGTTGCTGATATGGTGGTGCCTATCACCTTTGTTCCCCTCATGAGTAAGTTGAGCTTCTTTCCATTCTTGCATGTAGTGAAGTATTTCTTCATATTTTCCATAGAGTTTTGGACATTACAGAAAATTATTGTCGTCATTTGACATTTTTTAACTTTGACTCCTTTAGGTCAATTAAAAAACTGATGCACTGCATGTCTATTACCTTTTAGAGTTGTAAAAATATGGTATAACACTGTATAGTATGAAAATGAGACATATAGTACTGCATTTTATCCTGTATTAGCAGTAGTGATATAATTTGGTGCCACCTGCATAACATATATTTATCACTGTATACATCTCAAACAACCTGTTTGTAGTTCTGGAATGTTCCTGATATTTGCAAATGTTCTAGTAATGGCATGTAGGGTATTTAAGGCTTGACATGATTAGAACTGCTGTAATTGTCAAATATTGTGTAGTAAAATATGTATGCTTGCTGAAGTGTGGGAACATTTTGACAGTCGGCAAGTACAGGGCAAGATAGCGATACATTGTTAAGTATTGTAGAACTATGTACAAGGACTGATCAACAAAGACTGAGACTGATTTTTTTTTCACAGATGCTTATTACTGCAATTCAATGTTTACATGGTCTTTTTCAAAGTAGTCCCCTCCTACTTCAATGCACTTTTTATAGCGTCTCTGCCAGTCCTTAAACACATGCTGCAGACCATTCTTTGTCAGGTCCTTGAGAATCGCCTCACTTTTCTTGAGCACTGCTTCAGAGTTCTCAAATCGAATACCTCTAAGCTTTGCCTTTAGTGATGGGAATAAAAAAAAGTCATAGGGTGCAAGATCTGGGCTATAAGGTGGATGTGGTACACAGTTAATTTTGAATCGAGCCAGAAACTGCATGACTTGATTTGCAACATGAGGCCGTGCATTGTCATGATAAGTCGCCACCCAGTCCGAGAAAGCTGTAGTCGTTTCTTTGCAATGTGCTTCCTCAGTGTAGCCAATACTGACGTGTAGTATGCTGCTGTAACAGTAGTGTGAGGGGGAACTGCATGCTGGTAAATCATTCCATTACAGTAAAAAATGTGATTACCATTACTTTTCCTGCAGATGGAACAACTTTTGCCTTTTTTTGGTGTTGGAGAACCTGGCGATTTCCACACTGGGATGGCTTGTTTTCCTTCAGGATCATAATGATGCAGCCATGACTCATCACCGGTGATAATCGAAGTTTAGGGGTATTTGATTTGAGAACTCTGAAGCAGTGCTCATGAAAAGTGAGGCAATTCTCAAGGACCTGACAAAGAATGGTCTGCAGCACATGTTCAAGAACTGGCAGGGATGCCAGTGCATTGAAGTAGGAGGTGACTACTTTGAAATGGATCATGTAAACATTGAATTGCAGTAATAAACATCTGTGGAAAAAATCAGTCTCAGTCTTTATCAGCCCTCGTAGAACGTTAACTTTTTTGGAATACTACAGTGAAGCGAAACATAATTAAATTCAAGATGAGTTGTGTTTTAACATGTAAGCTTCACTTACGTACCTATATTAAGGTCATGTTTCGCAAACCATTGCTCGTCAGAGCTGAAGATGTGGGCAATAGTTCACAAAACATGTCCTCAACGCAGGTAGTAAGTGAAGCTTATGTGTTAAAATATGACTCATCTTGAATTTTATTATTGTAGAACTGTTTACAGCAATGTTCTTGCTACAGGACCTTGTGAAGATGTCAACATATGTAAATATTATCCACAATCTGTTAAACGAATGGCTTTAGCAGTGTCACAAGAACTTTACATAGTGAACATCTTCTGTATTTTATCCTAGTACTTTGCCGTTTCCGACAGCAGTATCTGCAAGTACCAACAACATGCCTAACATCAATTTGCAATAGATTTAGCTCCAACTGTTACCAACGGCGAAGTAGACAAAGCTATTGCATGGGCAGTTTGTAGTTCTGGCATTTCTTTATCAATGATTGAATTGGAATACTGGGAACAAGCTTTCCAAATGATTTGCTCTGGCTATGATCTACCTAACCATCATTCTCTGGATGGAGCTTTACTCAGTGCAAAATACTACTGAGTACAGATGATTGTAGCAAAAAAACTCCATCATGCAAATGGTCTTGGTTTTATATCCATTGGATGGTGATATATATCAGCGCACAAACTTGTGAATTTCATTGTTAGTACCCCTATATTTTACAAAAGTATTTGGCATGGTGTACAATGAGAAACTCAAATTTATTACTTCAAACATAAACTCAGAAATAGGCCAAATCGTAGAATGTGGAATAATGATAGCCACAAAAGAAGGAAACATAAGTAAAGCACTTGAATTATTAAAGTTACTAGTATCTAAAGCAGGGAGAGAAATGAAAATAAAGCAGGTAAAGAAACAAATAAAAGAAGGATGATATGATGAAGAATGCAAATTAGTAAAAGGAACAGTATTCAGAGATCTAAAAAGATGGAGGAGCACTGAAGACAAATTAGATAGGCAAATTTTGATGAAAAGTAAAAGGGGTGCTTAGAAAAAAAGAAAAAGGAATGGCAGGAAAGTATAAAAAATAAACTACGAGATGCATTAGAAGTGTGTGTGTGTGTGTGTGTGTGTGTGTGTGTGTGTGTGTGTGTGTGTGTGTGTGTGTGTGTGTGTGTGTGTGTGTGTGTGTGTGTGTGTGTGTGTGTGTGTGTGTGTGTGTGTGTGTGTGTGTGTGTGTGTGTGTGTGTGTGTGTGTGTGTGTGTGTGTGTGTGTGTGTGTGTGTGTGTGTGTGTGTGTGTGTGTGTGTGTGTGTGTGTGTGTGTGTGTGTGTGTGTGTGTGTGTGTGTGTGTGTGTGTGTGTGTGTGTGTGTGTGTGTGTGTGTGTGTGTGTGTGTGTGTGTGTGTGTGTGTGTGTGTGTGTGTGTGTGTGTGTGTGTGTGTGTGTGTGTGTGTGTGTGTGTGTGTGTGTGTGTGTGTGTGTGTGTGTGTGTGTGTGTGTGTGTGTGTGTGTGTGTGTGTGTGTGTGTGTGTGTGTGTGTGTGTGTGTGTGTGTGTGTGTGTGTGTGTGTGTGTGTGTGTGTGTGTGTGTGTGTGTGTGTGTGTGTGTGTGTGTGTGTGTGTGTGTGTGTGTGTGTGTGTGTGTGTGTGTGTGTGTGTGTGTGTGTGTGTGTGTGTGTGTGTGTGTGTGTGTGTGTGTGTGTGTGTGTGTGTGTGTGTGTGTGTGTGTGTGTGTGTGTGTGTGTGTGTGTGTGTGTGTGTGTGTGTGTGTGTGTGTGTGTGTGTGTGTGTGTGTGTGTGTGTGTGTGTGTGTGTGTGTGTGTGTGTGTGTGTGTGTGTGTGTGTGTGTGTGTGTGTGTGTGTGTGTGTGTGTGTGTGTGTGTGTGTGTGTGTGTGTGTGTGTGTGTGTGTGTGTGTGTGTGTGTGTGTGTGTGTGTGTGTGTGTGTGTGTGTGTGTGTGTGTGTGTGTGTGTGTGTGTGTGTGTGTGTGTGTGTGTGTGTGTGTGTGTGTGTGTGTGTGTGTGTGTGTGTGTGTGTGTGTGTGTGTGTGTGTGTGTGTGTGTGTGTGTGTGTGTGTGTGTGTGTGTGTGTGTGTGTGTGTGTGTGTGTGTGTGTGTGTGTGTGTGTGTGTGTGTGTGTGTGTGTGTGTGTGTGTGTGTGTGTGTGTGTGTGTGTGTGTGTGTGTGTGTGTGTGTGTGTGTGTGTGTGTGTGTGTGTGTGTGTGTGTGTGTGTGTGTGTGTGTGTGTGTGTGTGTGTGTGTGTGTGTGTGTGTGTGTGTGTGTGTGTGTGTGTGTGTGTGTGTGTGTGTGTGTGTGTGTGTGTGTGTGTGTGTGTGTGTGTGTGTGTGTGTGTGTGTGTGTGTGTGTGTGTGTGTGTGTGTGTGTGTGTGTGTGTGTGTGTGTGTGTGTGTGTGTGTGTGTGTGTGTGTGTGTGTGTGTGTGTGTGTGTGTGTGTGTGTGTGTGTGTGTGTGTGTGTGTGTGTGTGTGTGTGTGTGTGTGTGTGTGTGTGTGTGTGTGTGTGTGTGTGTGTGTGTGTGTGTGTGTGTGTGTGTGTGTGTGTGTGTGTGTGTGTGTGTGTGTGTGTGTGTGTGTGTGTGTGTGTGTGTGTGTGTGTGTGTGTGTGTGTGTGTGTGTGTGTGTGTGTGTGTGTGTGTGTGTGTGTGTGTGTGTGTGTGTGTGTGTGTGTGTGTGTGTGTGTGTGTGTGTGTGTGTGTGTGTGTGTGTGTGTGTGTGTGTGTGTGTGTGTGTGTGTGTGTGTGTGTGTGTGTGTGTGTGTGTGTGTGTGTGTGTGTGTGTGTGTGTGTGTGTGTGTGTGTGTGTGTGTGTGTGTGTGTGTGTGTGTGTGTGTGTGTGTGTGTGTGTGTGTGTGTGTGTGTGTGTGTGTGTGTGTGTGTGTGTGTGTGTGTGTGTGTGTGTGTGTGTGTGTGTGTGTGTGTGTGTGTGTGTGTGTGTGTGTGTGTGTGTGTGTGTGTGTGTGTGTGTGTGTGTGTGTGTGTGTGTGTGTGTGTGTGTGTGTGTGTGTGTGTGTGTGTGTGTGTGTGTGTGTGTGTGTGTGTGTGTGTGTGTGTGTGTGTGTGTGTGTGTGTGTGTGTGTGTGTGTGTGTGTGTGTGTGTGTGTGTGTGTGTGTGTGTGTGTGTGTGTGTGTGTGTGTGTGTGTGTGTGTGTGTGTGTGTGTGTGTGTGTGTGTGTGTGTGTGTGTGTGTGTGTGTGTGTGTGTGTGTGTGTGTGTGTGTGTGTGTGTGTGTGTGTGTGTGTGTGTGTGTGTGTGTGTGTGTGTGTGTGTGTGTGTGTGTGTGTGTGTGTGTGTGTGTGTGTGTGTGTGTGTGTGTGTGTGTGTGTGTGTGTGTGTGTGTGTGTGTGTGTGTGTGTGTGTGTGTGTGTGTGTGTGTGTGTGTGTGTGTGTGTGTGTGTGTGTGTGTGTGTGTGTGTGTGTGTGTGTGTGTGTGTGTGTGTGTGTGTGTGTGTGTGTGTGTGTGTGTGTGTGTGTGTGTGTGTGTGTGTGTGTGTGTGTGTGTGTGTGTGTGTGTGTGTGTGTGTGTGTGTGTGTGTGTGTGTGTGTGTGTGTGTGTGTGTGTGTGTGTGTGTGTGTGTGTGTGTGTGTGTGTGTGTGTGTGTGTGTGTGTGTGTGTGTGTGTGTGTGTGTGTGTGTGTGTGTGTGTGTGTGTGTGTGTGTGTGTGTGTGTGTGTGTGTGTGTGTGTGTGTGTGTGTGTGTGTGTGTGTGTGTGTGTGTGTGTGTGTGTGTGTGTGTGTGTGTGTGTGTGTGTGTGTGTGTGTGTGTGTGTGTGTGTGTGTGTGTGTGTGTGTGTGTGTGTGTGTGTGTGTGTGTGTGTGTGTGTGTGTGTGTGTGTGTGTGTGTGTGTGTGTGTGTGTGTGTGTGTGTGTGTGTGTGTGTGTGTGTGTGTGTGTGTGTGTGTGTGTGTGTGTGTGTGTGTGTGTGTGTGTGTGTGTGTGTGTGTGTGTGTGTGTGTGTGTGTGTGTGTGTGTGTGTGTGTGTGTGTGTGTGTGTGTGTGTGTGTGTGTGTGTGTGTGTGTGTGTGTGTGTGTGTGTGTGTGTGTGTGTGTGTGTGTGTGTGTGTGTGTGTGTGTGTGTGTGTGTGTGTGTGTGTGTGTGTGTGTGTGTGTGTGTGTGTGTGTGTGTGTGTGTGTGTGTGTGTGTGTGTGTGTGTGTGTGTGTGTGTGTGTGTGTGTGTGTGTGTGTGTGTGTGTGTGTGTGTGTGTGTGTGTGTGTGTGTGTGTGTGTGTGTGTGTGTGTGTGTGTGTGTGTGTGTGTGTGTGTGTGTGTGTGTGTGTGTGTGTGTGTGTGTGTGTGTGTGTGTGTGTGTGTGTGTGTGTGTGTGTGTGTGTGTGTGTGTGTGTGTGTGTGTGTGTGTGTGTGTGTGTGTGTGTGTGTGTGTGTGTGTGTGTGTGTGTGTGTGTGTGTGTGTGTGTGTGTGTGTGTGTGTGTGTGTGTGTGTGTGTGTGTGTGTGTGTGTGTGTGTGTGTGTGTGTGTGTGTGTGTGTGTGTGTGTGTGTGTGTGTGTGTGTGTGTGTGTGTGTGTGTGTGTGTGTGTGTGTGTGTGTGTGTGTGTGTGTGTGTGTGTGTGTGTGTGTGTGTGTGTGTGTGTGTGTGTGTGTGTGTGTGTGTGTGTGTGTGTGTGTGTGTGTGTGTGTGTGTGTGTGTGTGTGTGTGTGTGTGTGTGTGTGTGTGTGTGTGTGTGTGTGTGTGTGTGTGTGTGTGTGTGTGTGTGTGTGTGTGTGTGTGTGTGTGTGTGTGTGTGTGTGTGTGTGTGTGTGTGTGTGTGTGTGTGTGTGTGTGTGTGTGTGTGTGTGTGTGTGTGTGTGTGTGTGTGTGTGTGTGTGTGTGTGTGTGTGTGTGTGTGTGTGTGTGTGTGTGTGTGTGTGTGTGTGTGTGTGTGTGTGTGTGTGTGTGTGTGTGTGTGTGTGTGTGTGTGTGTGTGTGTGTGTGTGTGTGTGTGTGTGTGTGTGTGTGTGTGTGTGTGTGTGTGTGTGTGTGTGTGTGTGTGTGTGTGTGTGTGTGTGTGTGTGTGTGTGTGTGTGTGTGTGTGTGTGTGTGTGTGTGTGTGTGTGTGTGTGTGTGTGTGTGTGTGTGTGTGTGTGTGTGTGTGTGTGTGTGTGTGTGTGTGTGTGTGTGTGTGTGTGTGTGTGTGTGTGTGTGTGTGTGTGTGTGTGTGTGTGTGTGTGTGTGTGTGTGTGTGTGTGTGTGTGTGTGTGTGTGTGTGTGTGTGTGTGTGTGTGTGTGTGTGTGTGTGTGTGTGTGTGTGTGTGTGTGTGTGTGTGTGTGTGTGTGTGTGTGTGTGTGTGTGTGTGTGTGTGTGTGTGTGTGTGTGTGTGTGTGTGTGTGTGTGTGTGTGTGTGTGTGTGTGTGTGTGTGTGTGTGTGTGTGTGTGTGTGTGTGTGTGTGTGTGTGTGTGTGTGTGTGTGTGTGTGTGTGTGTGTGTGTGTGTGTGTGTGTGTGTGTGTGTGTGCTTTTACTACATGTGGCGCCGCAGGCGATTGCAATAGAAGAAAAAGATAGTAAAGCAATATGCGAAATAGTGGAAAAAGCACATAAGGGATGGAAAGAATTTAAAATATCACCTCAGGAATGGTTCAGGTATTTTAGAGACTTAATAGGAGATGATGAAGAAGCTAGGGATGTTAGAAGGCTGGCAACGGAAAGAGTTAAAAATAGAATACTATTATGTAATTCCCTTCATGGAAGTGTTGAAAACAGTGTTGTAATAAATTAAATGTAAAGGGAGTCGATTAATGACACTAAACAACACTTTTAAATTTTCCTGGAACATGTTTCAGAGGCTATTCCCTCCATTGTCAACCGTACATTGACTGCTTCTCAGTGGTGTAGCTGGTGATATTTTGTCACAGGTCTTCTCTGGTGGCGGTTCGAGGAACTTGCTGAACAAATCTTTCTAGGGGATGTCGAAATTGAATACTTTGTTCCTATTCTTTTAACTCTGGCAATGATATGTAGATGACATCTTTGCAATAGTACCAAAAAAAAAAGAACATAACACATAAAAACTAATGGCTACAACCCAAGATCCCACAAAAAGGCAACCTTCAATAGTTTAACACACAGACTGGTCAACATCTCTCTCACAGCAGAAGAATACAAAACAGAATACAACAAAATTATTGAAATAGTACAAAAAATGACTTTTCCGAATCATTAGTAGACAGAAAAGTGAACTTAGCAAAAAAGAAGCAGCTAATAAAGGAAACCACATCCTTCTCAGCTACAGAAACTAATATGATATTCAAAAAATTCACTTACCATCCATGGGCCTTTGATAAATTCAGAAAAGTATTTAAAAAACAAAACATTCAACTAGCACCAGTCAACCATTACTCCTTAAAAAACCTAATTTGCTCAAACATCAAGGATGCCATTCCATCTAACAAAAAATCTGACATATATCAAATTGAATGCTGTGACTAGTCAAATTTATATTGGAATAACCAAAAGAAATTTAGAAACAAGAGCAAAGGAACACTTTAGGTACATAAAATACAAACAATTAGAAAAATCAGCAGTTGTCCGCTTTTTTCGGGAAAAAAAACCACTACAGAAATCCAGAACCAAAACTGCTTAAACATAGAACAGGAAAACAAGAACTGTCCACATGGGAACAAATCTTCATTTCAAAAAATAGGAACAAAGTATTCAATTTCGACATCCTCCAGAAAGATTTGTTCAGCAAGTTCCTCAAACTGCCACCAGAGGAGATCTATGACAAAATATCGCCAGCTACACCACTGAGAACCAGTCAATGTCCGGTTGACAATGGAGGGAATAGCCTCTGAAACATGATCCGGGAAAGTTTAAAAGTAAGTGTTGTTTAGTGTCATTAATCGACTCCCTTTAAATTTAATGTACTATTATATAAAAATTATTTGTGGTTGGTTTATTGACACTCGTCACTTACTTTTTCATATATTTATGAGAGACTAGTTTCAAAGGCCCTGGCCTCCATTTTCAATCTCTTTCCCTATGTTTCAAATTGGAAGAGTTCTGGAGTCCAGCTAATCGAATGTGTTAGCGCACTCAGCATTGACAGCTTGTTACCCCCTCTCTTTTTATATTTCCCTCTCTCTTGCACACTCATACAACATGCAGGTCTGCTTAGTGCTAGATGTAAAGGTAACCAAATTAAATTTTCCAAACTTTTATAAAGATGCAGTTGCCAAAATCAAAATTGGAAAAAGTATTTTTGCAAATTATGTATATTTTAAATGCTATAATTATAATTATAGTTTATGAATTTCCTGTTTTTCTAATTCAGTGGAACTGCCAGTGGCTCATCCATTTTGCTGTCAATGTCACTTATGTCAAGAGACAGTTTGTCATTGTGACTGTCTTCATTGTCTGAGTCTTGCAAATTTATGATTATAGGTTTCAAAATCTCGTCACATGCTAAGTCTTTCTTAAAATTGTCTTCTTGTAGGTTTTCTGCATGTCTCATACAGTTTTCCCAGTTACCTTGTTAATTTCTTTATGAACAAGTAGTTTAATGTCTGTCAGTTTAAAAGCATTATTTCTGTTTGCAACCCCCCATTATATTTGAGCCCACACCAATTCAGTTGGATTATATTGGCAGTGGTAAGGCAGGAGGCGTATTACCTCGTATCCCATTTCAATTGCAAGTTGATCCAGCTGATACACTTTTTCCGTGTTTTTAAATGGAAGTACTCTTTGCAATAACTCGTTTTTAGTTTGTTTCCGAGAATTCAACCCCCTTCTTTTTGCAACCGTTCAACAATTTTGTTCTTTCTGCTGGCCAAATTCGCTATTTTATTTGCAATTATCGAATGATAAGGCACATTATCCATTATAAGAGTGCTTCCCTCTTCTAAATAATTTAAGAATCTGTTAGGAAACCATTCTTTAAATGTATCAGCTGTCATCTCTACATGATAGTCTGAGGTACTTTTGGAGAGAAAAATTCATCTGCCTTCTGCATGACAAATGATAAGCCGACTGACTGCCTTTTCTAACAGGTACGTTTAGGCCACCCATTTTTGAGGAGTCTGGCCATATTGACTTTTGAGTGTGGTTTTTATTTACTCATGTCTCGTCTAAGTAAAAGATAGGTCTCGCATCACCAGAATGTCTAATTTTATGCATTTTGTGTAAGAATTTTAATTTTGCCGCAACAATATCACTCCTCTCCATTAAAAATTGATGCCCATCATTTGTCTTTCTGTACCTGAACCCTAATCCCCTCAAAATTCTGAAAGTTGATGATTTTGACCCAGTGTATGATATTTTAGTTCTAAGAGAACCAGCTATTTTCCGTATAGTTGGAAGTTCACCTTGGTCATAAAACTCAAACACAGTTCTATGTATAATGTCCTTGCCAAAGTGACTTAAATTTGTAATTCTCTTCGGAGGACCAACATGTTTTCTGGGCAACACAAACACTTGGGCTCCGCTGGAATCAGATTTTTTTTCCACTCCTCAAATGCGGGACACACTTGCTTTACCTACACCGCATGCTTCAGCAGTAAGCCGTCAAACATTTTTGAAATCGAGTTGATTTCTATATTCCTTATTGCCCAATTTTTGAAGAATGTGTAGAACTTAAAAATAATACTTTGAGCCTGACTTTGCAATACCTGCCTGTTTGACTCGCCACTAAATTCACTGCAAGAAGCCATTGCACTATTTAACTCTTACTCTACTGTTGTCTAAAGAACAACTGAATAATATTGATTTGAACTCTCTAGAGTAAATAAACACTGCTTATCCAGCATTCATTCACAAACATAAGCATACAGTATTTCACAGGCTAACAGGAAATGAAGTGTTCGCTCTTTCTCGAATTTAACACCTTGGCTTAATCAAAGTAATTCTGTTATGTCATGTCAATAGTTAAAATTTCAGTTCTGGGTAATTACAAGTATATGTACAAACATACAAACCAACTAATAATGACAGTGCTTTACCTCATGATTTGAGCTGATACACTTTTACATGGTTTTTAAATGGAAGAACAACTGAATAATACTGCTTTGAACTCTCTAGATTAAATAGAGATTATGAACCATTTATAAACAAAGATATGTGACCAGACACGTTCTGCCAGGCCAACAGGAAGTGTACCGTTTCCTTTTGCTCGAATTTAAGAAACATCTTGGCTTATTCAAAGTAATTCTTTTATCATGATATGTCAATGGGTTATGTTTCAGTTCTGAGTAATTACAAATATACGTACATGCATACATGCCAACCAATAATGTTATTCATTGCAGTGCTTACGTCGCGATGCATTGTTATAATATTATAGTGCTTTATTTGTATTAGGAAAACTATTGAGCTAAAAATATGGGGGTTTTAGAGTTATATTAGATAAAGTCTGTTTAGCGAACGTGTGTGCAGTTCCCAGTCAAAGGGACCTCAAAGGACGGGACCTCCCCGCCCACTAATGACCGTCATAAATCTATCTCCACACTTCAGAAATGGAACACTGACGTTGGGGACCAATAGCCCATTTGTGGAAAATGACAGTTGCATGTCTACTCCGCGTGGAGTCTCAGTTGCCAAATTTCCAACTTCCAGTTGTTCTGTTTCATTAGGTGCAAGACGGTGATGTTAAAATGTTGCAACATTGTAGAAAGGACCGTCAGGAGGAGGGTCCATGTTGTAAAACGATTATGAGGGTTTGTCAAAGAAAGCGGCCGCCGTGCACTTGCGTTGGGTAGACAGACTTTACATTACTCTCTACCTTCCACATGGATCAGTTTTGGCAAAATATGAGTTTTTGTCTTAGCACAAATAGTATTTAATAGAGATTGATTAGGTTAGCGCTCATCACATACCACCTAGGGGGTATGCAATACGACAACACCACAGGTCTCCGATTGTTTGATCACCTGGTAGTACTCAAGGACAAACATAATCCCATTTGAAACAGTTAGTAGATGGTAAATTTACATTGATAGAAGTAATTCATCTGTTAAAAACTCTGAAAAAGTTAAAGCAGTGGGGATAAATGGCATTCGAGGAGACTTTTGGAAAAAATAACAATACTAGGAAAGGCCCCCAGAGTGAGCATTTTTCTTCCTGAACGTGTAGCTGATCGAGTAGTTTGTTATGGTATAGGAGTGACACAATTGAGATGAGAGGGTTGTCCTGCAGGTAGAACGTGGTGCTCCTGCTGTGAAAGTTATGCATTTACAACAGCAAGTTGAAAATAGTTTACATCATTGTGACTTGAGTATTCTTTTGAAAGTAATGAGTCGGTAATTCAAAAACAAACATCACTTAAATTATCCTTACTTGGGCATGTTTCGGAGAACATTTTGTCCCCATCATCAGCAGTTATCCGACTGGTTGGATCTGTGGTTTCTTGAAGTGAGCTGGTTTTCTGTGGCGGCATCTGTTGTCTGTGAGATGAACTTCTAAAGAGAGTTTTCAGGCAGCAATTCGAAATTTAAAGTATACTTTTTGTTTTTTTAATTAGCAACTTTTCCCAAACATCGAGTTCGGCTGCATTACTGGCTGATTTTAATAGTTTTATATGTTTTTTTAATTAGCAACTTTTCCCAAACATCGAGTTCGGCTGCATTACTGGCTGATTTTAATAGTTTTATGTTTGGTACAATTTCATGATTGGTAGACCAGAAATGGTGAGCTATTGCTGATTTTTGTATTTGTTTGTATTTCATGCATCTCATATGTTCCTGTAACCTAATATGTTAACTTCTTTTGGTTTTTCCTATGTAGAACGTATTGCAATCTGAGATACATAACTGTTTCTGACCTTTGCTTCAAATAATATTGAGTATTCTTCTTCCTCTGGCTCTACAGTCCTTGAAGTTTGACCTTGGCCTCCCTAATGATATGCCACCATTTGACTCAGTCCTGTGATTTCCTTCCCCATGTTCTCACATCCGTGCTCTCAGATCTTCTTCCACATCATCAATCCATGTCAGCTTTGGGCATCTTCTTCTCCTTATTATCCAACCTTGCATTTAGTGTGATTTTAGGATCCTTTTATCTTCCATTCTCATCAAATGGACCAGCCATTGAAACCTTCTAACTTTTATACCATTCACTATAATCAAATCTCTATTTTGTTCTGCTATTTTATTATTTGTTCTGATACGCCAAATTCCACAATCACATACTGGACCATAAATCTTTCTTAATATCTTCCTTTCCCATGTTGCCCACATTGTTTTTGCTCACTCTGTTAGCATCCAGGCTTCACTTCCATATGTTACTATAGGCTTAATTATCACCTTATATAGCCATATTTTAACTTTCTTCCCAATATACCTGGCTTTCATTATATTACTGAGAGCATAGAGACATCGGTTACCTTTTGCTGTTCTTTCTCTAATTTCTGTCAGTATGTCATTATCCTTATTTATCATGGATCCTAAATAATTAAATGAGTTGACTTTTTCATATCTTTCTCCATTTAGTATTATATAATTTCCATTATTTACATTTTCCATGTATTTGGTTTTATTATAATTTATCTCCAGTCCTGCTGAAGTAGTCTCTGTCTGTAACTAGGTTAGAGTGACTTGAGTATACTACCATGTAAGTTATTCAATATACAAAGTGCTAAATATAGACAAATGTGTGCAAAACATTCTATTTTTGCATTCCTGCTTATATAATTTACATATCTTGAGTGCTTCTAACATATTCTTTAAGTAAAATGTGTCAGTATTTTAGTTAGTGTGTTTATATGTTAAAGCACTTAATGAACAGACCTTTTGAATTTAGTAGCAATTACATTTATGCCCATCATGTTCCAAAAACGAAATACACCTTCCATAGCTTTGCAAAACATACTGTCAGTGTCGGAGTTTGACCCCTGCCATCCATACAGTACTAACCGATAAGCTTCCAAACCTGTTTGGGAATAAAATTGCTCCCTCTAATAATGACAAATGTGTTAAATAAAATAAAGAGAATGAAGAGATACCAGAGTGCTGGGAAATAAATATGGTAGTACCAATATATAAAGGGAAAGGAGGTGAAAATAAGCCAGGAAGTTTCAGAGGAATAAGCTTTATCTGTACTAGGTAAAATATACTTAGGGATATTAGCAAATAGATTAAAGGATTGGGCGGGGGCAGAAAGAAAGATATCAGAATTTCAGGCAGGATTCAGGAAAGGTAAACAACAGTAGTTAATGAATTCATAATAAAGACAATTATTGATATAAACGAGATGCACTACAAATTGAGAATAAATGGAGTGATGAATTTATAAAAGAAGCAACTAAAATATATAAGGGAATTAAATTCTGTGTAAGATGTGAAAAGGAATAGAATCACAGAGGTGACAGAACAGAAGTTAAATTTAAGACAAGGCTGTAAACTGAGCCCCATTTTATTTATAGATGTTATAGTGAATAGAGTGAAAGGAAGAAATCAACACTGTCCAATAATAGAAAATGAAGAGATACCAGATTTGTTATATGCAGATGATCTGATGGTATGAGCAATAACATCAGTAGGATTACAAAGAGCAATAAATGAAATTCAAAAGTTCTGTGAAGATTGGGAAATTCAGATGAATACAAAAAAAGTCAAAAGTGTTGGTTTTCAAAAGAGGAACAATGGATTTTAGAGGGACAAAAAAGTTGTGAAAGAATTTGAGTACTTAGGACTTAGGATGAATAATAAGAGTTTGAGAAGCTCATGGCAGGAAGGTGGTAGCCAAAGGAAAGGCAGCAATGTCAAGAATAAGAATATGCAAAGCTAAACTCGATATGTCAAGCAAATGATTAGAGAGAATGTATGAAACACTGACAGAGTAAAAGATGTTGTGTGCTGCAGAAATATGGGGGATGTCATAAGTAATAAAATAGACCAGCTACACAAACAGTTTTCTAAAGAGATGTTGGGATTGCCTAGATCAGCTCCAGAAGTAGCCTTAGTAGAATTAGGAAAAACCAGAAGAAAAGATATAATAATTGTAAGAGTCCTGAAATTGTGGTATAAATGCTTGATAAAAGATGAAATCCTAAAGATATGCATGAATTAAGAAAAGAAAATGGGAAACAGAAAGAGTTGGTGGTCAGAGGCAGAAAAAACTGCAGAAGAAATAGCAATGGGGGACCTATGGAGACTAGAAAATAGGAATGTAGCAGGTTTTTTAAAATAGAACCAGAATGAAGGATATAGAAAGACATGGAATATGGGGAGGGTTAGAAAATAGAAAATAATTAAAGTTTTATAGGATAATAAAGAGAGAATGGAGAAGAGAAAGATATGTAGACCAATGTTACAGGCAGGAGAGGGAAGGAACAGCTTGGATTAGAATGGGATCAATGTTCTTAAGGGGACTAAGAGATAGCAGGATAGGAATATGTGAATTATGTAGAGAAACAGAAAGTACAGTTCATATTCTGACGGAGTGCAAATATCTAGCAGTATATAGACAGAAAGTATGTGAGAAGAGATGGGAAAAGATGCAGAGCAAGTTGATAGGTATAAAAATGGTTACAGGGAAAAAGGAAAGTAGAAATAGAAATATGAGGAACCTGTTTTGGAAAGCTAAAGAGAAGTTGATGAGAAAAGTAAAGTTTGGAAAAGAAAAAATGCTGGGACAACAAGGGGAAACAGCAAACTAGAATAGATGATGGAAGGGTGACTATGCTACTCAACAATGCCAGAAAGCTGAGCTACTAGTGTAAAAGATGGCGCCAAGCAATTTATACAATTAGGTTAAGTAAATTAGTATGTAATGTAGATAAAATATTATAAATAACAAGTTACATAAATAAATTCTATTCAGTTCTATTCTACTTCAAACATAATCAGTGTCGAACTAATACTCAATGCTCCATTTATTGCTAGTATTTACCTAGAACGCGTTTCGTTAGGACTTCCTAACATCATCAGCTGAGTCGACAACAGCTGATGATGTTAGGAAGTCCTAACGAAACACGTTCTAGGTAAATACTAGCAATAAATGGAGCATTGAGTATTAGTTCGACTCAAAATTGTATTAATTTTGTGCTTCATTGTATCATAGTCCTTAAACAACAGAATAATCAGTGTATTGGAATAAAGAGCACTTAGTAGAGTGTTGTAGTTTATTCATAATACTTGAATTCCTTCACTGTCAGTAGCTTCTGTTTTTTACAAATAATCAGAGTAATTGACGAAATAGGCAAAGACAGGTTCATGGCTGTGATCACCGATAAGACAGTAAATATGACAGCTGCATGGAAAATAGAAGACAAGTATAAACGTGCAGTAAATAGGATGTGCTGCTCTCTGTATGAATCTGTTAATGTAAAATATAATGGCCTTGAACATACTCGACAAACTACAGCAACAGTGCAAGAAAATAATAAGATTTAAGTATGGTCATGTCCTGCATGCTTTATTGAAATCTAAACAAGTTATTGGCCTGCGCTTGAAAACTCTCACATCCAACATGTTGGGCTTATGCTGTTTTCTGTTTTGAATGTTTGTTAAAAAATAGAGGCTATTTTGGAAGTCATTGTTTGCCCCATTGTTCTGTTTGATAGAAAATTTAAGACCTCAGTGCTAGCAGATGATATGTGGGAGAAGCTTGAGGAAACAAGTAATCAGTTACGACCAATGTTTGATGCCATCAATCAAACAGAGCCAGACAATGCAGTACTATCAGATATTCACACTCTTACGCAGCCATTTCACGTCCTGTAGATTCTACACTTCAAGATACTTGCTATGAGTGATGAACTAGCTATAAGAGACAAATTAAGATTAGGCAGACACTCATTTACAAAACTATTCATTCAGCTGCACATTTGCTGCATCTGGGATCTAGGGGTATGGCCCTGAATGGTGATGATGAGATCCAAGCACTTGACTGCATAACTGAAATGTGCAACATGTCAGGATCGAACAATTGAAAAATGGCGGTAATCTAGCTGAATTAAGAGTGTGCTTTTTTGTGGTCCCCGTTGAGATAGCTTATGGGAAGCAGTTCAACATGTGTTGCCTTCTGTCTGGTAATATCCACATGAAAGCCAGGAATAGGCAATGACAGAAAAACTCTCAGCTACAGAAACTAATATGATTTTCAAAAAATTCACTTACCATCCATGGGCCTTTGATAAATTCAAAAAAGTCTTCAAAAAACAAAACATTCAACTAGCACCAGTCAACCATTTCTCCTTAAAAAACTTAATTTGTTCAAACATCAAAGATGCCATTCCATCTAACAAAAAATCTGGTATATATCAAATTGAATGTTGTGACTGTAGTCGCATTTGTATTGGAAAAACCAAAAGAAATTTAGATACAAGAGCAAAGGAACACTGTAGGAACATAAAATATAAACAATTAGAAAAATCAGCAGTTGCCACGCATTTTGGGGGAAAAAACCACAACATAAATCCAGAAGCAAAACTACTAAAACATACATCAGGAAAACAAGAACTATCCACATGGGAACAAATCTTCATTTCAAAAAATAGGAACAAAGTATTCAATTTCGACATCTCCCAGAAAGAGTTGTTCAGCAAGTTCCTCAAATCGCCACCAGAGGAGACCTATGACAAAATATCGTCAACTACACCAATGAGAACCAGCCGATGGCCGGTTGAGGATGGAGGCAAAGTCTCTGAAACATGTTCCGGAAAAATTTAAAAGTGTTGTTTAGTGTCATTAATCAACTTCCTTTAAATTTAATTTATTATGACAACACTGTTTTCAACACTTCCAAGAAAAGAACAGAAAAACTGGTTTCATTGTAGTGGAATCACCAATAAAGGGACGATGTAGTAAATATTCAGTGGTCAGCTACGGAACTGAAGTAGCAGATATCATCGTAAGAACCACATGAAGGCACTGACACCGAGTAAACAGTGTTGTGTACATTAAGGGTGATGTAACAGTAATTATTATACTTATTTTCTGTATTTATCCATTGCATTGTAAGGATCAAAATTATCAAACTAATGTTTTGTTAAATATTCAGCGTATTACAGAACATTTATATATAACTCAGATGCATAAACACAACTACTATACCTTTATTTTCATTTCACTTGGTTGACAAAATATACATAATGACAAAAATATGCCATAGTAGAAAATTGAGAGTATAGTAACATAACTACTTCAATAGTATTCTTTACTTGCATTAAAATCACCATTTCTACCATCTATATCAATCTTACCAGGTATTATTCCATTTAAAATCCTGTTTTGGTATTATATGCCTTATACTTCTTGCATATTATATATGCATATTATATATATACTTCTTGCATATCATATATCTACTTTTTCTACTCACTGTTCTGCAAACTATTCATAAAACACCTTATTCTTCTCTGCACTCATTAATAATCAAGATAAACTTAGATAACATATTTACATATTTCATTTTAGGTACAATTGGAATAGAGTAGGGCAAAGTGATAGTCAATTTTTTATAAAGTGGATTGCAATGAAATTCCTTGTGATTTACATAACCAGGAGAAAAAATGAGTAGCAACCTGGCACTTGAAAAAGTATAAGTATTTGAAAATTCAAACCAATAGCAAGGAATATTTGGAATGGTTAAAGCCACAGCAAATGTTTTTTGAACTATATTTGTGTTTTAACAGAATACTGTTTTGATGCAGTAAAATTTTGTCTATCTGTTACAGTTTACCAAGTATATGAAAGTAATTTATAAAAAGAGGACTTAACAGCCTTTCCGCAGAAAGTTAAAGTTCGGCCATTATGTGTAAAATAAAATATATTGATGTTACAGTAAAATGTGCATAAATAATGCATAATTAACACAATAAATCTAAAACATGTAAATATCTTGTTTTAGTGTTTGCACAGTTCATATCTTACTTTAAGGAACTGGAGTTCATTAATGTAGAATTCTAGTTATGCTTACTTGTGGTGCTTGTTTTGAAACACTGTATCAACTAACAGCTATAGTATTAGTGTTATGAACATTATGCTGTGCATTGTTATATAAGGCATATGAGGTGGTGCACCTCAACTATAATAGGTGCAACTATCCTATTAATTGGGCACTCTTGCCTGGTTCAAATATCCATGGCATAGGTAAGCATTAGAAGCAGTTTTCCTATTTTTCATGAACCCAAAAATACTGTGGGGAATTAGTCATTATAATGTCTTGAGCTATAAGTGGCAGGAGTATCGTATGGGAGGGGATCCGTTCGCTTCAGCTGTTTTAGTGCAAGCGCTACGGACCCTTAGCACTTGTGGTACCTTTGACGTTACCAGAGGAACCTCAGGCCGAACATTCGTGCCCCTCCCTGAATGGGAGTTGTTCGGATTGGGTTGGACTCGACGGGGCAGTGTGTTCCCGACACCCGTGGGAGATTGGATACATCTCGCCAGGGCTCGGCCGGCCAGAGGGGGGCAGAGGGTTGCCTAAGAAGTACTGGGTACTAGCCTGAGAGAGCTGAGCAGTGTTAGTAGAAGGTGTGCTAGACCGCCAGGCAGCCCCACCGAGGTGTTCGGAAGTATTCTCTGTGCGGTTGACGTGCATAAGTCGCGTATCCACTTCCATCCCGTCTTGACGTCGTATATGAGAACCCCTAGTGGTTTACCGGGAAATACGCGAGTCAGTTGGAGAATTTAGTGTCATATCAGCATATTGGCTATAGTAGCTCAATGGTTGAGAGCAACCAGGCGGAGACCGGGAGATCCGTGGTTCAAATCCCAACTATAGCATTAAGTTTTTCAGTCTGACTCTATTCATCCAAACTTTAGCTTACACACGGCTAGTGCGAAAGAAATTAATATCCATCAAATTACATATAAGAAAGAATAGTGGTTTAACTATGAAGCCTGGGACTCAAGTACTTACAGCATAGGAAGTTGCCACAAAATGGTGCGTATGTCATTGTATATGAGAACCCCTAGTGGTTTACCGCGAAACATGCAAGTCAGTTACAGAATGTCGACACATTGGCCATAGCTCAATGGTTAAGAGCAACTGGATGGAAACTATGGCATTGAATTTTTCAGTCTGACTCTATTCATCCAAACCTTAGCCTACACACAGCCAGTGTGGAAGAAATGATTAACTTCCATATAGTGAACAAATTTCAAAAGTTTGATTATTGCTTAAAGCTACTCTATTCTTCTCCCATTATACTGCTCCCACTATACATCTAAGGAAATATGTAATAAATTAATTTCTACAAATGTTTATCTCAGTTAACCTGAAGTAGATAGAAGAAAAAAAAAATAAAAAAAAAAATCTACATTTGCATTACCAAGGCTTTGGCTTCTAGAAGCTAAACCAATTCATGGCATCTACCCATTTTATTCCTTTTAACTTTATTCTTTTATACTCTTACAAAACACAGTTGTGCAGATACATTTTATTTATAATTAAACTAGATAACTAATAAACCTAATGCTGCTTACTTCCAGCAGTTTACAATATAAATCTAACCTATTCAGCAATCTTATGAAAATTATACAACTAAAATTGTTTAAATAATTACAAGAGTCTGCCTAAGAAAAAAGAAAGAAAAAGAAGAAGTTATTTTTATTCTTTAATAAGATTGCTGACCTAACCTAAATTGGGTTTATCATATTTCTTCCTGTTGATCACGAGTTGTTCCTTTCTACATCTCCTGCCAGCCTCTATCCTTACATGGGTGTCCAAAGTTGTCATCATAGGTTGATCATCACGGGCTCCTCTTCTGAAGTAGGTTGTCATCTGAGGGTAGAAACGACTGCTCCTCCACTAATCCATTCAGTTACTATTCTGCCTCAATCTTTCTGACATCCTCGGTTGTGGTCCACTTAACCCATTAATAATGTATGTTGTCCTCAGTATCCAAAGTTGTCATCTTCAGTTGATCATCTTGGTCTGGGTAAGTTACCTGGATAAGGTTTTTTCCAGGGTTTTCCCTTATCCTGAAAGATGAATGTTGGGTAACTCTAAGCTCTAAGGATCCTGGGCTCATTTGAGCATCATGAGCATTCATTTGATCATCACTGGCTCCTTCTGGTCCTGAAGTGGGTTGTCATCTAAGGGTAGAATCGACTGCTCCTCCACTAGTCCATTCGATTACTATTCTGCCTCAATCTTTCTGACATCCTTAGTGGTTGGTGGTCTGCTTGTCCTGTTAATAATCTATGTTGTCCTCTTTGCTTTTGTTCCAGGTACTGTTCCAGCCTTAGTCTTGATACCTTGCCTGCAAGATCCTCTAAGATTTCACAATCTTCTTTCTTTTTAAGGATATCATCTAATAGTTTTGACTTTTAAAAGTTGCTTTTGTTCACTAAGTTATCTTCATGTTTTTTGCATTCAAACAATACATGTTCCGGAGTATCCTGAAGTTCACAAATACAACAATTATCCATTTCCTTCCTTATTTTCTTAAAATATGTACCATACGGTCCATGTCCTGATAAGAAATGTATTAATCCTTGTTTTGGATGTACATGTTTCATTCTAAGACAACGTATATTCGGAAAAAATTGGTGTACTCTTCTTCCTACTTCAGTATCATTCCATTCATCCGGCCAGTCATCCGCAAATTTCACATTAATCTCCTGTTTATTTGCACATCTTTTTCCAATCACCTCTTCTATCTTATCATATCTAGCTTTCTTAAACCAATAGATGGCTGCTCTTCTGATTATTTAATCTATAGGCCAAATTCCTAATATTACTAAAAGGACCATTGTTGCTGTTGTTTTAGTTGCTCCTGTAGATCTTAACAAAAATTGTCGCTGAACTCGCCTCACTATCTTAAGATATTTCTGTATTAGCAAACATGAGCCCAAACAGCCACACCATATCCCATAATTCTTATCATTATGCTGATATGATATATCCTCACAATTTCCAAAGATAATTTTAGTTCTTAGTCATCAAAGTTGCCAGCTTCATCGTAATATTATTTGATCGATCTGATGTCTTCGTAATATGATTATCAAAATTAAGTTTTTCATCTATTTGAAGTCCCAGGTAGGGAAGGTCTGTCTCTCTTTTGATGTTCAAACCATATATCTTGATTGTTGGATTTCTCTTTAACTGTCCTTTAAAGATAATGTATGCAGACTTCGCTGGTGCTATTTCCAATTTAGCACTGTTGCACCATCCTTCTAGTTGCTGTAATATAACTTTAGCTTTACTTTCTATTTCTACCCTGTTATTTGCCTCCAAAAGTAGAATGTCATCCGCATAGGCTATCACATCTTTAGTCTCTTGTAGGTCCAATAATTCATATAGGATAGGCTCTAATAAAATGTCCCAAAATAAGGGCCCTAAAATAGACCCTTGAGGGCATCCTTTTGTAATATCTCTTATTAACCTACAATTATCACTGCTGACATAAACACGTTGATCTTTACAATAATCCCTCAATATATTTACTAAAGTAGCAGGATATGCTTTGTTTCGAAACACTCCAAAAAGCTCAGGCCACCAAACATTGTTGAACGCGCCTGCAATGTCTATGAATATACGTATAACGCATTTCTTCTCTGAATTACTTACATTCAGCATCATATCGTTTAATGCATCCTCAGTTGACTTTCCCTTTCGGAAGCCATATTTGTCATTCATTCCTAGCATTACCCTACTATACTCATTTATTCTTTTGTAGATAAGCTTCTCTTGGATCTTTTCTAACACTTTCAATAAACAAATTGGACGATATGACTTATATTTTGTTGGATCTTCGTCCTTTGCTTTTTTAAGTATTGTTATATCTGCTTCTTTCCAGCAATATGGAATTTTCCTTTAAACAAAACATTCATTAAGAAGAACTGTCAAATATGGATTTATTTGATATTCCAATTTCTGTATAACTTCCACTGGTATACGATCTGGTCCAGGTGATTTTCTCTTCTTCATACTCCATATAGTTAGACGGACCTCAGTTTCATCAAACGGATATATGATATTATTATTGTTATAGTAGCTGGTATGTATATCTCTTTTCGTCTTTGTTCATCAGCTTCATTATCTTCATTATCTGCAGGTAGTAATTTTTACAAAAGAAAATTAATAGATTCTATCCATGTCATTGAATACTGACCATTTCCTTTTTCCAAAGTTGAAATTACATTTGCAGCTGCAATCTTTTCCATAATGATTTTATAAGGAACACCCCAAATATTATCATTCAAATTATGTTCTTTGTATGTTTCCCACAATTTAATTCTATTTTTTTCAATTTCTTCTTTATAGTGTGCTTTAAGATCCCTGTATATTTCCAAATTACTTTCCATTTATAGCGCAATTAAGCTACGCTGATATATTTTCCTAGCTTTTCTCACTCTACGTTGCAGTTTCTGAAGTTTCTTATTCCAAACTTTATGCCTGTTATCTCTTTTAACTCTAGTCTTTTTCATAGATATGTCCATAGCTTTTTGTATATTGATCGTTAGCCGTTTTGCTTCCTTGTCTATATTCCTAAATCCCTCTTGGTACATCGGTAACTCAAAGCCCATTGCTAACTTATTCCAATCCTCATCTTTAATTACATACCTCATTGGTCGTCTGTAAGTCCAAATTGGTTCATTACTTTCCACAATTTTAAAGTCAAAATAAATTAGATTATGATCACTCGACATAAGCTGTTGACCAACCTTCCAGTTATAAATCTTATCATTTATGTATCCTTTGGTCAGGGTTAAATCTATAATTTCTGATGCTCCTGCTCTGCCTTCGTAAGTGAAAGGTTTATTCGGTTGATTCTGAATCACTAATTGATAGCTAGCTATCAAATCTTGCATTTCCAATCCTCTGTCATTTGTATATTTACTACACCGCCGCCGCCACCATCACCACCGCCTCCACCGCCACCGCCACTTCATGTTTGCATCCATTATTAGTAAAACTGCCTTATGAGTATATGTATTTAAGGCACTCCTGGTTTTGTTTAGATGTATTCCCATATCATCCATATCCTGATAGTATTGATTACATAGTATGATAGTTCTACCTTTATATTGTAATTCAACAGTTTATCCACTCGTCACACAATTGAGTAAGATTTGAATCTCTTTATTCATAATGTTTATGGCAGCCATTGGTCGTACTCCAGTCATGATAATCCTCGCTACTACTGGCATGTGTATTAACCATCCATTCAGAGTATATGGCTCCTGGATACATATGTCGAAACGCATATCTTCTATCAATTGCCTAAGTTCTAACATCACTGTTTTACTGCGCTGAGCATTTAATTGTCCAAATCGAAGTATATATGTATTATTCCCATCCATAGTCAGTTCGAGTAATCAATCGTTCCCAATACATAGCATACATCGGACATTCTCTTGTTTCTGAATGTTTACAGATTTTCCTTAGAAGAACAAGGATTTTTAAGAATACTTTATACAAATGTGAGTCAAGAAAGTCATGTTAGTGCGCACATCAGCCTTCTTTTATCTCTTGGCAATGCAAAGAGAACAGAATTTCAAATCTATCTTCTAGTGACCAACTCATAAAAGATTTGACTACTGATTAAAGCCTACTATGTTACCATATTCCCCTTGCACCTACTATAAAATTAGCAATAAAATAATTTCTACAAATCTTTTTCTCAATTAATATAGCGTAGATAGGGGAATAAAGCTTGTAAGAATAGTTTGTACAAGAATCGAGAGTCATGTGAGTGCAAATCAGATCTTTTTCTAAGGCAGTGTATGTAAGCAGATGAAGAGATCCAGCACATATGAAACTCATTTTCCCCTCAATTGCATTTGCGCTACTTAACCTCCCATAGGAGTTTGTAGTTTCATCCATTGAAACCCAAGTAAGTGAATCTCCTATGTTGTCTCTAAATTTTTGAAGGACCTAAAATATAGCTTTTTTAATATTTATAAAAATAAAGAATTTTAAACTACGTGTCTGCATTCTTTACCATTGTGAGTAAATTGTACTGTGTTCTCCATTTACTGTACTCTGACATCACAGATGCAAACATAAGACTTAACACACAGTGCTATCCTTGAGTGAATACAAGTGCAAAGCATAACCCTGGCCTTGAGAACCCTAACCCATAAAGCTTAGCCAGGATAGTGAGGAAGGATAATGTCCTAAATAGAGAGAATGGGTGAGCCACAGGATTGCAAGTGTTAACATCTACTCCACAGTCAAATTCTAAGGTGTTATTAGGTATTTTACTCATTTTATTTTACTATTATATATTATTTTGAGCTCCAGTAGTAAAGAATTTCCCATAAATCTTTTAAACAACTAATTTTAATAAACTACTTTAAATTGAAAATTAAAACAATTCTCAATATGGACTCGCCAGGAATTTATCATTTACTGTAATTTTGCAAATATCCACAAAATCTGGAATATCAAGTCTTCTCCTATGTTTATTAGCTGCTATTAAGATTTCAGAATGTTCACACTAAATGTATCATTTTCAATTTGTTTTGGATCCAAATTAAATAAAGGCTTAAAATTATACTTTTTTTTTTTTTTTTTTGAATTTGTTGTGAATTCCAGACTGCAAATACTGACCCACTTAGAACTTTTTTGTGCAATTCACTTATTAAAGATATTATTAAACATTAAAATATGTAACTGTAGATAATGCGTTTGTAAATAATTTAACATGCTAGTGGACAGATCTTAACTTCTTCTGACCAATCAACCTAGCTTTTCAGAATTGCCTTCCTGAACTTCTGTCTTTAGGCATAACCATTCATGAATAAAACACACTAATTGAATAAATGCATAAAATAACAGTTTGAATTTTGCTGATAAGATAAATAAATTTATTACTATTGTTGAAACAGAACACTCATTACCAGTGTGGAGAGTTTTAAAGAGGCAGAAAGGAAATGTGCCCATATGATCGTTAGCAGTGTGTCCTTAGACATTGTGGGTGAGATGAAGAATGATAGTATTGTTATCTAAGAGATTAAAATATTATTTCTGTAATTAGTTAATACAAACATATAAGTATGTGCTCTTGAAGTTTAAACACGCCAAATTGTTACAGATATTCCTTTCTTGGAAGTGTTGAAAACAATGTTGTTATAATAAATTAAAGTTACAGATATGCTCAAATATACACAGTAATATTCTGCATACTGACTCCAAACAATGAGAAATGCATTTATGTGTTATCTACATGTGACAAAGTTTAAGGAAAGGCACAAACAAATATGCAAAATCTACAGTCTGCGTCATGAGATACTTGCAAATAGCAAAGACAAGATATATCTAATGAAATGACACCAACATCTGAAGACGAAACAAACCTAAAAAATGTTTATGAAAACATAACATAACAAAAGAAAAAACATGGTATTACCCACATCTGAAGACGAAACAAACCTAAAAAAATAAAAAAAAAACCATAACATAACAAAAGAAAAAACATGGTAACCGAGATTTTCCTTGACAACGGAGTTTGTTTCTGATAAACTGAGGACGAATGCGATTTGCCTTTGAAATCAATCTATGTTAGAGAGAAGAAAGAAGTATTAACATCAATTTCTTAAGTGGAGATTTAGTAACAAATATTTATATTTGTGTTGTTTCACTGTAACTAGCTTCATTTTCTATGTAATCAGTAGTTTTTAATTTGGAAGCATCCATTTTCGTTGTTTTCGTTTTTTAGATTACTATGGATAATTTTGCTTATAACAACATTTATGCGTTTAATTTAAATTTTATAGATACTAAATCTGAAATTAAGCTATATTTAAAACTTCAAAAGAAAAAAAAAATATCTATTCTTGTAGACATCTTTGTCTAAAACATAAAATAGTTCCTATATTTGTTAGAAAAACTATTAAATTTGGTAATAGTATTCATCAAAAAGCAGCGGAGAAAAAAGTAATTCAAGTTGAAATAAGTTTATTTTTTAAAAGTTTGAGTAATATTGAACTTAAATTATGATTTAATCTTAAATTAACAAAGATTTTAGGTATACAATTTGGGTTAGTTTAGAATCCAAATTATTTCATATTCTTAATATAAATATGAAAAATAAAACTGCTAAATTAAAAAAGAAATTATATAATTTGCATTTGAAACAAAATAAATTAAACCCAGTTATTAAAAATAAAGATAATGTTGTTCATTTATCAAATTCTAACCTTAATGAAAAAGAGTTAAATTTTTTAAATCAAGGTTTAAAAATGTGTGTAGATTTTTCAAACAATATAGATGATTATATTGCAGATATAGAAATTGCTAGTCAAGATTTAATTGAAAATAATAAAACTTTGATTAAATTAAAATGTAGAAAAATATTACAAAATTTAGATAAATACCAACCTAAAAGAAATAATATAATATAATAATAAACATATTATTAAATCAAAAAGATTTAATTTTCACTAAAGTGGATAAAGGTAATAGAATTGTAATTTTAGATAAATTAGATTATATTAATAGAGCAAACCTTTTACTTCAAGGTGAAGATTTTGTAAAAATTAATAAAGATCCTTTAAAATTCTTGTATTACAAATTTTAATAAAATACTTAACGAAGTGAAAGTTATATTGGACAAAGAAAAGCATTTTGTAAAAGTTAGTAATCCTGTTTTACTTAGAATTTATGCCCTTCCTAAAATTCATAAGCCTGGAAATAAAATGAGACCTATTGTTAATTGTATAAACTCACCAACTTACAATAAAGCTAAATGGTTACACAAAAAATTTAGTAATTTTGATAAATTTGAATGTTTAAGTATTAAAAGTTCTTTTGAACTAATAAAAAAGATAGATAGTGTTGTATTATCTAAAACTGATAAACTTATTTCTTCTGATGTAACTGCCTTATTTCCTAGTATTCCTAGAGAAAAACGTTTAATTTATTTAAAAAAAATTGTTGAATTCAATAAATTTACATGAGGAATTAATAGTTGATTTTGTTAAACTTACTGATTTTTGTTTGGATCAAACTTTTTTCACTTTTAATGGTGAATTTTTTCACCAAACTTCTGGCTTAGCAATTGGTAATCTTCTTTCACCTTTTCTTGCTGATCTTTTTATGAGTTTTTTTTTTTCAAAATTCAAGTCGCTAAAGCTTTTCCTTTGATTTTTAAAATATGGTATAGATATGTTGATTATATTTTTGCTATTGTTCCTGAAAAACATATTAACAATGCTTTAAAATGACTAAATTTACAAGATAACGCTATAAAACTCACACTAGAAACTGAAATTAATGGATTTCTTCCTTTTCTAGATTTGAAAATAATAAGAAATAATAACAAATTAGATTTTGATATTTATAGGAAATCTACTCATATTGATAATTACATAAAAAATAAAAGTTTTAACTCTTTTTCACATAAATTTGCTGTTTTTAATAGTTTGATTTATAGATTAATAAATATACTCCTGAATAAAGAGGAATTTAATAAAGAATATAAACATGTTATTAATACTGCTTTAATGGTTTTAATAAAGATTTTATACAAAAGAAGATTGAAAAATTTAAATATAAAAAAACTGTTAATGTTATTTCCACTCTTAAAAAAATAAAAGACGATTATAATTTTAAAAAATTTACTTACCATCCTTGGGTTAATAAACATTTTCAAAAAAGTTTTAAAGAAGTTGGTATAACTTAAGTTCCTCAAAATAAATATAGTATTAAAAATTTACTACAATTTTCTAAAACAGATAAAATTCCTAATAATAAAAAATCTGGTATTTATCAATTTAATTGTTTAGATTGTGATCAGGTTTATATTGGAAAGACGAAACGTAGTTTGAAACCAGAAAGAAAGAACATTTTCATAACATTAAATATAAACAAACTGATAAATCAGCCGTAGCAGATTATTTTTGGTCATTTAACCATGAAATAAATCCCGAAGTTAAATTATTAAAAAATTAAATGGTCCCATAGATTTAATAGTTTGGGAAAAGATATTTATTTTAAAAAATAAACATCGCATAATGAATTTTGACATACTGGCAGTTGATTCTGTTTTTAGGTTGTTTCATCTTCAGATGTTGGTAATACTGAAAACATAACATAACAAAAGAAAAAACATGGTAACCGAGATTTTCCTTGACAACGGAGTTTGTTTCTGATGAACTGAGGACGAATGCGATTTGCCTTCGAAATCTATCTTCATTAGAGAGAAGACAGAAGTATTAATATCAATTTCTTAAGTTTAGATTTAGTAACAAATATTTATATTTGTGTAATCTCTGTTAAATACCAAAGCCCAAGGCAAAATATGTTGTGAATTCATTTGAAATATAAGACTATCTGTACATTGTGACCATTGTTATAGTATCCATATAAAGAACAATTTCTCTATTGATGTATTACATCATTGTTGATACATTTTGCCCAGAAATTACTTAAGAAGGTGCTTAGTAACGGATAGTATGCAGGAACAGTATTTGGATGTTTAACCAAAATCACAAAGGGATAAATTTTTAAAGGCACTGGGAGGTCGATAAGTTTCAAAAAATCCATTTTTTGTTTTTAATGTTAAAAAATAATATAATTCTTCAGCTTTAAAATGATATATAACATAGGTTGTCAGCTGGTATTAAAGTCCTTTAAGTTGTCAATTTAAACATGGCGGCGTAATGATACGCCCACTTCCTGAGAATGGTGCTTAATCTTTGATCGTGATTTCCCAAAACCTTGATTTTTCATACTTTCGGTGCATATTTCTCAAAAACTATAAAAGATATTGACAAAATTTGTAGTGGTTATTTGTCATTGTTCCTTGAACACATTCGGCTAAAATTTATATTCATGTGATTTATAAAATGGATGAAAACAAATATTCAGCCCTTGAAAATATTATCTTTTTTTTTTTTTTTTTTTACTCAAAACTAATTAATTTTTCATGTGCATAGTATAAACTATATGTGATTTTCATTTAGCCGATATTATAAAACTATCTTAGGTTATTTAGGATAAAACTTAGTGCATGTAGCTTTAAACTCCTACAAGTAAGGTGCACCTGAAATATAGGGTGCAATATTTTTATTCAGGACACACAGTGTGATATATGCCCCCTTTGCATGAACATATGTGAACGTAATTTAAATATTATACAGTAGTTAAATGCACACATCCTTATAGTAATCATTCCGAATTTCAATTTCTGATAATGTTTAGTTTTCTATATATTCAAATTTTAATATTGGTAAGAATTAGCCTTGTCTGGGTAAAAATAACCTCCCAGTGCCCTGAAGTCGCAGTATTGAGCTCTTGCGAAGGAAAAATAAGGAGAATCTCATACTTCAACCATGTTCTATGCAATGACAGATTTAATTTGAAATATAGAGCTCAAAATAGTTAAAAATGACTAGGACTGCATAAATGGTTGTTTAACGTAAATTATTTTATTATAATGAACTCTACATTTTCCTTGAAGTAAGCTTTTGTTTATTTCTTATGGTTGCTTAGTTTTATAAAATCTAGTCAAAATGAAGAGAAAAGTCAGGATATTTAGTTTATACCTCATGTCAGTAGCACATTAATATTTAAATGAGATATTGTTAGTTCCTGTTGTTTTAATTAAAAAATAAAATATTTATCTGTAAAGATTAATTTGAGTCAAGGGACGAATCTTTGAAAATCTGTAGATTGGAAATTTGAAAGATGCTAAATTTAAATATGAATTTTGGTATTCATCTGACTTTTTTATTCTGAGTTTGTGTGTGTGTGTGTGTGTGTGTGTGTGTGTGTGTGTGTGTGTGTGTGTGTGTGCGTGTGCGTGCGTGCGTGCGTGCGTGCGCGCGTGCGTGTGTGCGTGCGCGCGTGCGTTTGCTCTCATAAAGACATTTTTGGGGGGGGGGGGTAATTTCTAGGTAGGTAATCTCTAATTGCAATCCATTGAAATGTTGATTCCAAAATGTTTGGGTAGAATATACTTCATTGTACCTATCATAGGTAAGAATATAGAAGTTGAAGTCCTAAACTATTCTAATTAAATGCTGTAAGTATATTTGTACACATACATAAACATATGCTATTAAGAAGTTACTCTCATCACTACTGTATTTGGCTGCCAAGAAAAGTGTATTACTGTAATATGTAAAAAAAAAGCTAATAACAGTGAAGCAATACAAATACTACAGTAAAATATAATTGTTTGCCATAAACTTCACTTATCCTTTTAAGAAATCTGGTGAACTCTCCACAGAATTCAAGAGACTAGTTTTGCAATAAAAATCATCCGTCACCTATCAGCTGTAACAATAACAAGAGAAACAAACGGAATGACTGAAGACGTGAAAAATTTTCATGAAACTAGTCTCTGGAATTTTGTGGAGAGTTCATCCATTTTTTTTTAAAAGATAAGATAAGTTTGTGGTAAATAATTATATTTTATTGAATTACATTACAGCTTAACTTTCAGACAGTTCAAATAAGATGCTTTCCTTCCCTATTGTTGATATTGTGCATACCTGTTTTATACAGGTTTCTATTCTTGACATGTCACTTTAGCATAATGTTTCTTACATATCTCCAAGACTTACAGTTAAAGCACATTATTCCTGTTGCAGAAAGCCTAACTCTGGAAGGCAGCTTCTTACTCTACAGCATCATATGTTCTTTTGCTGTCATCTTTGTGTTCTTGTTTGTACCTGAGCCAAAAGGAAAATCATTCCATCAAATTGCACAAGGATTCAGAAACATGTAAGTATTATTATAGAATGTAACATTGAAAATAATTGGTGTTGATATGAGGGCATTAGTAACATAGATCTTGAAAAGACAAGAGAATGAGCAAATGCTTGCAACACTGTAAATTTGTATAACTCTCAAAAACCATTATTTTCCACTCCACCACTGCCACCACTGCTGCCCTTTCTTTCTCCTTTTTTCCTCTTTCCAAAAATCATAGTTGGAAGTTTCTTTAGTAAAGTCACTGGATTTTTCCCCGTTTAATAAACTCATTGTTACATTAAATAATCCTTCCAAATGACAAATAAATTTGCCTAATAGGAAGATAGATAGAATTCTCCAGAGTAAAACACATTAATACAAAACTACAAAAATGTATTCAGGTAGAGAAAATGTAATCCTTGAAATTAACCTGTCCAACTTTCTTTTAAAAAGGATTGCTTATGAAGTTAAAACAAATTTTTTACTAATGTACACTGCCGGTCAAAAGTTTTCGGACACTTGCTTTAGGATAGCATATTTGTAGATATCCTATGGTTATGTCAACAAAGATCATGATTAAGAACCTTCATCATGGGGAAATATCACTGTGCATGATATCTTGTTTATATAAACAACTGCTGATGTTTAAGTAAATGATTATGGCATCATAACCACCAATAGATAAATCTTAGGTGTAAGACTGATATGGGATCAACATTTACTCATGACCTCATTCTGAGTTCACACGGATTCTTATTGCGGTCTTACACCATACAAAGGCTTTATTGCAATTGGAGTAGTGTTGCGGATATTATTGTGGCATCCTCACTTAGTGGTGGTGAGTACTTGACTGTTATTAGAATAAATTACATTATTTTATTATATTTTATTCTTTGCATTCTAAATCAATATTGTGAAAGAAAAGATTACAAATAGGCTTTGTTTAACAAATTATTTTAAGAAATGGGCCGAGGATCATCCATCAGCTTGGAAAAGCGTTCAGCAATCAACACACTTCATGTTGAGGGGTATAGTGTTCGCCAAATCTCGAAAAACTAAAAATTTCACGGTCCACTGTTAACTATGTAATTCCCAGGTTATAACATTTTGGTTCTAATGAGGATAGGAAATGAAGTGGAAGTCCAAGGTGTATAGGTACTTTCAGAACACAGGACCAATCAATAGTTCTGAAAAGTAAAATAAATAGAAGGCTGACTGCCCCAGAAATACAGTCTGATTTTAATGCCAGTCATACCAAAGAAATCTCTCTCAGTACTGTGAAGCGACGATTGATGTCAGCTAATTTGTGGGGTAGGGTAGCAGTGAAGAAACCACTTCTTAGACCCATAAACAAACAGAAGAGGTAGGCATGGGCAAAAGAACACAAAAACTGGACAATTGAATACTGGAAATGTGTTCTTTGGACAGATGAATCCAAATTCAAGGTTTTTGGGCAACAATACCATGTGTATATTTGCCGTTCTCCTGCTGAAAAGATGCATCCTGACTGCATAACACCAACAGTAAAATATGATGGGGGGCTCTTTAATGGTCTGGGGAAGTTTCTCATTTAGTGGAGTGGGCCAGCTCTACAAAGTTGAAGGAAACTTGGATAAACATGGCTACCATTCCATTTTGAGCAGATTTGCTGTTCCATCAGGAATGTGTCTAATTGGTCCAGGATTCATCATGCAGCAGGACAATGATCCAAAACACACATCCAAATTGTGTAAGAACTACCTATTGAAGAAACAGGAGGAAGGAGAGTTAAGGGTGATGGAATGGCCACCCCAGTCACCAGATCTGAACGCGATTGAACTTCTTTGGGAGGAACTTGACAGAGAAGTTCAAAAAGAGTGTCCTACTTCTACAGAAACATTATGGGAAATCCTTCAGACATCCTGGATTAATATGGAGAAGAGTGTGCGTGAAAAACTTGTTAGGAGAATGCCCAGAATTGTGAAAAAAGTGATTGCTGTAAAGGGTAGATTTTTTGATGAAAAAAAAAAAGTTTAGCACAAAAAGATATTTGTAGTAAAAATTATTTATGTCAGCTTTCATTACAAGATAAATATATGCTCCATATTGTAGAATCATATATATCACATAAAAAATTATTTTCATCATTTCTGCTGCTTGTTATATATTATTCCTTCATTTCCGTAACAAGAGCTTAGTGTCCTAAAACTTTTGACCGGCAGTATACTTACAAGGAAAATTCACTATTCTCATATCTGTATTCGCTTGAGAGTTTGATGGCATCACCTGTGCTCTATGTGGGACCTGTGTACCAAAAATCGGGTGCGGAGTATAGCTGGAAGTACCCAAAAATGAGTCCAGAATACATAGGAAAATACAGGTATAAAATTGCCTTATAACGGAGCAATTGTTTACTCCTGGTGGGCAGTGGTCTGCACATGGCATACCTAAGGAGTGCCATCCCATACCCACACAGAGCTGACGAGGGATGTCCAGCAGCTAGTTGCATGTACTTGCATGTGGCACTTTCCAGGCTTCAGTTTTGGGTGTTGTGGTTCTACTCCACAGCAGATTTTTTGTGCACGTGGTTTACATACAGCAAGGATTATACCATCTAATTTTCAGGTGCATAGAGGTGTGAGTACAGTTATAGTTCCCTTGTTAGAAGTACAGTTAGTAGGTTTTCAACCTTGACGTATAATAAAGCTCATATTCTGGATAATTTTTATGTGGAAAATGGTTCCAGAATGTACAGTATGTAATTTTATTTAAAAATTTATAAAGGATATAAATAAAATTACAAAATTATTTTTGATAGTTTTGGATTGCCCACAGAACAACTTAAATAACAGTTTGTCTTTTCATTGAGTAGATTGATGGAAACAGTACATTATTTAATATTTTCAAAAAAATCTGTTTTCTTCACAAGAAATAAGTGTAGAGCCATTTCTGCTCATAATCCAATGGTCTTCTTTTTTGAGTATTTCTTAGCGTATGAAGAATTTTGCAACCCTGTACAGGCAGAACCTTTTCAGCTGAATGTTGCTTATGCTGACATGTGTTCTAAATGATAAAAATGAGGTATTCCGGTTTTTAGTAACATAAGAGCTGCATGTTGTACATACAATTGTTAGATTTAGATTAGATGGCATTCTGTGAGTTCACTGGTGGCAATAGAAATATATGAGCATAGAATATGTGAGGAGTGTTTGCCATCATCTAGTCGATATGCCGGTCTTCAGTAACAAAGAAATCCTGGATATTATTTTAATTTACGCGAATGTCACAGAAATGCAACTGCAGCTGTGACATTGTACACTGAAAGCTACTCAGATTGATGGTGTCCTTTGCCTCGTACCATTGCCAACATCTGCACGAAACTCAGGGAAACAGGAAGTTGGGCTCCCACAAAGTGACAACGTACAAAGACAGCGACTGGCACTGGAAACGAAATTGTCGTTCTGGTTGCTGTAGCACACAATGCTAATGTGAGTGTCCAACAGATTGCATGAGGTTCTGGAATAAGCCGCAGTAATGTGAGCAGAATTTTCCAAAGACATCGGTTTATTCCATTTCATATCTCACCATACCAGAAACTGCATGGGAATGACTTTGAATCCCACATTATATTCTGTCATTTTGCAGTTCAGCACTTGCAAGGTAATCCAACGTTCCTAAGTAATACATTGTTTATGGACATAGCTTCATTTACAAATCATGGTTATGTGAATCTGCGGAACATGCACTACTGGTCTGTGCAAAATCCCCACTGGATTCGCAAATTTGCTCATCGACAGTGGAGTGTCAATGTTTGGTGCGGTATCATTGGTAACCGTATTTTAGGTTCCTATTTTTATCAGGGAACTTTAAATGGACAGCGATATGCGTCATTTCTGCAACACACTCTACCCCTCCTCATGCAGGATGTGGGACTGGAAATGCGTCTATCAATGTGGTTCCAGCATGATGGATGTCTCACATATAATGCACAAGTTTCCAGAGACATTGTGGATGCAAAGTTTCCAAAATAGGTGAATAGGATGGGGAGGTCCTCTGTGGGATGCGAGCTCAGTTCCCAGACTTGACGCCATTAGACTTCTTTCTCTGGATCACGGTGAAAGATAGAGTGTATGAAGAACCGCTAGCAATAGTAGAGGATATGCAACATTGTATTACTGTGGTGTGTGTGGCAATATCTGTAGAAATACTGCAATCCGTGCAACACACTCTTGTTACCAGATTCCAAAAGTGTATTGATGCAAATGGAGGTCACTTCAAACATCTATCGAAGTGACATGGTTTCATCGAACATAATGCTACAGGTGAATTGTGGGTGCATTTTCTATGCCAGATGTAATGCACAACAATGAAGCTTCTGAGGGTATAGGCCACTAGTAAATGTGTTTAGAAAAGCAGAACCAAGTGTATTATCACTAATTGTAGCTCTAGTTTTCATTTTGCTAGAATCTACATACATGTTTCATTTAAAAAATGCAGCATGGTGTTGGAATTGTTATGGATTGTGCATACCTCCTCATTGTGTGAGCCCTGACATAGGTACATTCCTGGCCAATTGGAATTTTCATATTTTGTTTCATTTTGGAGATATTTGAGGTCACAGAGTTAAGTGGGAGATCCTGTGTAGATATAAATACCCTTTTGCACTTATGAAATATGTGTTTTTATTTTTAATTGTTAGTGGGTTTTTATAGCCTTGTGCGTCATTATTTTATAATTTATTTATATTGTATGTGTTTGGAGGAATTTAGTAACAGTGACGTCAAAATTAATCTCAAAAACTATTTGTGTTGCTTAGCATTGCTTGTGAACAATATATAAAATTTGAAAGTAATGAGTCGGTAATTCAAACACAAGAATCACTTAAATTATCCTTACTTAGACATGTTTTGGAGAACAGTTTGTCCCCATCGTCAGCAGTTATGTCGGATAACTGCTGACGATGGGGACAAACCATTCTCCGATAAATTCTGTCATCAAAATAATGTACAAGTAATCTCCCGGAAAATAAAATGACTTGGAACAAAGGTAATCTTTTAACAGCAATTTTGAAAACAGTATAATTAGGTTTATGTTTTAGCTGCACAGGGTGGAATTCTACATTTTAAATATGTCAAAAATAAACTAATGTTTAATTTGGTTAATAGCCTATGCACTTCAATGTTTAACTATTGTGAACATTAATTGTTCTTATACATGTAGGTTTTACAGGGAGTAACTCAGTTATGAGCTGTGTTTTCATTGCAGGCCATTGAACCGACGACTACTGTTTAACCTGCAGGGCATCCCATGTCTGAGCAACAACAAATGGCTACAGGCAAAGTCAAGGCAATATTGGCAAGTGTCAAGCAACAACATGGCCCCTGCTATGGAGAACACATCCATTTGAGATTCACTGTAGACACTTTGTCATCTCATCTGCACAGCATCCATTCAAGAACTGCACAAAACAGATACATACTTAGCATAAAAGTCAAAATGCAATGCAAAGCCTTAGCCCTGGCACCAATATCTCATTTGTAATGGAACTTTTGTAATCAAACATATAAAATTGCATTTATGAGAGTTATTCAATAATTAACATTAATTTAGGCTATTTTTAATTTATTTTTTGTACACAAGTTCCTTGTTGTGTTGTGTATTCATTGTTATATAGTCAAGTATTATTGTGTGAATGGTTAGAAGCATTTGAGTGGTCTTCTGAGCATGAAAGCTTTCTTGGGGTTCCAACACTTTCCAAAATACAAAGCAGTATGTTGGCACATAGTAATTCTAAATTAACAATGTTAAATTAAATGATTATGACAAATCATTTGAACTTATTTAACTCTTAAGATTTCACATTCCTTGAGTTACATTGGGCATGCAGTTGTCTTCAATTTCACTTCGTTGTTGGCTGTCAGAATTTCAAATGATTGCTAGTATACTTTCAGGCTGCCTATGAGTTGCTTAATTCCATTTGTATATCAGGGGATGTAAAATTGATATTAGTTTATGTAGAAAGCTGCAGCCAAGGAAGTGTGTGATGAGATGCTGCCACAGATAAAGGATGAGATTTTCATTTCATAGTCACCTTGTAGTGTCAGATTTCTTTATTTTTGAAAGACTTGACAATATAGCAAACTTTTTGCAGAGAACTATGTATACACATCAAGTGAAGCATATTCATTCATTGATAAAACAAGATATGGCTGGAGCTGCAACTGATGTACGTGCATAGAGAATTCAAGTTTGTAACTGGTGATATAGACCTTTTGGGATTCATCATTTACAATAACTTGATTAAAAGATTCAGTAAGGTTTCTAAGTTAGTTAAAATACTTGTCACAGGCACCACTGTCTAAAAGTGAAAACAAAGGTGCTTTACAACATTTAAGATGCATAGAAGAGGAGAGAGAGAGAGAGAGAGAGAGAGAGAGAGAGAGAGAGAGAGAGAGAGAGAGATGAGAGAGAGAGAGAGAGAGA
>CM060950.1:341331434-341386739 GCA_030765055.1 Mantis religiosa | reverse complement strand
GAGAGAGAGAGAGAGAGAGAGAGAGAGAGAGAGAGAGAGAGAGAGAGAGAGAGAGAGAGAGAGAGAGAGAGAGAGAGAGAGAGAGAGAGAGAGAGAGAGAGAGAGAGAGAGAGAGAGAGAGAGAGAGAGAGAAGAGGACAGAAAAGAGGGGGGGAAGTGAGAGATGACAAATTATTAAAGAACTTTGGTGTACCAACTATAGAGAATCTGTTACGAACAGAACATCTCAGACCACTGAAAGAAACAATAGGAATTACAGTGGAACTTTTCATAGTTGATAGGGTGCTGAGGAAGCCTGTGAAACAATGTCCAGCCTGTGAAGCAGTAAGAATCTAAAGTCACTTCAAATGGAATAACACAATTAATAAACGAAACAAAACGACCAAAAATAAACATTTCAAACAACAACAATTAATAAAACTTTTATTAATGTTTTCTTTGGTATAACTCATTTTGTGCAATATTTTTCCCTAAATTATCATTGCCACAGGTTAATATAAATTATATTAAGTTGTATTTCAAGAATTGATGTTCTTGAAATGTTCTGATGTAGTGCTTGCAATGCGTGCATGCATCTTACAATGTTTAGTGCCATTGATGAAGACAAGGAGTCTGTAATATATTAGAGTTAAGCACTAATCTACCTATAAATTGCAAAACAAGAGAATGCTACAACTTAAAACAGCACAGTAAGGAGCAACACAAATATGATGTCTGTGTAGTCATGTTCAGCAACCATAAATAAATATGAATTACTTAACTTTAAAGAGAGTCAATTAATGACACTAAACAACACTTACTTTTAAATTTTTCCGGAACATGTTTCAGAGGCTTTGCCTCTATCTTCAGCCGGCCATCGACTGGTTCTCATTGGTGTAGTTGACGATATTTTGTCACAGGTTACGGAAAAATTTAAAAGTAAGTGTTGTTTAGTGTCATTAATCGACTCTCTTTAAAGTTAATTTATCATAACAACACTGTTTTCAACACTTCCAAGAAAGGAATGAATTACTTGCTTGAGTTCTTCAGAGTCGGTATGAACTTAAATTTTATTTTAGGTAAATTGATGGAAATATTCATTTCTTCCACACTAGCCGTGTGTAGGCTAAGGTTTGGTTGAGTATAGCCAGGCTGAAAAATTCAGTGCATAGTAGGGATTCCGAGGTTCAAATCCCAGTTATGGCATTGAATTTTTCAGCCTGGCTGTACTCAACCAAACCTTAGCCTACACACGGCTAGTGTGAAAGAAATGAATATTTCCATCAATTTACCGAAACTAAAACATAGTGGTTTAACTATGAAGCCTGGGACTTAAGTACTTACAGCATAGTAAGTCGCCACAAAAGGTGCGTGTCTCATAGCATATGAGAACTCCTAGTGGTCTACCAGGAAACATACGAGATGTCGGCACATTGGCCATAGTAGCTCAGTGGTTTAGAGCAACTGCACGGAGAATGGGAGATCCATGGTTCAAATCCCGGCTATAGCATTGAATTTTTCAGTCTGGCTCTACTCATTAACTTAAGTACTTAAGTGATATAAACAGAAGTATTCAAGTTTTGATTGGTTATTCGCAATGTAAGCACAGTAAAATGTTTGAATTCCAGGTTGCTGAAAAATGAGTGGTTCGTTAGTTGAAAGATTTTAGGAGTGAAGTATTTATTTTGAATGTCTCATACACAAACTATCTTTTATCAAAAGTTGGTTGACAATCTAAGCAATATTATTTGCTATCTCATGAGACAGTTATCAGACATATGGTGGCTTTCTCATTTTGGGAAAACATGAAATAATGTCGCATTGTTTTCATTATCTCCTTTTGCTGAACATGGAAATATGTTTTTCCTAGGTAGAAAAATCTGTTTGACTTTTGCATATTTCTTCGCTGCAAAATGAATGTGTACATAAGTCTTATATTAAATGGTTGTATGGCAGTACAGTTGTTTTAACTGGGCCACATTCACAATGAAGCTTAATACGTATTACATGGCAAAGTGTGGAAGTTTATTGGAAAATAACTGAACAACAGAACTGTTTATGCAAGCCTATCATACATATACAGTATGTCAGTGTACGTATACTCTGTTCAGATGCATTCATGTCTTCTGGACAGTAATGTGTCATACATCGGCACACACAAGATATCATACATACATAACGTGATTGAATATTGTGACAAGGAGAAAGAAGAGAGAATCAAAATCCCTTTGTGTCAAGCGACAAAATGGGTGCCTACAAAGGTAATTTACATTTTTGTTTAATAACTAATTGGCTAACCATTCATATCAGACACACAGCCCCCAAGTGCTCTATTTGTGTTTAGTCACTTACTCTATGCCAAGTTACTATTTTGCTCTTCTAGTAAAGATAACAAGCAAATGCAGCACTTGACACTGAAGGTCAATATGCCTCAATGCTCTACAGTAGTGAGCATAACATAAACTTAGAAGTTTTCATGTTATCTTAATATAATGGTCATCTTGGCTGATGGTCAATATAAACATGGCCTTAAACCTATGATCTAAATATAGAAGTTTGGAAGCTCCAAGCTTTCATATTTATGTCTCAGATAAAAATACATGTATACATTCATACACACACACACACGCGCGCACGCACACACACACACACACACACACACACACACACACACACACACACACACACACACACACACTATTTTTGTTTTAATATCATTAAGTTACATAGGACATGCTTTCATGTTGTTGAATGTCCTTTATGCACACAACACTGGCATTATATTGCATGTTTCTTGTTGTATTACAGACTCTGCATGCACATATGAGGTACATCTGTTAAAACAGTCTAGTCATAGCTTGAAGTGTTAGATGCCACAATATTTTCAAAGCAAGTTCTTTCCGGAAGCAGCAAGTGTCTTTTGAGACAGATGGTAGTTATTTTATTTGCATAAATCAGTATGGTTGCTATTTATAATGCTAAGAAGACAAAATTTAGTTTTTATTATTCTGAGAACAGTAATGTTTATTAAGGGTAGTAATCCACTAATTTTGTCTCTCTTATGACATGGAATACTATAATCATAGTTATATTACACTTTTGTTTTATTGGTTTATATAACATTTAATTGACTTGGTATATGAAAGCAATTTTTAATACATTTCCAAGATTTATCTATATTTCCTTTATATTTAAAAGATAGGCATTTATGTAATATTACACAAATATAACTATTTGTAACAAAAACTTCACTTATCTTAAGAAAATGATGTTAATTCTTCTTTCTAATTGGGATTGATTTCACAAACAATTTGCTTGCATCGTCAGTCCATCAACACAATTCGTCGCCAAGGATTCCGGTTACCATGTTATGTTTTTTCAGTATTACCAAAATCTGAGAACGAAACAGACCTAAAAACAGAATCCACTGCTGGTATTTCAAAATTCACTACGCAATGTTTATTTTTTAAAATAAATATCTTTTTCCAAACCATTAAATCTATCGGACCATTTAATTGTTCTAATAATTTAACTTCAGGATTTATTTCATGGTTAAATGACCAAAAATGATGTGCTAGGCCGATTTATCAGTTTGTTTATACTTAATGTTACGAAAATGTTCTTTTGTTCTGGTAATTAAATGTAATTTGGAAACCAGAACGAAAGAACATTTTCATAACATTAAGTATAAACAAACTGATAAATCGGCCTAGCAGATCATTTTTGTCATTTAACCATGAAATAAATCCTGAAGTTAAATTATTAAAACAATTAAATGGCCCTATAAGGAGAATTGCGTGATTTTTCTTTTAGTATTAAATTGGTAGTTTAATAATAATAATAATAATAATAATAATAATAATAATAATAATAATAATAATAATAATAATAATAATAATAATAATAATAATAATAATAATAATGATAATGATAATAAATAAGAATACCTTGTTAAATGTTGAAATAACACTTTTAGATTTTTTCTTTTTTTTCTATAAGTTTTTTATGATAGGGGTATATTCAAGTTTGTGTTAATTATTGACTAACTTCAAAACTAAATACAACTCATGCTTTGGTATTTATTAGTTATCATTTGGAATGTCTCTTGCTGTTCAGCTTTGCTTTAGCTGTTTCTGCAGATCTTATATAGGTTTTGCATTTAAACTACAAAATTTATTTTTAGATATAACTAAGAATTTTTCAGTAAATAATTTTATTAGTGAATATGTACCTTTAGAGTTATTTACTTGTTCTGTATTATATGTATTGAAAAGTCATTATTGTTAATTGTAGTAATACATGGTAAAGAAATGAAAAGCGTATCATTTGAAATGTATGCCTACATATGCCTACAGATTATGGACCATTTAATGCAGTACACTTATTCTGCATATCAAACTTGTAAAAGTTCCTTTACAAATTCAGAGCTACTTTATTGTCCAAGAAAAATTGAAATTAATACATTTGCATGAATTTTGTCCAGAGAATTATAGCTTAATGTTTTTCAAGTTAAGCTTGCATTGAACTGAATTTAAATCATTATCCTCAACTCAGATTCATTATTGAGCTGTTTCAACTCATTTCTCTTAAAGAAGATAAAACAAACCACTTACCAAAGGTTTCTAATCTCATTATGAAAAATTGATCAATAATTTTATTGTATCTGCTATGGAGATGCAATGATATCCTTAAACCTTTTGATGGAAGAAGTATGATACATATGAGTGAAAGCTATTTAATTACATTTTCCTATATCTAAAAGTCAGAAAGGCAAAACATAAATCACAAATGTTTTAAAATCTCTTTCTGTATTGTTGGGCTTACTCCTAACTGAAGTATTTTTGCATGGGGCTTTGGGCTATCATGTCAAGTATCAACCTTATGCCTGATACTGGCATTTTTGATTAGCACAAGCATGTAATAAAATGTTCCAATTTTATTACATTATGTATTCCAAAAAAAGTAGACATTACATGCACAAACTAGAGATAGTAAAACTTAAGGTGCAATTGTAAAGAGAAGTTTTTCTTCATCAGGACACAGAGGGACATTCCACTTACATATCTATGTCAGCCATGGTACTCTTCCTATATTTCCAAGTGTTATGAAATTGAACTTCTCCATAAAAACTAAATTTAAGCAGAATGTATCCTATTTCATTGAAGCAGTATAAACTATAGATAAATTCTTCTAATATACATATATATATATATATATATATATATATATATATATATATATGAGAAAGCAAAACAAATTATTCCGCTTTAAAGGATGTAAACCTCCGGACAGTGAATTATTCAGAAAAGTCATAGATTCATTCCATTTGGTGTCATTCTATAAAAACGTAAATTAAAGAAAGAAAAACAAAATAAAAAATACATGCATTAATTTTCAGGGGATTGCATTATTGTTCTAAGCCAAAATCCCTGTTTTTCTAATGAGTGGACATGTTTGACAATGCAGAAAAAAAAAGTGATTTTCAGTTGTAAATTAATTGAAATTGCAAAAGTATTCTTTCATGCAAAACATTGCATCTTAAAAAATGTAGAACAAGTAATTCTGCCGCATACATTTCAATGATATGCATAGAATTATCAAGTTTCAATAACTTGCAATAAAGACATCTTAGCTAGTGCTTAACTTTGGGAACATTTAAAAATAGTGTTTCGGCAGCAGCCATTTTTCTATACAGCTCCCTCCAGTACTGTATTGAAAACATTACAAGTGTATACTTTCCACATTCCTGTTTGCATTTTTTTTTCAGTTTGTGATAAATGTTTGCTCTTGAATGGTGCTACAAAAACAAAAGTTGACTGCTAAATGAGTTTATCTGAGTTAGCCCTCCCAGCTGTTATATACGGTATAAAACTGTCACTTTGGTGTAAAGGAATGAGAAGTATGGTAAACCTAACTATATATGAAGCTATACATTTTAGAATGCACAATTTAAATATGCATTTAATAATTTTTCCCCCCTTAAATAATATATGTCATCAAACTTGCAAAATGACATTCACAGGTTATTAACTTTACAATAAAAGAAGGGTAGAAGCAACTTAATGTGGAATATTCATGTGAGCTTCTGTCCTGTTAAGTTGCTCTATGCTGTTCATAAGCAAAAGTTTGTCTTTTTGCAATAAATTTCTCTCTTCACAACACTGCTATAATGTGAGGCTATCTAGATTTGATTCCCTGTGTCAACATGAGTATAATTTATTGTGCTGGAATGTCTTGTATGTGGTGCAGTTAGCTTATAAGGTCCTTTTGGAACAAAGAGCTTTATGATGAAAAATCAGTAGCACCAGTCTGGTAAACTGCATAGCCAGGAGGAGAGCACACATGCCACACCAATTAATACTCACATACTTCATTTTGAGCCCTAGTAGGCCATGCCGTGGCTCAGTGGTTAGACCGCTTGGCTCTCACCAAGGCGGCCCGGGTTCGATCCCAGGCGACCGCAAAGTGAGATTTGTGGTGGACAACACGGTGTTGGGGCGGGTTTTCTCCGGGATCTCCGGTTTCCCCCGCCATCTCATTCCACCGGTGCTCCATCTTCATCTCATGTATCATCAGTGTCATCGCCTGCGGTGCCGAATGTAGTAAAAGCGGGTGTTAAACACTACACACATTGAGCCCTAGCATCTATTGCTAGGAGTGGTGCAGCTCATGTGGGCCTATGCTTTGCCAAAGTAATAGCTGAGCGTCATTGTCATACTCCAGCATCACCAAGTGTGCATTTAACTATAATGTGGTACAAAGGAACTTTGTTTACCTGGAACAACTGGGACCAGGGCCGATCCAAGTGAACAAAAATCTGAGTTATCCAGAGAATGATCTAAAAATGATAAAAAACATGTACATCACAAAAATATTTTTAATGGAGTTTAGAAATTACTATCAGCACACTTCCACCTAAAAAAATTACTATGTACTGTAATAACCTATGTATTTGCACTGTACTACAAACTAGTTGGTAGTAAAAAAGGTAATGAGCTTCTGCTGTGTCTATTAAGTGTATTGCTTACAAGCAGCGTGATCTCGCATCTGCTTTAACGTTAGAAGTTCATTTGGCAATGTTTCGATTTGACTTTCGAAATGAAGCATCAGTTTCTCTATGTTTGCTACTACTTGTGCATGGACCATAATCACAGCTGGTTCCTCAACACTGTCTGTATGTGAATACTCTTGCTTTTCATTTTTAGCAACACTGCAGGATATAATGCCTTCCTCTGTAATTAGTTTATAATCTCCATCAGTGTTGATTTGCAACCAGTTGTCTATGTCTTCTTCAGCAGCATCAGAGCAGCAAGGTTTATAAAATCTTCTTCCACACTTACTCTTTTTTCTTCAGTCTTGTCACACATACCAGACCACAGCTTTTTCCATGACTTTATCAGTTTCTCTTCCAACCTGGTCCCAAGCAGGTGGGGTGAGTGCAATGAAATTGCCCTCTGGCAAGAGAATTTGAGTAGTGTACCTATTGAGAATAGCAATTTATTGTCTGTAAAACAAGTCTTCATTTACTATGCTAAAGAACACAATTCCCCCACCCCAAAAAGGCTGGTCTGCATTATCTAGACTTCTGGGTTGAGTAGATCTGGGTTAACGAGGTATTACTGTACCTTTATCATTTTTCTCTTGCATTATCATAATAGTTTACTTCCATATTTTACGTCTGTTTAACTGGCCCCATGGTTTAACGGCCTGTAATAGTAAAAGGAGAAGCAAGGTGTTTAGTGTTTTACTTCAGCTATTGGTTAACGTGGAGAAAACAGTTGTAGAAACTACAACTCATGGCCTTCAATGATATCATTTAATGTACGACTGCATAAAGGACATGAAAAGTCCTGTTGTTTGACAAAAGTGCCATCTGAGAGCTCAAATAAAGTGTGTGATAGTATTGTACTCTGCACAGGATGTTCTATGTAATGTTAGTCAGAGGATGCAGTGGCCATGTAGAAGGCCTTGTCTTAGGCAGTTGCACCACATGAATTTAGCAATTTAATTTCAGTTATGAAAATGCTAAAAGTTATTTAAATTATGTAGCACTAGGCTAATACATATGTGTAGGCTGAGACAAGAGTTTAGAAAGTAGATAATAATTACATGCTAGCTTAACTTACACATTTTTTACATGAGAATGAGACATGAAAGAATGATTCTTAACTTTTTCAAGTATATTGCTTAAAATGTGACAGTTTTCAAATATACAATAACTAACATGTGTTATAACAAGCTCTCTTTCATATAAATTGCATATTTTAACAGATCCACATTTTTCTTCGTAAATTTTGTCTGTTACATAAGTTTTTACAGCTGCATAACATGCAACAAGAATAAAGATGATTTTAAATGTTTTTATAAAACATTTAGGACATACATTTTATTTATCTAAAAGAAAAAATCATATTTTAATGAAAATAATTAGGGCTATTTTTGAGCGAAAAAAAAAAAAAACTTTTTCTAAAAATGTACTTTCAAGACTTAAGGGAATCCAAAATATCTATTTCTGGAAAAATCTTGATGCAGTGCTTTCTTACTGCAGAGAAAATGAAAATCTATTGTGTTCTCTGCGCAAATCAATTATGACTCATTTGAACACTGTGGTTTCTTAATTATTAATTTAATTGTTGTAATTATTCCATAGAAACACTAACATTTCTTTTGTAAAGTTGTAAAATAATATTATATGGTTTTGGAATTATGCTGATATATAAATACCAATTTAATATAATTTTGAGTCAAACTAGTACTCAATGCTCCATATATTGCTAGTGTTTACCTAGAACGCATTTTGTTAGGACCTTAGGACCTACTCTTAAGATATGCCAATATATGTCCTTTATGTACTTGCATACTAATGTATGTCATTGAAGTTGTGAGGATTTTGGGAACTGTTCAAAGTGTTGACATGTTTTCTTTATACGTTTTAATTTATGATCAGTTGCATAATTGCAATTGATCTCATTTTCCTATCATCATGCTTTCATGATACTGAAATTTAACAGTGGTGCTGTATAAGAGTAAATGTTCTGGAGTGAATTTTCGCATAGTTCTTAGCTAATATTGTCTACACATCAACTTTTTGTGAAAATTCATAGTGTTAGCCACTTTCTATGTGTAATCACAAAAATCTGTATGTACAATTTTCCTTATTCCCCAATTTCTTTTGGTTATTGTCAAAAATTCATTAATATTTCACTATGGAAAGTTCTATAGAGTTTCATAATTTTGTCTCTTGATTTGATTTATAGGTAGCTCGGTTCGATCCTGAAGGACCATATATGGGATTTGTGGTGGACAAAAGTGGCATCTAGGCAGGTTTTCTCTGGGTTCTTGTTTCTCCTGACATTCATTTTACCTCTGCTCCATAATCACTTTTCCTTTCATCCATTTTGCCCACATTTTGTATCATTTTCTTCCTTGCTCTCATACCAGCCTTTGGGCTGATCACTCATTCTGCATGTTCTCTGTGATCTAAAATTTGACTGCTCCTCGACAGGCATCTGACCTCAGTTGTCCACTTGTAAGACCTGGGGACAATGAGGGTAAACAGAGAAAAAGGAGAAGGACTCATCTAATACTTCAAAGTATGGTAGGGTGGGCAGACATGATAATTAACATTAAGGGTATCTTGAAACAATTAAAAAAACAGTTATGCCTTTGACATGTGTTAAAGGATTGGTACGCTTATTTTTCTGCCACCGAATGACTGAAAGGAATCATGTTAACCATTAATGTAAAATCTAGTGCAGAAGAGGGTGTCTCCTGATGCTAGAAATACTGATATATTGGAAATGTATCTAAATACTTTTTACATACTGAATATGATGAAAATATACTGCAATTTTTGATTGTATGTTGGAAAAGCTGGATGAAATATCCATATAACATCACTTTATTTCAGATTAATTTTGCTAGTGATTAGTTCTTGGAGGATCTTTTTAGTTAAATATTTCTTTTAAGTGTTATTGTTTTTTATTTGATTTGTTGTACCATAATTGTTTATCTTTTGTAATAAGGATTCAGACATTTAATGTAGCATCCCTAAAATTTGGAAAGGTAATCATACTGAAAAGTTCATTCGTAGCAGAGATTTGAACCACCAATCTCCTGGTCTCCATCTGGTTGCTCTAATCACTGATCTACCATGGCAACATGCCAGAACTTTATTAAATTCTCCAATTGAGCCATGTTTTTCCCATTAACCCACCAGGAGTCAGTTTAGAGTGCTATTCTGTCAATTAATGGAAACTAATTGGAAAATGTGAGTCATTTGGAAAATTTAATGTAGTGCTTGCTGCATTTCACAAACAGTAGTGTAGATTGAAAGGGAACCCAGTTGCATGGATATCTAACAGCATCTTTGTAGTTATTTTGGGGACTTACGTAGCTCAGTTGTCATAGAGCAAATGGCTCTCAAATTGTTCGCTCAGATTTAATTCGTTCTGTAAGTAAATTGTTTTAGTATAATTTTATAAAAGACTGTACGGAATTAACTGAAACTTTTATAAATATGAAAACTACAACTGGGCAGGTGCTATAATAACTTTCATAGCCAATCTGAATAATATGTCATAAAAAGCATAATCAGTTGACACCATTAGCAGATATCACCCAAACAGTTAACTTAAAATATGTGTAGAATTTTGATAGGCATGAAATTTAGAATAGTTATCGTCTTTTGATAACTGTGCATATATAGTTTTATTTCAGCAAGGCAGGTATTGAATTCACCACAGACCCAAAAAATATCAAAGCATGGCATGAAAACTATAAAATGGGATATATATTTTAAATGTCCTTACTCTGTAAGCTGAGGAAACAAGCAATTCACTGACTTCTCTCTACATTCACTTTGGGAACTTACACAAGCACACAATCAGCTATACTCTAAATATCAGGAAAATTGTATTAGAAAAAGAAAAGACTATCTCAAACTGAAAATCATATCTGGAGCTGTATGAGTAAACAATAAATAACTTCCAATTATAGGCATCAAATGCACCCATAATTTTCTTTTCCTGTTTCCCTTTTCTATTTTACCTGTGTACTTGTCCATTAATGCAATTCTAAACCTGAATGCTCAGTATTTTTATTTCATTTCAAACCACATCATTAATTTAACTTTTGTAAATTTTTTGTTAAAAAAAATTGAACCTTTGACTGCAACAGTCCTATCAGTGGCCATTCTCCTTTCGAACATACTGTGATGGTGTTATCTTGTAGACATTGGGTTGCTGGTACTTTGGAGTTTTTTTTTCTATTTTTTAATCATTAGGTCACATACACATTCACACACTCATTCATACTTCCAGACTCTGGGGAAGATGGGGAACCATCTTGGTTGGAGAAAAATCCCCACCCCCGGCCGGGAATGGAACCCGGGACCTCTCGCACGGCAGGCAGGTGCTCTACCGACTGAGCTATGGGGCCAGCCGATTTTGTAAATTGTTATCAATCTGCAGGATACATTTTGGCGACTTTAATGTGGATTTTGGATGAAGAATATGCAAAGCCAATTAATCATGTGGAATGCAACTAAAGACATTCAAATGGTGCAATATGTGCAGAAAGGCTGAATTAGTAATAGGATTGTATTGCTAGATTAGAAAGCTTTAAATGAAAATATAGTTCCAAATATTTTCCAAAGCACTTAAAACTGCTTTCTGGGCTTGTTTACTAGCTAGAAAAAGCAAACAGGAATGTTATTTGTGCATTTAGATTGATGTAAGTTAATCTGATTTATTGAAGTAATGAGAGTGTATAAATGTATTGTCACTGTTGCAGTATTTACTTATTGCTATTTTTATGTACTTAGTAATAATATATTTAAGAATTTATTTTTTATTTATTAAAAATATGGTAAAAACTGACTATATTCCTCACTTGTTAATATAGCATTTTTTCATGAGTATAATGCTGCACCAATGTAATTTTAAGAGTTAATAAGAGTGTTAAAAGTATTATTTACCTGTGCTGGGTTAAAACTAAAGGTGAAATAGAAGCTTAGTATAACAGTGACGTCTTACGACTGCATCCATTGCAGTTATTGGGCTTTCCTAATAAAAGCTAAGAAGAATCTTAGTACTTCATGCAGAAAGATTATGGAAATATTTAAACGAAGAAATTGAGTATATCTGTAAGTCAAACTGAGAGGATACCAACTTATGAGGGTAGTATCAGTAAAGTTGAAGAGTATGGTTAGACAGTAAAAGAAACTTAATTTATCAAAATCCTCTACCACCACTTTAAATAATAACTTACAGTTTAACAAATTTGCATTTAATTCAACTGCTAATACAGTATTATTTGTTCAACAAACTTAGGACAGCTTTAAACACCAAATAAAATAGTTTTATTTTACCTTCATTTTCATAGTAAAATTTTGAATATGACATCACTAGATATACACATTAAATTTGTACCTGTGCTTTTAACAGTCAGTTATTGTAAGAAGATTTTCTATTATTTACCATGACTTCATACTTAATGCATTTAGGAAAGAGTGTTTTTCAAGTTTTCTAGCATTATAAAGTGCATAAACAATCCATCCATAATGTGATTTTGTCTAGATGGTTTTATTTTTGTGCAAAAGGCTTGAATACAATATATTTTTCTGTTTTTTTTTTCTTTGCCACTTCATCCTCTGTGCCAGGTAGTAGCAGCAGCAGCATTCACTGCACAAACCTTCTACTTCTTTTTATATTGTTTCAGCAGTATGCTTCTTTTCACTTTTCATATTCGGCAAAAATTGTTCAAAAAATTTCCGGGCAATCTTCAGTATTGTGTGTTTTTTCTCTTTTCCTTGCATTACCCAGCATGATAAAATTTTTAAACCTCTAGTAGGAAAATGTCATCTGGCAACAAATAGTTTAATTATGTGTGATGTGGGCTAAGAACCATGCCATAAGTCTCCAAAATTACTTTTCTGTTTTTTTGTAGGGAAATCAGTTCTGAACTTCTAAAACATTACCAATAGATATAAAATTATGTGTTTTTAATAAGTTGAATAGTAGTACATATTTTTGCTTAGTTACAGAAATGACAGTCAAAGTTCAATAGATGCAAAAATACTTCTATTACTTTTTTTAAATTTTAATTTACAATAGAATTTTTACAATTTGATTATACCAATGAATCCATTCCCACAACCAGTGGACCTCATGTTCAAAGGAATTGTCATGGCAAATTATTCTTCATACCTCATTAGAAACACTGGAATAAAGCCAATATTGGGGGGCGGAGGGGGGGGGGGACAGTAACAGAATGGAAATGGTAAATTATTACTATATTATCAGTTAAGACACATTATATTTAATATGTTTTAAAGGATAATTGAAAATATTTCAAAAGTAATTAAGCTTTATTATTTAATGTCCAAAGATTGAAATTAAAATTCACGTTGAAAGGTAGAGTCAGACTTAAAAATTCAATGCCATAGCCGGGATTTGAACCATGGATCTTCCAGTCTCCAACCAGCTCTTAACCATTGAGCTACTATAGCCAATGTGCCAGCATGACAAGAGCAGCCGGATGGAGACCGGAGGATCTGTGGTTCAAATCCCAGCTATGGCATTGAATTTTTCAGTCTGACTACCTTTGCATATTTCATCTTATATATGGCTAGTGTGAAAGAACAATTAATTTCTAAAATTAATGTTGTTATTCTTATTTGGGATATTCAAATTTAATGTCAATATATTACATGTAGACTTAGATATTATGTTCCTTAATGAATTGAATTTTTTTTAACTGCTGTGATTCTCAACATCCCATTCTATGTTGGCACTTAATTTTGCTCAGAGATCTCTTTATCAGACTTAGAATCTGTGATCTCAGAACTGTAGGTTAGCATGTTACCCCTGGGCCACAGAGGACGACAAAGTACCTTAAGTACATTAGTGGAATGTTCTCAACCAAAAGAACATAATTTTGTTCCCAAAACAGTTCTCTAGTTATACTTGGAAGCATACTAATTGTTCTGGAAACCATGCTCTAGTTTCTACCAGGATATGAAAATAATAAGAGAATGAACTTGGAACAAAGTAACTGAAGGTGGTTATCACCTCCTGATTATCTGGAAAGGAGGATGCGATCTTAATAGCCTCATAGTTCAGGTTCTTGCTCCCCTACCCTTCTCCTAGAAAACATACCTATAGCTTCTTGAGTGTGCCACAGTGAGTGGTGTAGTGAGTGGTTTGCTAGGTTTTCAGTTTTATTCTTTATTATGTCATAACTTAGCGCCAAATGTAAATGATCTTAGGTTCATTCATCTGAACTGAGAAAGAAATGAAGATTGGCAGTGGAACCATCAGATCATGCCATGTATAACTAATGAAACTGATGTAGAGTTGTCAATGCCCCACTCATGCTCTACAATTGTCAGAATGGACTGGTTTGTTTAATTGGTTTATATAGTTGGCTCTATTTTGGCATTTTTATATACCAAAAGAACATTAGGTAATATTTTTTTGAAAACAAGTTAAAGATATAAACTGCACTATTTATTAACCTGGGGAACAAATGTATAGTACCAAAGTAATACTGTTTAAATAACAAAATTGCACTTGAATAAGCATTAAGAAGTGTGATTTCATTCTTTTATGAGTTCGTTAAGTGATTGTATCCTATTCGTACACTCATTGAAGTAGTATTACTTTAACTTGTGTTTACATATTTTGTATATGCACTGAACATTTATTTGATGCTATCTCTTGTTTTTACACATTTTATGGTGCAATACCCATGATTGTGTTCTTTGCATTGGTTGTTGTCCATCCCAAAGAAGTTAGCATCTACTCCATTTTATTTCTGTTTCCTTTCTGTTATTACCTCTATTATGATTCCGGGCTTGTTAATGGCATGTTTATCCTTATATCATCCAGAAAGAAGGTTCCCTCACAAGCATATATGCCAGTCTGTTCAGTGCATTTTTGCTTGCCATGATGGATGTTTTTGTGAATCTTGCTTTTACATTCTATACTTTCTCCAGGAAACTTATCTTCAGTTTGTCCCATATGAGTTCAACTCGGTGGCTATCAGAGCTATTGCCTTTTCAGACAGTCTCAATGCTTTTTCAAGTTTGTGATGTCTTCTTTATGATGCACATTGCTCTGATGGATGCTATAGTTCTTTCTTGCATTGGGGGCTGTATGACAAAGCAGTTGTTTGCATTGTGATGCCCAGGTATTTAAAGTTGTTGAATAGTTTGAAGTTTTTGTTACCTATTTCCAGGATGTCTATCCTCACTGTTCGCTGTTCCTATCCTAATAAATACCATCTACACCATTTTGTTCTTGTTTATGTAAAAATCATTTTCTGTGGCCCATAGTAGTGTACTGTTTGTCTTTCTGTAAACACTTTCTTCATTGTGTAATAAAATTTTAAATTGAATCAATAACATGCTGAAGCAACTAAAAACTACCTTTAAACAATATTAATGGCCATTGTGAATTTGCAACTGCAGGCGACAAAGCAACTCATTATAACCTCCCAATATTGTGTTTTCTTTACTTCAAACCAAGCATTGTGTTTGACAGTTGCTTTGACAGTAAAAAAAGCACCAATTTTGGAAGTGCAAGTGCTTAAGTATTGAAAATTAGACCATAGTTCTAAAAAAAAAGTATGAATTCTTGATTATATATAAAAATTATATAATTATTAAAGAAAGCTGGCACCAGAACTATTAAAAGAGTTGTTTTATATTACTTTAGTTCTCATTTTGGGGAAGTACATGTTTTGAAAGGAGATCATTGTACTTTTAACACTGTGATGGTGCAGCATTCTAACATAGGGTACGAAACTAAGTTGATTAAAGCTGGAAATTGTCAATATTGACATGATCTGAAAATTTTCTCAGGCAATACATGGCATACTTCTTAATCTGCATCACACCCACATTCCAAAATACATAACACAGTTTTGTGGTTTGTTATGCTGAGGAACTAATTTACCTTTCTAGAGGCTTGACTGATTGCAGTCAACTATATTAATATAGGTAACTAATATACACATATTTCCAAGACAGCAGTTAATAACCATGATTATTATTCAAGTGCTCAATTCATTGCTTGGAATTTAAAGGATGTATTGATTTCAAAGGGGACATTAAATTGAATCTGAATATATTTTAAAACTACTCTGTTCAAAATTGATTACAAGTGTATTTTCAAATGAGCATAGTTTGAGTTTGTTGTTAATACCTAACATATTAAGTTACTTATACAAAGAACGTTGCTTCTGTTCTTTTTACTCTACAAAGGTCTCTGATAAAAGGAAAATACAATTTGGGCTTCTTAACTATTACTTAAGTAAGTTCCCTAAAGTAACAGTGATTAAAAAATAAATAAAACAGTAAGTCCATTTTGATGAGCTCACATTACTCAGTTAATGGGTTATAGAATACACCATAATGGTGTTATTGATATTATGAAGTTTCATTCTTGTAGAATATATAAAGTGAAATTAAATTGTAATTGTATATTGTGATAACCTAAAAGGAATTGAATATTTGATTCACAGCACTTCCTTAGTAAATGTCCCATATATTCTGCAGTATGAGCAATAGCAATGTAAATGAAGCAAAGTAAAGCCATTTTGGAAAATTGTCTTGAATTGTGATAAACAGTTTGTTTATATATCTGTTATATGCTGTGCTGTGGTGTTTACATAGAAGTCTCTTTTTGTAATAGTAGTAGCTTAAGGAAGTTGAATATTAAAACCTTCAGTCTGTTGCAGAAAGTGAACCAGTGTAACATTCATGTAGTAGCAATATGATGATTATGTGGTCTAATATTAGTAACTTTTCTAGCTTATAAAGGCAAATGCAGAACAGAACAGTTAGTGTGGCACTACTAAAATATTGAACGTTCTTAAAGAACAGTATTATATATACTGAAACCATTATCATTAGTCATATTTGCATGATATATTTATCTTAATATACTTTAATATATATGTTTCAGCATATATTCTGCTCTTCTTGTTAGCGTTTAAAGAGAGATGTAGGTGTAAATGCATACAGTCTATATTTCTAAAATTTAAAAATTATTGAAACACTGCCTTAGTAATTGGATATAACACAATATTTACAAAGGTTGGTATCTGAATTATTGAATTTTTACAAAGCCATATAAAGTTAAAGAACAATGGTACAAGTTTACTTAAATACGTACTAAAGTTTCTTGTATTTTTCCCTCCATTCCTCCCCCTTTTATGCTTAAACAATTCTGTGGCACAAAGGGCGTAAAGTTACCTAATGTTTGTCTTGTTAGGATAAAGAAAACTTCTAGATAAGTCATCCAAACCAAAATTTGAACTCAGGACCTCTTGAATGTTGGTCAGACCTGGATTCCCCATGGTATAGAGGTGGGCAGTATGTTATTTTTATTTAAACTGAATATTACAGGCTTATTAAATATATGAGGTATGTCCAGAAAGTAAGTTCTGTTTGGTAATAAAATGAAATTGTGTAAAGATACAGAAAAATTATTTATTGCACAAAATTCTACAACTCTTAAACTAGTTTTCCACATAACTGCCGAAATTTTGCAGGCATTTGTCATAGCGAGGCACAAGTTTTTGTATACCTTCTTCATAGAAGTTTGCCGCCTGTGTCTTCAACCAGTTGGAAACATTTTCTTTCAACTCTTCGTCATTGTTGAAGTGTTGACCACCAAGGAAAGATTTGAGGTGCAAAAACAGATGAAAGTCGCTAGGAGCGAGGTCTTGGCTGTACGGGGGGTGGTCAAGCACGTCCCAGCCAAATCCCTGTAGGATGTTTTTCGTCGCATTTGCAGTGTGTGGTCATGCGTTCTCGTGAAGAAACAACACCTTTTGACAGAATTTCTCGGCGCTTATTCTGTACTGTGCGGCGCAATTTCCGAAGTGTCTCGCAATAAACATCTGCTTTCATGTTTGACCACGCGGTAAGAAATCAATGAGTAAGATGCCTTTCCTGTCCCAGAACACTGTGCACATCATTTTTGAGGTGTCAAGATTTGTTTCGGCTTAACCTTTGCTGGGGATGAGGTGTGCCTCCATTCCATTGACTGACGCTTACTTTCAGGGGTGTCGTAAGAAACCCAAGTTTCATCTCCTGTGACTATCTGTCAGAAATTCTTCGCCGCCTTCATCATAACGGATCAAAAACTGAAGTGCACTACCCATCCGTTTTGTTTTGAGTTGCTCAGTAAGAATCTTTGTCACCCAACATGAGCCAAGTTTACGAAATTTCAGTTTTTCTGTAACAATTTCATGAACTAGTGATCGTGAGATTTAGGGAAATTCCATAGCGAAAGCACTAATTGTAAACTTGCTGTTTTCCTCGATCTTGTCATCAATCGCATGAACCAGTTTTTCTGTAACCAAAGATGGACGCCCACTTCGTTCTTCATCGTGCAATTCACTACGTCCTTCATTGAACTGTCGGACCCATCTTCTCACCATTGTATCACTAATCGCATTTTGTACGTAAACATCACAAATTTGCCGATAAATTCAATTGTTTTCACTTTCCTAGCATTCAGAAAATGAATCACAGATCTCATTTCACAAGCGGCGGGATTTTCAATTAACACCGACATTGTAAACAAGCACAACAAAGCGTACGTGGCTGACAGCGATCTCACAATGCCGCACGTTTCTTCTCCTTGATATAGAGCATCTACCGCGCATTTGCGGAACTGCGATTGCAGCGCTGCAGCGGAGATAAATTGAAACAGAACTTACTTTCTGGACGCCCCTTGTATATAAGTTAAATAAAATATGACATAAAATTCCTAAGTACAGGTAATTAGAGGTATAAGTGCTGATATTTGCATTGGTAGTTCAGGAAAAATAATGAACAGTATTACATCAATGTTTACTTCATTTGCAGACTAATAGGTGTAGTTATTAAGAGTAATATGTCTTCAAGTTGGTTAATACCTCCACGTATGTGTGGCATATGCAAGTCAAGTCCTTTTATTTTCCCCAAGAGTATAGGAAGATTGTTGGGAGGAGAGGTAAAGCAGAGTGGACAGCTGCTGCAATAACAAATGTTGAGGTCAGTCTCACAAAACTAATAACAAATGGAGGAGTCAGTCGTTCTTATCTACCAAATATGTATTATTTGTGATATCTTCAACTTACAGTTTCATAGAGATAAAAATCAGAAAGTAAGTTTAAGAGCATTTAATTGAGCATTTCCAATATATTCATTGTTTATTTTAACGTGCAACAGAGTTCAAAAGCTTTCTGCAAGGCTAATGGCCGCAGAATACCTGGGCCAGCAAGTAGGTATAGAAGTGTGAACAGTTGGAAGCAAAACAGATGGCCTGTACTGAGAGGCATTGTTCATTTTGTGACCCAATTATGAAAGTAATTAGTTACAGGCTCATCAATTGCACCCCTCCACGGAAAACTTTAGTAAAAGGTGAAAGATTGATTCGATCTGAAGGGATGCCCAAGTACCAAAAACAGCTCTACCGCCTTTGAACTAAAGCAGAGTGGACCAACGTGGTCCCAAACACAAGTTCTTACCCACTTTCCTTCACACCTTTAGTAATGCGTAGAGCTTGCTGTTAGCCATAAATCTCTATTACTCTTAAAGCTAAGCCCAAACGGTGTATTATTTACACAATATGAAAGCCAACAAATTTTAAAATAACTGTTTACAGTAAATCTCGGTTGTTTATGCTTTAAGATAGTAAACTGTGTGATGTGTTAGTGAGAAAACTGTTATGCAAAGAGATATAATAACATACTGAAGTGAATACAAACTAGGTACCAATTATTAAGTATCTATATGCTTAATACCTATATACGAGCTACAAAATGATAGAACCAAAGTTTGTTTTTGATTAGAAAAAATAAAAGTACTATTTTCTTTTAAAAGGCATGAAGCGTAAAACAAGTGGGTGGAGGTTTAGGGCCAATCACCCAACAGCTAGGTAATTTGAGACCGATGATTTAAATAAAATCAATAGTTTTCCTGTAATATGTCTCTATAAATGTTTTTCTAATAGTCCTTTCCTCTTAGTAATATGCAGGGAATAATTGATTAGATAACTTAAGTATAATTTTAGAAAGCCATAGTATCTACAAAAGTAATTTACCAATTCCTTTCAACTTTTATATATATGTAATTTTGTAAGTGGACTGAAGTATCGGTAAAACTATTAAAAGGATGTATCAGATAAGAAAATTTGAAAATTCAGTGCAGTGTTGTGTTGTTTAACAAACTATTGCATTTACTCTCCACTGATATGAGTGTTCATCTGATATATATGTATATATTTGTCTCAACACATTACTTTATTTTGTATTATCTTTTGAATTGAAAATGCTCCTTACATTTGAAACACTTTTCTTTCTAAACAAAAATGATAAGTAATAGAAGTAAGTCTCTGCAATAACACCTGAAGCTTGCATTTGAGAGGTTCTGGGCTCAATTTCTGATGGTCAGCCACTCTTTACCACAGATTTTTCTGTGGGTTTTTTTTTTTTCCCCCATTCAGTAAGGCAAATGGTTTCTCCTACCATGGCTATCCTCTCTATCATTTCCTCTTATTTTATCTCTCTTTAATGGTTCAGAATAATTGTGGGGCTGTGTGTTGGTCCATGGTAGGTAGACAGCACTGAAGGTTGCATATTAAAACTTTTCAATTCCACCAGAGGTTGGTTACTGAACCTCCACTGCTGAGTTAAGCTTGCCACAGTTTGCACTGGAGGAATGCCACCCTCCAGGGTTTGGGCTGGTTTTTGCAAGCGCCTCCTAGCGAGGTCGTTACACCAGTAAATGTTAGGAATTCTGCATGTCTCTGCTACTTACTTGTTCATTCTTGCACCCAATGTCCTATGTGGTTTCTTCATTTTATTTGTTCCTCCTATTCCTGGGATGTATACACCAAAGATCCAAATAGTGCTTAACCTGTTAGGTGTCCCCTCTATTATCTAATCTACTGTAACAGAAGTAATCTTATAGCTAATTAATGTTCAAAGAAAAATAAGTATTACTTACTGATAGAAAGCAAATATGTGAAATTTATAAGAGCTGAGACCTCGCATTACTGTTGATTTTAACAGACTAATGTGAAGCTAAGGTATTGGGCTGTTTCAGTGTTGGTCTCAAGTCCATAAACTCTCTAGTAAAGGATGTTTAAAGTCTGGGATTCTAAGAATTCTAATTAGAATTTTCCGTGGTCTTTAAGGATTTCTTCAGATGTATTTCTAGTATGAGACAACTTGTCAGAGTTGTAAACCTACACCCAGAAATCAGCAATATTTAATAATAATAATAATAATAATAATAATAATAATAATAATAATAATAATAATAATAATAATAATAATAATAAATCATTATGGTGTTATACCTGTTTCTTTCTAAATATGGCTACAAATTTTGCATGATGTATATACGAGGGGGTCTGAAAAGTTTCTGACCTAATAAAGATACAAGACATTTTTTCAGATTTTTTATTTTTTTTTATTTTTCAATATAGTCTCCTTGTAACTCTACACACTTCTCCCAGTGATGCTACCATCTCTGTAACCCATCCAATAGTACTCTGCCTTTTTCTCTGCAAAATAATTGTTCACGAAGGTGATTACCTCTTCATTTGATGAAAATCTCTGTCCTCCGAGCACAATTTTCAGATGAGGGAACATAAAGAATTAGTTTGGAGTTAGATCTGGTGAGTAAGGTGGATGGTCAAGCAGTTCAAACTGTAATTCGTGGATTTTCGCCATTGCAACCACTGAGGTGTGAGACGGTGCGTTGTCTTGGTGAAACAGGATTTTCTTTTTCTGCAAATGTGGCCGTTTTTCTGCAAGTTCTGCCGTCAGCATGTCAAGTAATGATGCAATATGCTCCTGTAATGGTTTTTCCATTTTGAAGATAATCTATTAAAGTAACTTCATGACTATCCCAAAAAACAGTAGCTATCACTTTCCCAGCCGAAAAAAAAAAAAAACAGGTTTTGCTATTTTTGGAGCCGGTTGCCCCTTTGCAGTCCACTGTTTTGACTGTATTTTTGTTTTGGGCATATAATGGTAAGCAAGTTTCATCAACAGTAATTAATCGGTGCCAAAACTCGGATTTATTGTGCCAACAGAGCGTTGGAAATGTTCATTCGAACATGTTTTTGGTCTAACGTGAGCAAACGCGACATTCAAAGCGTGGACAGCTTTCTTATGTCTAAATGTTGATTTAATATGTGATAGACATGTTCTTTTGACATGTTCATAGCCTCTGCTATCTCTCACTTTAATTTTGCGGCCGTCTAGCAGCATTTGGTGAACTTTGGCAATGTTATCATTGGTAGTTGCAGCTTTTGGGCATCCTGATCGTTCATCCTCTCCCAAGCTCTTATGGCCACATTTAAATTCAGCTACCCAAAATTTCACTGTGGTAAATGATGGTGCAGAGTCAGCATACACAGAATCCAACACATCTTCGATTTGCGTAGGCATATTTACCTTTCAAAAACAAATATTTAATGACAGCTCAATACTTGATTTTGTCCATTTTCATAAAAACACTCACATCAACTCACTCAAACAGCTGTTACATAACAACTGAGCGTCCAAAATTGCTGAAATTTTGGTGAGTAACTTTCAACAGATTAACAACGAAATTCATTAGCTTTTATTTGCGAGTGCTACCGTCTTCATGTTGAGGTCAGAAACTTTTCAGACCACCCTCGTACACAAACAACAGAACAAAAAATTAAATAATATCCTAAAATACTAAAGGGCATTGTTTCAAACATAAGAGAACTTAAAATTTTCTGAAAGATACACATATTATATTTATCCAGTCTAAAGAGGTTTTTTTTTATTTAAAAAATATAATTATAGGATTAACAGAAAAAAGTGAGGTTTAGCCAGATATTACTACCAATTGATCTATTCCATAAAAATCTTAGGTGTTTATGGAAGAGTTTAAGCTACTATTTTCAGAAACTGTTGACGTAGGTCAGCAATTTTGAGTGTGTAGTCAAAACAACTGTGATTGCTGTAGTCAGATATATAGTATTCTCTCAGATATGCCCACATTTTGAAACTAATTTATTATGGTTTACATCCAGTTATGTACACTAAACCATTTATTTCTAATCATTATTTTTTTAATATGCATCGCAGACATCTTTAAAGAAGAATATGGGAAAGTAATTCATATAATATTTCTCAAATTCCTCTTTCAAAGAATGCTATGTTGCTTTTTGTGAATGACATAGTTTGGTTCTGCATTTGCTATTTACATTTCAAATAGTAGCAAAATATTTTAATCAATATAGCTTAACTTAATGACATTGTTAAGGAACTTGCCCTAGAGGTATTTAATGTACACATATTATCTATAAATTAAATTTATAGTAGTTGCTAATACTTAGTTGAAAATAGCTTAGAGTTGCCAGGCAATTATATTTTTGCACATTTTGAAAATATTGGCATTTATACATTTTTAAGCTATTGTTTTCTTTTTGTGGTTCTTTAAGGGAAAAGTGAAATGGAAATAATGTTTTCCCATTGTTTGAGATTTCGAATTTCATACCTTATGATAATAATTAACATTTATGAATTATGAAGGTAATGCTTGCTATAAGCTTCTGGATTTTGAAAATGATAAGTAAAATCTGATATGAATAGTTAATGCTTGGCAACTCTAATTGGGGTACTTTGCTTCCTCACACAGTTGAAGGTTGTGCATAGTATACATCTCTGCAGTTGTTATAACTTTCCTATTAAAGGGCACAACAGGCAAATCTGCTAAGTCCATGAAACCTTTAGCTTAGCTATGAGTCATTGCTGATGTTTAGTTCCAATATGGACAACTTTCTCTGCTTTTTGTGCCACCTCCTTGTGGTTGTGATTGAGAACTTGCAGAGTTGTGCCAGACATAAATATGAAAATGATGTACTCCTGTGTCATATTTTGAACTACACACTGTATTTTTGTAATAACTTTTATATAAAAATAATGATGAGATCAAGATGTAGCAACTTGCATGGCCATGTGGTGTGTGTTGTACACCTAAACTGGTAAACCACGTAACTTGATGCTTTTTCTTAGTCCATATTGCTAAGTTTTCTGTGTGCTAAAGGCCTGAAATAAAACGTTTGGTTAGAAATTTATTCTTGTTTATAATTATTAATTAAAGATTAGAGTGTATTTTGAATGTTATAATAACCCAGCGTAATGCCTTCCATATCATATTCCATCAGGTCACTGTGAGGTATATCTTTGTATAATAATATACAGCTAAAAGCCATAGGAAAACAATTCCATATCTAGTTTAACTCAATTATAATGAGAGCGAGAGGCATGGACATTTCTAAGGGGGAGAGAAATGGCAGGTAGAAAACTCAAGTTAACTTATATTAAGAAAACGTCTGTTAACACTATTAATGATTTTAAATTAAAATGTGAAATATTTCTCAGTATTAGTTTTCATTATTGTTCATTTCTGAATGTATATTATTAAACTTACAAAACATGCAATGTTGGTTTTTTAAGTTATTAATTTAATATCAAGTTGTTAAACATTATAAAAAAAAATCTAATATTAATTTCTCAGTATTACCTATTGAAGCCAATATGAAAATATTAAATTTATAAAATATTATTTAGTGTATCTAATCGCATTGATTTAAAACCAATTATTAAAATGTGTTGAACTGTTTAGCAAGTCTCCCTCATATATGAATTTAGTATGAAGCTGTTGATCTTTATAAAACCCTATTTAACATTCATCCCTCATCGTGTATTGCAAAATTTAATATGAAAGTATCGACATTATTTCAAAGCGGCCTCCAAACGCCCTGTCCAGTAGCGATCACTTTGTTCACTTTCTGACGTGCTGTTTATACGCTACAATCAACATCTGAACGAAAAATAGTGAAGCGTATCCGAAGGATTAAAGGCCATAAGTTACGAAGCGTAGCCGAGTGAATGGGTGCCCATGTGCAAAAATGTGTGTGTGTGTGTGTGTGTGTGTGTGTGTGTGTGTGTGTGTGTGTGTGTGTGTGTGTGTGTGTGTGTGTGTGTGTGTGTGTGTGTGTGTGCGCGCGCGCGCGCGCGTGCGTGTGTGCGTGTGTGTGGTTTTTTTTTTGCTACTAATCATGGGTGGTAGTTTACACCGCGCATGCGCAGTATAAGTCGTTCTCCGTGGTCAAACGATAACAAACTAGTCTGTGGTTCAAACCCGGCGGAGAGCGATGGATTTTATCGGGCGTACAAATCCTTAACATGGCTTCCTTCGGAAGGGAAGTAAAACCATTGGTCTCGTGTCGTAGACTTACGGTACGTAAAAGAACGTCAAGTCTGTTAAAGAGGCCTCTGAGCAAAATCAGGCGGTCTTTCACGCACAATATAGAATGAGACGCTGAGAACCAATGTCCATAAATAAAGCTCACTCTCATTTATAACATCTTTTGTTGATATTTAGCAGTTTATTTCATATATAAGAAAGTCAGAAAGGTAGGGTAGGATCTCTTATTGATCACATCAACTTTTAAATTGCATAGTACAGATATGTTTCTTTGTTAAATCATCTTTCTTCCACTTTTACGAGTAGGGGTAGGTATGAAACTTTTATTAAACGTTTGGGTGCTCTGTTGGTTAGATGCTGTTCTACTGATCTCAAGGTCGTGGGTTTAAACTCTCCAGGCTGATGATTTTTTGTGTGCTTAAAAGAAACAACCCTTTGTTATCACCAAGTAATCGCCAAAGCTATCAGTGTAATACTCGGCACAAAGGTAAAACAAATGGTGAGGCAACTACGTCATTCCTGTGTAGGGGAAAATCATGTTGAGACTACAAATGGCACTGTGGGTGTCACCATCTGATAATGGATCTATCCATTAAAAACCCCTTCATGTGGAAGAAGTTAGACAAAGGAAAATAAGTAATTATGTGAGGAAGTACAGCAATACTGCTATTCTACTTGCGGATTCTGGGAAGGGCCACAAAGGCATGGACCAGGTGAAAATAGGATGCCAGGACGTAAACATGGCCAAAGCGACAGTGGAACACGTACTGCGCGACCCAGACAATCGGTTCTTTCGCAGACGTAGAAGGTTACAGAGAAACGGATGTCTGGACGGAGATGTCTTTCGCCGAATAAGATGATATGTATGTAGAACATAGGAGCAGACAATAGTTTCATACCGTTTTATACAACCTGCCGGGAACGGCGAAAAGGTTCTGGATAATGAATGTTTTCGGGTTGCATTGTTCGAACGTTCGAGAAGGTTTCGTGTGTGGTAACAATGCGGCTGGCTTTCGGCTTCGTGTTCCCGCTTTGCGCGTCAGCAGACAATACTTTTTTGTAGTGTTTAACTCCCGCGTTTACTACATGCGGCTACGCAGGCGACCACACTGATGATTAGGGCCCGGAAGTTGACCTAAAAGTTCTCTAAAAATGAGCTATAAAATGCCCTTAAAATATTCAAAAATGCACATAAAATGTAAAAAAAAAAAAAAAAAAAAAAAAAAAAAAAATGACCTAACGAAAATTAACAATTTCTTTCATAATAAATTAATAACTGTTACAGACAAATAATGAACATATGGTTCGAATAACCACATTTTAAAATTAACTTACTTATTAAATGATGCAATTATTACTCCAAAGTAATAAATTCAAAATTCATCAGGTAATTTTCAATTTTATAAAATATGAAAAAATTAGTTACTGTACCCATTAGCCAAAACATACGTTACTTAGCGTTGCAGTACAACACCATGGTCATCTTCGAGTTATCAAAAGTAAAGGAACGGTGGTTGTCAGCTAAGACTGTTTTATACTTTCAGAAACTTCTCTCCACTTCCACAGATGTTAATAGGTGCTTATTTGAAAAACACTTTGTCACTGCCCGTCTACCGTAGCGGAGGGGATCCGGCCCCTTCAGCTGCCGTGGTGCGGGCGCTGCGGACCCCTAGCACTCGTGGTACCTCTGACGTTACTAGAGGAACCTCGGGCCGAACATTAGAGCCCCTTCCTTACAGGGAGTTGTTCGGATTGGGTTGGACTCGAGGGGGCAGTGGTTCCCGATACCCGTGGGAGATCGGGTACTTCTCCGGACAGGGTTGAGGGAAGCCATTAATATTCCCGCGTACTAACCAGCATAGCTAGTAGAAGGTGTGCTAGATCACCAGGCGGCCCCACCGAGGTCATATCGGTAACCTTCCATCTTGGAGTTGGCGCGAGTAAGTGGCGTATCCACTTCTATCCTGTCTTGAGTCCACAGGACCAGATGGGGGAGGGCTTGTTAGTCTCTAGGTCTTGCCCTATGGAAAGCCCCAAGGAATCGCCGGGCGCCCTTTTGGGACAGCTCGGTAACTCCCTGGTTGAAGGAGGCCCGGGTCTTTGGTCCTACGGGTCCAGGACTACTGGGGGTAGAACCTCTGGCAATAACTGTCACTGCCCGTTAAATCCTGTTAAAAATATCAGTTCTGAAGTTTTCTCCTGGCAAGATATCGGCAATCTGATAAACTGTTTAGTATCCTTTATTTTTCGCAACACAAATTTTAGTTTCTGTCTAATACTGTCCCCAATATCAGCTTTTACATTTTGTATCCTTTCTTCCGCAGTCCTCACTAACTCAATCGACTTATCCAATATCATGCCACTTTCTTCACCCTGGGTTATGGTTTCCGTCAAAAATGTAAAATTTTATTTAATGAAAGCTATTTTACCTTGGATTTGAGTATCGGAAAACAGATCCGACCGACCGAAGTGCTATTTGGCTGTATAAAGCCAGAAGTTTTTTTTTTCTTTTGCGGGATGTTGTAGGATGGGTTGTGGGTTTTAGACTGGCCTTTTTTCCCCTGTGCGCTCTCAATTGCCTTGGAAGCTATTCACCACTTCTCTAACTATTCGAAAATTGTAAAAGTGATATATACATGCAGTTAACCATGTACCCCAGCGTGTTAAAATTGGTGCCGGGGGCTTTTCCTTTGAAATACATAGTTCAGGTTGGCGATTTTAAAAATATGTTATTTACTGTGGAAATTAGTGTATCTACTTCTGGAAATGTTGATCTGACCTGTTCCGCAATTCGATGAAAATCATGGGCCAAACACGTAACATGCACCATCTTACTGTAAAATGATTGGATCGATTTTGCTGCCTTTACCATGTAAGGCGCCGCGTCTGTTAGGATGAGGGACGCGTTGTCATGCTGTATTTCACTAGGCCACAATAAACATATGGATTTATCGAATAGTTCGCATATCTGACAGTGGTTATCAGCTTCCATAACCTCCGAGGTTAGAAGAAACATTTGTGCGCCACTAGTAGCTTCTAGCGTATCTGTCACTACATTGGCTACATAACCCCCTCTGAATCGGTGGTCTCATCAATTGATACATAATTTTTTCCCCATTCACACACTTACGTATTCGGTTTAACGTGTCTTCATAACATTTTTAGGTCACTTTTAACAAAGTTGATTAATGTGGAATTGCATGACCAGTGTGACGTTCAAGAAAATCTCGTAATTTGGAATTACTAAATTTTTCTAGCGGAATATTTGCACTAACAAACACTTTACACAATTCTTTATAAGAGTAGATAACTGGTTATTTGACGTCGAAGCCGTTTCTTTTAACAGTAACTGAGACGCTTGTCTTCTTTTTTCACATTTTGAAGAGCTCGCAATTGTTTTCCCGCCTAACATGTACGGTGAACCATTTGTCTGCAGCGACTTTAATTTCACACAGTTCACAGAACAATACAGTTCCATTAGTAGAGAATATGTTTCCGCCAAACTCTGAAACATACTGTTTCAAACGGGACAACAGAGATGGTGCAATTAATTGACTCGCGCTTAATATTTCCAAGGCGCTTCTTTGCCGCTACAATAGCTTTGCATCACAAACAAAATATACACGGGGCTCATTTTTATTCGTTATTTCCCGCCCTCCGATTGAGCATGAATGACGTCATAGTTGATTGGTGCGAGGCAGGCTATAGTGCGTTTGAATGAGCTGATAACAGCAGTCCTAACCTGTGCAGTATAGGCTTTGGGCTGTATGTCGTTCGTGTGGTCTGTGTGATATTACGTTTGTTTTACTTTGTTTAACTAGTGAAATGAATAATATTTAGTGGTTCAGGTTAGTGAAAAAGTGTTATATTATCATGTAGTTAACACATATTCCAGTTTGTTCGTAAATTTTATGTATTTAGTAGTGTTTTCAAGTAGGCTGTAAGTTAACCTCTGGGAACGTTCTAACGGCTTCGATGCCATATTCTTTTATTATACGTGTGATATTACATAGTTCTATCTTTGTTTAAATGTACAGAAAAATTATCTCCATTATTGAACGAAATAATAACTTCTGTGTTCAACCACATGGTGGATACAAGTTAATGTTACTATTACTATTATTTTCCTTTTTAGGTACTCAGAGTTGTAAAAAATACCTCGACGTTGTAGTGTCTGGGTGTAGATCAAATTATGAGACAGAGAGTGAAAAAAACACAACATTTTCACTACCAAAAGACGAAGATCTTCTTAAGATCTGGCTACGGCATATTCCGACGGATTTTTCAAAATTAAAAAATCCTTTTGTGTGCATAAAGCATTTTGAGGAGTCGTGTGTTATAAGAATAGACAGGATTTCTACTTCAAAGGGAGAGTTGATAGAATATGAAAGAAAAATCCCTAAACTCACAGAAAATGCTGTACCAACAATATTTCCTAATACACCCTCTTACTGTTCTAAAACGATTCCCAAAATAAAACGTCTTGCTGATAAAGAAGACGAAAATTTGGTCCAGACATTTCGAGACAGTATTCTATCAAATAAACAGCATGTGGAAAGGGATTTAATAAATAATGTAGATAGCATTATTTCTTTTGTAGATATAAGAAAAATCAATTCCAGTAAGGCTAATTGGACAGTAATTAAGGACGAGGGAACAATTTATATTTGTTTAATGGGTATAAACAATGGCACACCTTTTGTTATTTCTTTTATAACAGTCAAAGATGATTTAACTTATACTGTTGTATTGGACAACGTTTGCATCAATGCTTCCAGTACTAATAATGTGAAAAAATTGAATTCATTAAATGTTTTGGATAGTATTATGACACAAATTGAAAATGGTGAAATATTACCCACAGTTAGAGATAAAACAGAATCGGCTATCCAGCTGCTACAGTCTCTACCAAACCGTGATGAGAATGGGCATATGAAGTTTATTGTAGAGCAATTAAATCTGTCACAGACTCCAAAGAATAACAGGCGTTATGGCAACAAATGCATGATTCTTGCTTCCACTCTGTATGTCCATTCATCATCCGCCTACAATGCACTAAGAAAATGCGATATGTTGATTTTGCCACACCCACGTACATGGCAGAAACTAATTTCATTCTATGAATTGTCCTTGGAAAATAGTTCTTACTTGGAAAACAGATTTAAACATTTAAAAAGTCATGAACACTTAGCATCTCTCGTGATGGATGAAATATATATTCAGCCACAACTGTCATTTAAAGGAGGTGCTATTTATGGCAGTAGTGCAACTGATCCTCAGAAATTTGCAAAAACTGCTCAAGTCTTCATGATATCCTCACTACTTTCTAAATATGTTGATGTCGTTTCCATTATACCAGTTATCAATTTAACAAGTGAACAGCTGAAGACATACATTATAGAAGTTCTGGGTATGTTGGAAAGAATTGGTTTTACAGTTATTAGTTTAATTGCAGACAATAATATTGTGAACAGAAAAGCATATAAACTTATGACCCCAAATAAAATTTTGCAGCCTAGCATTACTCACCCACTAGACTCATCAAGAAGGCTTTTCTTTATATTTGACACCGTCCACATTTTAAAATGTATCAGAAATAATTGGGAGACTAAAAGAAATGCAAATAAGACCTTATATTTTCCTGATTTCAATCATCACTCCAATATACTTTCAGCTCAATACAGGCACTTAGAGTTGATGTATGAAAAAGAAAAGAAAAACCTAGTTAAGTATGGGCACACACTTTCCACCAAAGTGTATTATCCATCGTCAATTCAGAAGCAGAATGTGAGCTTGGCATTGAAAATTTTCAATTACAATAACATTGTGGCCTTGAAACATGTCACAAAAGATCTTGGTGTTTCTGAAAATATTGATGAGACTGCAAATTTCTTAAATATCATTGTTAACTGGTGGAAAATAGTTAATGTTAAAAGTGTGTTTGAAGGGAAACGATTCAATGATCCATACAGAGAGGCCATTAAAAGCCAAAGAGATATGCAATTTGAATTTCTAAGTAAAATGTGTCATTGGCTAAAAATTTGGAGGGTGTCTGTTCCATCAGTAAATGCTTTAACTCCGCAGACATTTCAGTCCTTGATTACTATGCTGGAATCTTTCCTGGAAATCATTCCATATCTATTTGAGAAATACAACATAGATTACATTTTGCTAAGAAAATTTCAGAGTGATAATTTGGAGGGTCGTTTTGGATCATACAGACAGCTAAGTGGTGCAAATTACTATATAACTTACTTACAGGTATTAAAAAATGAGAGGAAATTGAGATTTGAAAATACTGTGTTGTTTGCTGCTCATAATGGTAGTGTAAATTTGAAGGAACTGTTACCTACCCAACAAAATTATGATAATGATATGACCTGAATGGTTTTTCTGATATTCTGGATGAAGAGTTTGAAATGCAAGTAATTCCTAATGATACAGTGCCAATACTGACATATTTGGGGGGATTTGCATCTAGACAAGTGCTACGTAAATCTAAGTATAATATATGCAGTTCATGGCTCCAATTAAATAAACAAGTGGAAGTTGATTCTTCATATGACTTTGTAAATGACTTGGACAGAGGAAAATTAACATTACCCACAAACAAAGTGGTATTCACTGTTGGTTTGGCATGGCATACAATGTCATTATTAGCAAGAGACTCTCAAAATTTCTTAACCTCTGGGAAACAGCTCTCTGTAGTTCAGAAAATTTGTAATATTAAACTTCTGAGATCAGATGTACACAATACTGGTACTGAATATAAATGTTTACATAAGAAGACCCTATTTGAGAAACTGGATAGTGTTGCTCTTTGTGTTAACAAAATATTGATTAGTAATTTTGTGAAAATGACCGGTGAGAAATCTTGTGATTTAGACACTACAAGAAAAGTGAAAAAACTGAAAACATAAATTTTGGCATTATTTGTGATCATAAGACTTGTTCCATAAACTGTTTTGATGGATTACATTACATTCTGTACTTTGTATATACTCAGTTCATATATTAGTGTTAAACCTGTGGATTTATCACTAATATCTGTAAAAATAATTATGCTAAAGTATGGAGTTTGACAGAATACAAGGATCACCTCATACGTTTGGTATGTATAAATATCTCCATATAGTGGTGTAATTGCATATAACTCTCATTTATTTCATTATCTCACCTTTTTTTTCTAGGTATTATCCTAACATTTTACATTCATAGTTCCTGATTCGATAAACAATTAAACTGAAATTATTGTGCGAGAAATATAAGTAATTTTTTTAGGAAAAAGGGATTCAAAATGTCTTCTGAAAACTTTATTTGAAGGTGAGCGATATACTGTATCTTATCATTTATACATTATTTCTTTATTGCGATATACTGTATCTTATCATTTATAAATTATTTCTTTATTCTTTAAAGTATTATGTTTATAGATCTAAAAAGTATAATAACATAAGTGGTATATATTATAAATACGTAAGTAATTATAAGAAACGTAATATAGCTTAGTAGTACGAGCATACCAAAAATCAGTTCCGAGACATAAAATTCCTTCTAATATAATATTGCTTATATAATTATGTTAATTAAAGTATAATTGTCTAGAATGATGAACATATGTGAAATATTGTTTATTCATAATCGTTCAGTTCACTAACAAAACAATGGAACTTCTGCGCTACGCTGTCCACTCTCTCAGACTGCCTGTGTGACGTCACACGAAAGTTTCCCTGTCGCGCCGAAGCCGGTCTATTTCATTAGCCGCGTGATTGGTGAGTCTATCTTGAAATCATAGTGCCCTCTATGGAGAAGAAGCGGTAAGTTTTTGCGGAACAGAGAGCATGTTACAGCGCTCTGAGTGTGGTTGTGCCTGTAAATATTACAACCAGCTCCTCCTGGATATGAGCGTATTGTTGGTTGAATGCTACTTCATTAAAATTGGTACAACATATAAATATAATTTAAACCGTTGCATAGAGGAGTTTATGCAAAGCTATCCGGCATTCAGACAGGTCCTTCGGAGCATAATGTCAGAAGTGACCAGGTACCGTCAAAATGACATACAATTGTTTGCAACATAAACTTCTTACGTTTTATCAGTATACGATAAAAATGTTTTGTCATTTTCACGCTTAATTAAAATGTCTATTAGTGTTGGTATCCTTATGTCTTTTAAAACCAAGTTAAATATCGGAAAAACAAAATTTATGACATTTCAAAGCGATGATCTAAATATAAACATTAACAATATACCTTTGGAACGGGTAAGAAACTTTAAATTTTTGGGCGTTCATATAGAAGATACTCTAACCTACAGTACAAACGTAGACATGGTTTGTAATAAAATGAACTCGGGACTCTACCTATTACGACAACTAGCAAAATATGGGAATATCAATACTCTTAAAACTGCATATTATGGCATTATCTTCCCACACTTAACATATGATATTGAAATTTGGTGGGGAACAAGTAAAACCAATATGGACAGGCTATTAAAAGTACAAAAGAAATGCATACGAACCATGTACAACCTTCGTTTTCAACAAACATGTCGGGATACATTCAAATCACAAAACACCCTAACAGTAGTATCACTCTATGTATTCAAAAGCATTATACTTGTAAAAGACCGAAAGCAACATAACATCCTCAATAAAGATTGCCATACATATGATACGAGGAGAGCAACTGATTACCATAGGGTGAGCACGAATAAAACTCAAATTAATAAAGATCCATTTAAAATAGGAGCCATATTATACAATAAATTGTCATCTGTAATTAAGAATACTTCTGACTCAAAATTCAACCTGGTCTTAAAATCATACCTAATTGAAAAGTTTTTGTATAGTATAAATGAACTGTAATATATATGTATGTAGTATAAATGAGTTGTATACCTATGTATACAATAAGGTTTGTACGTAATTTAGGCATTTTGATCTTTTTAAATAACTTATACTTTTGTAAACAACTCTATATTTTGTAAATAACTTATGTATTTTGATCATTTTGTATTTTGACTGTATAGAGATAATTGACAGTGTCAGATGCTCTTGTAAGAGTCTATTGGCCGCAATAAATTATTATTATTAAATTATTATTATTATTATTATTATTATTATTATTATTATTATTATTATTATTATTATTATTATTATTATTATTATTATTATTATTATTATTATTATTATTATTATTATTATTATTATTATTATTATTATTATTATTATTATTATTATTATTATTATTATTATTATTATTATTATTATTATTATTATTATTATTATTATTATTATTATTATTATTATTATTATTATTATTATTATTATTATTATTATTATTATTATTATTATTATTATTATTATTATTATTATTATTATTATTATTATTATTATTATTATTATTATTATTATTATTATTATTATTATTATTATTATTATTATTATTATTATTATTATTATTATTATTATTATTATTATTATTATTATTATTATTATTATTATTATTATTATTATTATTATTATTATTATTATTATTATTATTATTATTATTATTATTATTATTATTATTATTATTATTATTATTATTATTATTATTATTATTATTATTATTATTATTATTATTATTATTATTATTATTATTATTATTATTATTATTATTATTATTATTATTATTATTATTATTATTATTATTATTATTATTATTATTATTTGCAAGATACAGGATCAGCTACTCGCGAAAAAAAAGACACTAGACGCTATACTGCTTACACTCTAGAAGTAATACATAATGATATGACAGAAAGACCTCAAGCATACCTTCTCGCAGTACAGACTTGTTTAAGGGGAAGAGAGAAAGGAAATATAAGAAAATGGACACTTAAGACTATGTACTAAAGATATATTCTTGTTTCGACTTGGTTAAAACCTTTGTACATATTATAACACTAATTTATTTTTCATTCCTAGAACATGTTGTGGTAATTTTCTGGTTTGTAATGAAGTTACATTGTGAGGAAACTGTGGGTGTTAGAAAAGAATTGAGATCAAATTAAAATATTTATATTTTATGTAACAGCTTTACAATATGCATATATGTCTACTATATCAGAAAAAAAAACAGATGTTCATTGTGAAATAAGCGTTAATTGACTTATCATTTCTTATATTCTTCATGGTATACCTTTATGGCTGCACAATTAGCTTTTCAGTGCATTGCATTGCAGTATATAGTTTTTTAAAATCAGTTATCGTATCTACGCTCCAGGCGAAATTACGCACCTTTATTTTACGCAGGCAGACCCACCTCTCAAATAGTATATTTAAATAGTATATTTACCTGGCGGTAGAGGGAGGCCTCAAAGCTGCTGTCAGCACATCAAATACAATCGCAAGACGCTATTGGAATCGTATATAAATTTGCTCCATCAGCATACTAATGACGATGTCAAATTTTGCGCGTTAAAATTACAGATAAAAATGAACACCGTGTATATGTTGCAGTTTATGGGATAAGCCTGTGAGGTCCTGTTCATTCTGAATTAATTTTCGTGTAATTTTCTTCTGTTAATTAATCCTAAGATATAGGCAAAGTGGTACTACACAAAAAATGTGGATCTCGTTAAAATCCACTATAGTTTATGTCAGCGTATGTTATGCCGGCAAATACTTTCGATCACAGATGAATACCAGATTATCTCACTCGCCAGGCCTTCCTTTGGATATTCTTTGTCTTTTGTTTCACTTTAATATCTTTAAAGATATAAAGTGCAGCGCTTCGTTCCCGTGTTTCTTTCAATTTCATGGAATGTCATAGAATTTGAAAGGAAACATGTAATGATCTACTTTGTAAACCTTTAATTATCCTTTAACCTCATTATTTTCCTCTCATCTACAACGAAATATGCAATGAAACTATTTCTGCAAACGTTTACCTTGAATTTGACACAGAAAGAAAAGAAGTGTTTTTGGAAGAAGGTATTAAGTGTGAGAGAGGAGTGTGAGTGTAATACACAGTGGCGGCCGATAAAGGACTGCGGGACTGCAGCTTCCCCAGAGCAAATTTTAATTTTATTGTTGCCTTAATTGCCTAAATTGAATAGATTACATTAGTAATTAAGTCATTACAACTAGTTCATAGACTGTGTGGCAAGTTCATATGTGAAGCCGCTTCTCCCACTTGGACTGCCAGTACAATTCACCAATATGCATATTGCTTTCATTTCCCCCTCCGCTAGCCCCGCTTCAAGTTTCGACCTACCGCGCGCCCCATAGCTTAGTGAACTTACTGGACTGCATTGCTTGCAGTCCCAAGAGCGGTGTAAGTGCAATTTCGTGCGGATTTTCGTCAAATCAGGCGGATTTTGAACATTTTCACGGAGATTCAAATATATATTTTGTTCCTGGCAGTAAAGTATAATCAAATATGACTTTTTATACTGGTATCAATGGTGTGCTTGTAACAATGAGTAATTCAGTCGAGTATTTAAAGTCGCTTCGTTTTGGCGCTTTAACACTGCAAGAGAAATGTGACATTAAAGTGCGAGGAAGACCGACTTCTGTGTCAAACATTGTTCAAAGTGCAACAAGCGGCCAAAAACAATGTAGCAGGTGTTTCGGTCCCGAAGTTTACATGAAATATGAGTGGATGTGAAGTCAACAATCCATGTTCTGTTTTCCTTGCCTTTTATTTGGAATTAAAGACGACGCAGCCAACATTGCATGGGTTCAAAAGCGACTTTCAGACTTGAAGAGACTCTATGAAAAATGCCATAAACATGAAATGTCCAGAAACCATGTTAATAACATGCTTAATTTTGCTACACTTGGGTCAGTAAATGTACGGACATGTTTAAGCCAAGCCTATAAGGAATCAATAGATCGTTTCAACGCTCAAGTCCAAAAGAATAGGGACACTCTTATAAAGATAATCAACTATGTGAAATTTTGTGGTCATCACGAGCTACCCCTAAGAGGACATGAAGAACATAAAGGGTCACAAAATCAAGGGGTGTTCAGTTTTTTTTTTTTTTTTTTTTTTTTTTTTTTTGGTAATTTACGTCCTCCAACGTTAAGTCACATCAGACGATGAATGGAATGGGTGAAATGATGCTCAAATGAGCCCGGGATCCATGGAGCTTAGAGTTACCCGACATTCGTCTTTCAGGATAAGGGAAACCCCCGGAAAAACCTTATCCAGGTAACCCACCCTGACCGAGATTCAAAATCGGGACCTCTTAAACGTGAGGTAGACATGCTACCACCACACTACCAAGGCGGGCCCATTTCGGGGGGTTGATTAAATACACAGGAGAAATTGATTCCCTATTTAAGGTCCATTTTAATGATGATTCGTTTTTTAAAGGAACTTCTAAGACAATACAGAGTGAGTTACCTCAGTGCATTCTTGAAGTTTGCAAGGAAAACATCTTAGAAGAAACAGACGCCGCAGACTATGTATCTGTTATGGCATACGAAACTACAGATATTGTTCTCATGTTTCAGCTTGGTATTGTAATGCCTTAGGTAGTCCTGTTGAGCGATTCTGGGGATTTTTTTTTATTACGAATGGGCAAAATTCTGATGCAATTTCAGACGTAATTTCTGAGCTTGGCAATATATTAAAAGAAAATAAGAAGAATCTTATAGACCAAAGTTTTAATTTTAATGGTGCAGCGGTAATGAGCGGGGCTATCAATGGAATTAAGTGCAGAGGTTCTACTCCCATTAGTCCTGGACCCGTAGGACCAAGGACCCGGGCCTCCTTCTACCCGAGAGCGATGGATACTCCGGGGCTCTTTCCATAGGGCAATACCTGGAGTCTAAAAATCTCCCCCCCCCCCGATGAGCACAACGTCAAGACGGGATGGAAGTGGATACGCCACTTACGTGCGTCAACCCCGCAGGGAAGACTACCGAAAAACCTCGGTGGGGCCGCCTGGTGATCTAGCACACCTTCTACTAGCTCTGCAGGGACTTTTTGGGCAACCCTTTACCCCCTCCGTTCGGCCGTAGCCTGGCCGGAAGTACCCATTTACCCGTGGGTGTCGGGAACACACTGCCCCCTCGAGTTCAACCCAATCCGAACAACTCCCCTACGGGAGGGGCTCGGCAGTTCGTCCCGAGGTTCCTCTAGTAACGTCAGAGGTCAATGGAGTGCAAACGCAAGTTAGAGATGTGTACCCCAATGCTTACTTTGTGCATCGCTTAGCTCATCAACTAAATGTGATAATGGAGAGAGCTGCCAGGCAAAATACAAAAGCTAGAATTTCTTTTTCAAATCTTTGTGCTATAGCCACCTTCTTTTCCCGCTCTCCACACAGATCATCAGTGTTAGATTCATGTGTTAAGAAGAGAATACCCAGTGGTGGATCAACGAGGTGGAACTACAAATCCAGGACTGTAAATCTTGTTTACGAAAAGAAGGAGGCATTGGAAGAATGTTTTCAAATTTTGTCAGAATCGGAGACCTCAAGCAGTGCGACAATAAACGAGGCAAGTGCTTTATTGGGGTATCTTGAAAATAATGAGTTTTGTTTCTGGTTTAATTTTTTCCATTTAGTTATGCCTCATGTAGAAATACTGTACAATCAACTAAAGAATCGCCACATAGATGCTGCCAAAGTTCCAGTGTACATAAATACTTTCACTGCTGAAATTATAAAAGTAAGAAATACGGTGGAGTTATGTGATTTGGCAGCAGAAACCCCACACAAAGAAAAATTGTTTCAAACACACAGACCAGAGCAGCAGCAGCAGCCAAGGAAGTATGTGATGTTATACTGTCACAATTGAATCTCCGCTTCAAGTTTACAAAACATCTTTCTGTGTCTTCTCTGCTACAAGATTCACAATTTGAGCAATTTAATTCAATATTTCCCGAAAATGCGTTCATTGAATGCATAAAAATGATCCCAGTGTTTGAAAAGGACAAACTACACACAGAACTTTCAGTCAAATATTCAAGAGAAGAATTCATGAATATTGGTGGTGCTGTAAAATTGCTTCAATATCTTAGAGCTAATGATCTTTCTTCCACTTTTTCTGAAATGTTAAAACTTTCGAAAATAACTATTACTCTGCCTCTAACAACAAGTGAATCTGAGCGCTGTTTCTCCACACTGAAAAGAATTAAAACATTCCTAAGGAACACCATTGGAGAAGATAGATTAACTGCGCTTGCTGTGTTGTCCATAGAAAAAGAAATGGTGGAACATATTCTTATTATTATAAATTTATTCCCGTACACGTGACCTCGATAAGAGATAAACTTGAATTGAGAAGAAATGAAACAACCTCCTTTGCTGCTCACAGATGGCCTCAGTGGCGCGAGGAAGAATATTTGCAATTATTTGCAAGGATTTGTCACAAATTGTAATTATGTTCGTTAAATATATGTAGCTTCCATTTTATTGGTCTCTGTGGTGAGAAAACCAACAAAAACTACAGTGTATACCAAGATAATATCGAACGAAAAAATATATGTCTGAGAAAGTTCATATATAGGTACTTGTGGTTCCTTCATGTATGCTTTTATCCCTTCAGGGCCGTGCTCTTTCTCACACGAGTCTTCAACATGTGTCTCGCGCTGGGCTACTTTCCACGCAAGTGGAGGGAGGCTCGGGTAGTATGCATTTTGAAGCCTGGGAAAGATCCGGTTCATCCTTCAAACTAGGGTTCCATTAGCCTCCTGTCATCCCTCTCGAAAGTATTCGAGAGGCTGTTCTTAGCCCGCTTGTCTCCCCTGTTAGGAGACACTCAAGCAATCCCTCCCCATCAATTTGGTTTCCGTCCTGGACACTCTGCTCCCCAGCAGTTGCTGCGAGTGGTGGAGACTGCAGCCTGGGTTTCCAGGACAAAGCATACACCGAGGCAGTATCTCTGGACGTAGAGAAGGCTTTCTCTACGACCTGGCATGCTGGTCTTCTGTGTAAATTTATCCATCTGGGGCTTCTAACACACCTTACACACTTCATTCAATCTTTTCTCAAACACAGATCTTTTATAGTCACTGTGGTGGGAAACTTATCAAAACAAAGGTACATCAGAGGTGGAGTCCCTGCAGGTTGTGTTCTATCCCGCACGCTTTACATCGTGTATGTGGCTGACCTTCCCACTGAACAGCACGTCAATATAGCACAATTTGCTGACGACGTGGTGCTTTACTGCACAAATAAAAACCCTCAGAACTTTCCTTCCCATTCAGTGACCCCTCCACCTCCTCCAAGATTGGTGCAGGCTTTGACGGTTATACATCTATCTGGATAAAAGCCAAGCCATCCTATTTACAAAGTGCCGCTTTTCCACCAACTTCCCTACATTCACCTATTCTGGGCGAAGAATATGATGGGAGAATTCTATCAAATACCTGGGAGTGAAATTGGACAGGGCTTAACTTTTCAGGAGCACATCCGGGAGCTGTGGCATCAAACGTGTGGGGCCCCGGCCTAGTTATACCCCTTGCTACTGTCTATGATGCCGGTTCCCCTAAAGTTGTGTCTCTTACGGGTTCTAGTCCTCCCTGTCATGCTTTATACTTGCGAGGTCTGGGGCTTGGCCGCAGGCTGTAACCTGCTGTTACTTCAACGTGTACAGAATAGGTGTCTTCGAGTTATCTATTCTGTATACAGAGGACTCCCCATGAGATTTCTCCACGATGCCTCATCTCTCCACTATGTGGAAGGTGAAATTAGGCGCCGGGCCACCAAATTCTTCGATACATTACCAGCACATCAGAGCGCCCTGGTAAGATCTCTTGGGAACAGTATCCCCAGGGAACACTGATTCAAATGGTACCGGCTTCCCCGCATGTTTTGTGGGCAACACCGGTAAACCTAGGACCACCACACCAGCCTTAACCAAATTTACCCGCCCAAGTATCATACTCCTCTAGCGTGGCACGAGGGCCGTTGCACCCCATTCCGCAGCCGTTGAGGAGCTATTCAGCTACCTCCCTTCTAACCCACCAACTGATTTTCACCCACCATCCTGCAACACTCACATCCTCGCCACTTCGTGGTTAAGCCCTATCCAGGGCAGGTACAGCTATCAACCATCCCCGGACTGTTCCTCAGCCTACCAACTGCGACGACGACGACGACGAGGAATGCTTTTAATGATAATACATACCAAATGTTAACAGGTTTGGAAATGCTTCTGTTTTCTTTAATCCAATGCCAGAATAGCCATTATACTTTTACGCACATGTGGTGTTAGTGAGAAGAGCTGAGAACCATTTCCTGAATATCTCTCATGTTTTACAAGAGCATGCTCCTGCAGACTAAATTGCTTTAATTAATTTTATAGGAATTTTTAATGACCTTCCCCAATCCCCTTCAATTATTATTATTATTATTATTATTATTATTATTATTATTATTATTATTATTATTATTATTATTATTATTATTATTATTATTATTATTATTATTATTATTATTATTATTATTATTATTATTATTATTATTATTATTATTATTATTATTATTATTATTATTATTATTATTATTATTATTATTATTATTATTATTATTATTATTATTAAAGGGTAGACCCAGACTGAAAAATTCAATGCCATAGCCGCGATTTGAACCACGGATCTTCTGGTTTCCGTCCAGCCACTCTAACCATTTGAGCTACTATGGCCAACGTGCCAACATGACATTAAATTCTCCAACTGACTCATGTTTCTCCCAGTAAACCACTAGGAGTTCTCATAAACACATGAGACAACTACCTTAATGGCGAATTACTATGCTGTAAGTACTTTAAGGCCCGGGCTTTATAGTTCGGACCACTATTAGGTACAATTAATGGAAATTAATTGTTCTTTCACACTAGCCCTGTGTAGGACGCACTATGTAAAGGTAGAGCCAGACTGAAAGAGCACTATCCTAGAGCACTCCTAGAGCACTCCCAGAAGATCCGTGGTTCAAATCCCGGCTATGGCATTGAATTTTTCAGTCTGGCTCTACCCTTTCATATTGCGTCCTACACACGGCTAGTGTGAAAGAACAATTAATTTCCATTATTGTTATCATTATCACCACTATTATTATTATTATTATTATTATTATTATTATTATTATTATTATTATTATTATTATTATTATTATTATTATTATTATTATTATTATTATTATTATTATTATTATTATTATTATTATTATTATTATTATTATTATTATTATTATTATTATTATTATTATTATTATTATTATTATTATTATTATTATTATTATTATTATTATTATTATTATTATTATTATTATTATTATTATTATTATTATTATTATTATTATTATTATTATTATTATTATTATTATTATTATTATTATTATTATTATTATTATTATTATTATTATTATTATTATTATTATTATTATTATTATTATTATTATTATTATTATTATTATTATTATTATTATTATTATTATTATTATTATTATTATTATTATTATTATTATTATTATTATTATTATTATTATTATTATTATTATTATTATTATTATTATTATTATTATTATTATTATTATTATTATTATTATTATTATTATTATTATTATTATTATTATTATGATTATTATGATTATTATGATTATTATGATTATTATGATTATTATTATTATTATTATGATTATTATTATTATTATTATTATTATTATTATTATTATTATTATTATTATTATTATTATTATTATTATTATTATTATTATTATTATTATTATTATTATTATTATTATTATTATTATTATTATTATTATTATTATTATTATTATTATTATTATTATTATTATTATTATTATTATTATTATTATTATTTATATTATTATTTATATTATTATTTATATTATTATTATTATTATTATTATTATTATTATTATTATTATTATTATTATTATTATTATTATTATTATTATTATTATTATTATTATTATTATTATTATTATTATTATTATTATTATTATTATTATTATTATTATTATTATTATTATTATTATTATTATTATTATTATTATTATTATTATTATTATTATTATTATTATTATTATTATTATTATTATTATTATTATTATTATTATTATTATTATTATTATTATTATTATTATTATTATTATTATTATTATTATTATTATTATTATTATTATTATTATTATTATTATTATTATTATTATTATTATTATTATTATTATTATTATTATTATTATTATTATTATTATTATTATTATTATTATTATTATTATTATTATTATTATTATTATTATTATTATTATTCTTATTCTTATTATTATTATTATTATTATTATTATTATTATTATTATTATTATTATTATTATTATTAATATTATTATTATTATTATTATTATTATTATTATTATTATTATTATTATTATTATTATTATTATTATTATTATTATTATTATTATTATTATTATTATTATTATTATTATTATTATTATTATTATTATTATTATTATTATTATTATTATTATTATTATTATTATTATTATTATTTGTCTAAAATCTTAGTTACTGCAACAAGTGTTTAGAGGTTTATTATTTATATTCTGCAATTGTATTGATTTTTCTCTGTCCATTTTGTTCTTGAAATGCTCTTAGAAAATAGAACCTGTGGTTTTCGAATTCTATACGGAAAACATCATTACTTTGGAATTCGATAATTTATCCACAATTTGAAATGCACTGGTGTTGTTAGACATGGATAGTAACCCTCGCTTTTACTAATGACAAAACTGGGAACCATTACTAAAAATTACTCTCATTACCATATTAATACATTGATGAAAATATCAAGGTTTACGAACGGTCTTCAACATAACCTTGTCATAATGGCTACTCAGTAAGATAATATGGTAAGAAATGCCAGGACATTTTACAAAATATTAATCAATGCAGGTATACCTGTAATTTTACGATTACGGAAGCCTTTTTCTGTAGTTTTACTATGTGAGTACTTACTTAAATAAAAGAGTCAAATTTTTCATATTTTTATCTTTTGCATGGGTGGGATCCAAAATTCTTAAATTATGCCTACGTCATTTGCTCATTATCTATTTACTTATTTATATTTTGAATGTATGGTTAAAATTAATGTTAACATCTCTGTGACTATTATTAATACATTTATTGCAGCCCACCTCGAGAGCGTGGATGGCAGCGTGTCACACGTTCAAGAGGTCCCGAGTTCGAATCTCGGTTAGGGTGAGTTACCTGGATAAGGTTTCTTCCGGGGTTTCCCCTTATCCTGATAGACGAATGTCGGGTAACTCTAAGCTCCATGGATCCCAGATTCATTTGAGCATCACTTTATCCATTTCATTCATCGTCCGATATGACTTAACGTTGGAAGATGTAAATTAAAAAAAAAACATTTATTCCTCTACACAGGGTCACACTTGGTTCTAGATCATGCCGTAATATTCTAATGGGTTGGCCAACAGGTTCTGGCGTTTTGTTTCTTTAAGTAAAAAGTTTACATGCAAATAAATTTTTTTGATATTGCGATTTATGTTATTCGATAGAGAATTATGTGCTCTAAAATACTATTTGTTCTTTTCAGGTAAATAAAATGGAATGTCAAGTCAATAAAAAAAATTCTTTCAATGCGTTGTGTTTTTTGCGTTTAATCGAAGTGTCATGGGCACAGCAGCTGGTCGAGCAAAAGATGACGAAAATGATCTTTCTTGAAAATTTGACATTCCAGTTTATTGATCTGAAAAGAACAAACGGCATGTAGGCTACCACAACTAAACGGACTATTTTGTAGAACACATAGTTCCCTATCCAATAACATGTGCCAAACTTTTTTTTGCATTATATAACTCGTATTCCATACTTACCGTTATTGTTGATATGCATCGTAAGTTGACATTCCCGCCTTCAATTTAGTTGCTATGAAAATAAAATAAATCACAGTGTTTTAAAAATAACCAAAAGCACTAGTGCGGTAAGTAAAAACATTTATTTTGAAATATTGATTGGGATATTACAATTTGCACAGTTATTGAATGCAATTGCATCATCTCTACTCCTACCCTTTACATCTAAACTTGCTTTGTATGCAAACTTCCTCGACTCATCAGTTTATTACTTCTTAGTATAAAATAGGCCAATATGTTCTTTTAATTAATATCCACATAATGTTCTTTTAACCATTTACACAATGAATAACATACCAACTCATACCTCTGCTTAGATTTTTTGGTATTAATTGATCACATCTAGCTTTCCACGCCTCTTCTATTTCATAATCATTGCACATATCGTCTAAAACTTTCTCCATAATGGCATAATCATAATTAAGCCCTCAGTCAAATTCATTTTACATTTTTAGTAAATATATTTATGGCGACACGACCAACAACATTTATTATTTCTCTATAGCAACACATATAGACGATGCACGTTCTAAAATCTAACATTTATCCTAATTTATATTTATTAATATTTCAGCTAATGTCTTAATTACTAAAATTCAGATTTATACCTATAAATACACATAGGTAAAAATAGTATACAATACACATGTAGTAAGCACATATCGGAATCTCGGTAATTGAAAACCTTTCCTCGTTCCGCATGCAATATATTTTGCACGGAAAGCTGTCATATAAAGTAAACGCCAGGACTTATCGCCCGCGGTAAGCCATTATATTGAAACATTATAGGTTTTACTTTTTAACACTTTTGGAACTTTGCGAATACGTATTTGGTGCACTATTGGATTGCTACATAATTAGCAGAATGCAGACTTCTTTCTTCGGTTTTAAATTGGTCAGAAAAGAAAAACTGCCAAGTTTTATCTGTTACGGCCTTCTTGATATATTTTAAATAACTAACTATTTTGCTGTGATAATGTTTGAAAATTCCATAATAACATATTCAAAAGAAAAGTCTCGTCTTAAATGCTACAGCAAGCTTTTATAGTCTTTTGGTAAAATGGAGTGCGTGAACCAAAATATGCTTCTAAAACGTCTAGTAAGAAGGGATAAGTCGCTGTGGTTGGCTCAGTCGGTTAGGTGCTGGACTGCTGATCCGAAAGTCGTAGGGTCAAACCCGGCCCAGACCAATGAATTTTGTTTGCCTAAAAGCAACAGCGCTAGATCAGTAGACTTGCTGACATGTAAAGGAACTTCTGCGGAACGAAATTCCGTCAGACAGCGGCGCTGGTATGATCCTGCTGACATTGTTGTTAATAGGCAAATAAACAAAAACGAGATAAGGAACTGAGGTACAAAATTGAAAAGCGTTGAGCGTATTGACATTCAGTGCCACAGCGCTGTGTTTGCTCGTTATCTTGTTTATAGAAGAGCGAAATATGATGTGCAATAAGCGACGAAACACAGAGTACTTGGGAGCTTGTGTCTGATGTTAAAGGTTAGCCAATTAATTACACTGTCCTTCGACATTTTCCCGGTTTTGATGAAAATAGGCTACTTTTATGGAAACAAATGCCTTGATTCCGAACATAACAGTTTTGCGTAACATGCATCATTTTTATGAAATTCGATACTTTTTATACATTGGATATCATGTAAAATTGCCGTGTTTTCAAAATTTATTTTGGATTTGTGAATAATCTTGCTCCAAAAAAAAATAAATTTAAAAAACAGGAAAGCACCATTCAATTTAGCACATCCAAGTTAATTAATGTCACTTCTCATACCACAAATTACCGAGCGGGATGGTTCAGGCGGTTTCGTCTCTGGCCCACATTCGGGAGGCCCGGTTTCGATTCCCGTGGCCGACCTACCTGACCCATGGGCTTTTCGGGGTTTTTCAGGGGTCGTCAGGCGAATGCTGGGTAGGTTAATTACATCCCCCGAATGTCCTGTCCCTCCATTTCATCCCCATTATCATTTCATATCATCTCTCATCTGGTGGTCTCTTTCAGGGTAGAAGTGTCGACGGATGTCTCGGCGGTGCATGGTGGGATGATATGCTCTGAGGAAAACTACTTCCTCCTCCGGTAGGTCGGTTGCCGGTCTCCGCTTCTCTGCTGGGACCATTTCGGGACCACCAACCAGGGACCTTTAGGGCTCGGCTGCTGGGCTCGTTACCGTCCCGCTGTAGGGGAGCGAGTTTGTTGTCCTGACCTGTCGGGGGAAGTCTCTATCCAAGTGAACTCTAGGGACCCTGTCCTCTGTGCTGTCGTGGCTCCTTGGGTTGGCCGCCCACTGTCTCTTTCGCCTCATCCTTACTCCCGGGGGTGTCCCCACTTGGGGGCATAGGAACAATGGGTCCAGCATGGTGGCCTACGTACCGAATCTCCTCCGTAATGTAATCCTAATCCAAACCACAAATTTGCATTAATTCTGTGTTTATTTTATAATGCACGTGTTTTGATAAAAAAAAACGGCATTTTCGAAATTTATTTTGTGGTTTGTGAGAAAACCTTACATGATAGAAAAAATGGAAAGCATCATTCAATTTATCACATCAAAGTCAGTTAATATCAACTTTCAGATCGCAAGCCGGCGAATAAACATTTTATTTTCAGGACAATGTTATTGTAGGCAAATATAAATTATCCTTGCAGCAGCCCGTTTTGCTGCTTGACACAAAGGGATTTTGATTCCCTCTTCTTTCTACTTGACACAATATTCAATCACGTTATAAGATTTCTCGCGCCTGCCGACGTATGACACATAGCTCTCTAGAAGACATGTTTGCATCTGAACAGGGTGTACTTACACACACTGACTCGCCGTCTATGTGCGATAGCTCACCTAAATAAATCCATTGAGTCACATTCTTTCCGATACGCCTCCACGATTTGCTATATAGTACAATATGAGTTCTTTTAGGCCATATCACCCGAACTGCATGTCTCTTTTTGCGTACACAGCGCTTACTTATAATTATATTCGTGTGTAAGCATATTGGTGGATAGGCATATCGCATGTAGGTGGGAGCACATGAAATACGAGTACTTATTTTTGCTGATGGAAGCAAATGGAATGATGCAAGCTTATTTGTGTTAATCCTAAGTTTGATTTCGCAAGTTCTAACATTTTGAGAGATTTAACAAGCACTCATTGCCGTGCTTAACACTTTTGTGTGGTGGTTTCTTGTCCTTTTGTTTGCTTGTTTGCTTTTGTTGAAGGAGGAGGGAACGGAACTTGTCACACATGTATTTGTACTCATGATTAAGCATACGAACTTCCCATGTTTCCCATTAATAGGAAGCTCGAAAACCCCGAAGAGAAACCTGTAGAGGAGTCTTAAGGAATATGAAGGGTTAGCAACAGGTGCGTGATGCCGTCCAGAAACAGGTGGTCCTTGTAATTCGATCCACTGTACTTCCTTTTCGGTATCACGTGAGGAAGTTTGCTTCACATCCTGACTTGCTGTATGTTAAACGGTTTACAAATAGCGTTCGTCACTTTATTGGGTATCGTACGGTTTTGCGGATGGACATCGTTTATTTTATTTCATACATGTTGAGGTTTACTTTACTGTTTCAATTTTAGTTCTTAACTTTATTTTCTTATGTTTTCTTACGCAGAAGAACTTTCTTTTTTTTTTTTTTAAAGCATACGCCGGTTTCTTATGATCTTCGCAAAATGACGGGTTTCAGCAAAACCTGTGAATATAGAATGAAGCTATATAATAAACGTAACAAAACTGCGTTATTTCATGAAGAACCTAACAGAACGTGTACTTTTTTTGCAGAATGTTCCGGCTTTATGATCAGCCTATAATCTTCGCGAAATAAAGAATTTCAGCACACACCTACAACATATAGACGACCAAAAGCACAGGTATGAAGTAATACAGCATTTATATTAATAGTAGAAGTAAGATCTGAAATTTGCAATCAAAACAAAAAAGAAAGCAATGATAACTTTTTGTGTGAAAAATCAACTAGTATGTGATCTCAAAGTTCATATTAATTTCTAACTTCAATTTAGCAATTTTGTAAATCCCAGAAATTCTTATAACTAATTCTTTAGTTTGCATAAAATGTATGCAAATTCTCTTTTTAAATTTTCTTTCGTCCAGGGAATGGACAAATTTAAATCTCAGATGTCATTTCTGATTATTAAAGGTGGAATAAATATTTTCTCTAAACTCCATGTTGGCAAGCCATTTGTAATAAAAGTTTTCTAAGTTGCGTGTTGAAATGTTTAGTGTCGAAAATTACATTGAATTAGTTTTGTAATTTTAATTTGATCTATTAATTTTCTTTTGATTAATGATTAGTTTTCTAAATTATGTAGATGTAATTGATTTCTAGCCATTCGAATTTTCTTTGTCCCAGTTTAGACCCAGTTGGTGCGTGAAATTCTTAACTCCAAATCGCGGTCTTGGAATAACGCGTTCCTTTACGGATCAATTTGCTAAACCAAATAGGTATATTTTAGTATCACAGATTCCAACCATCAATATTAACTGGAGAATGCTTATTATCAGGTTTGAAAAGCTTATCTTCTTGCAATAACCAACTGAGCGCCAGATTGATTCCAGCTCGATATCTTTGGAAGTGTCATCAAGCAAGATAATGACTAAAGCCTAACTCCTTTTAGAATTTGCAGCTTTTTTAAATGACGGCAGATGAAGGGTGCACAATTTAAGTTTGCTTTGCAAATGATATTTTTAAATACAAGGTCTGTTCATAAAGTTCCAGACCGTTTGTAATTTCGCGCCAATGGAGTGTTGGAGCGAAAATTGGTTGGCATCCCTGCACACGCGTGTGTTTGATGTATAAATGCCGAAAGTTTCATTGTTGTATGACTGTTACTTATCGTTTAGTGTGGTATTGAGTGGAACATTGTGTCGCACAGTTGGCGAATTTCGAGATGGCAGAGTTAAAGGAGCAACGCGTCTGCATTAAATTTTGCGTGGAATTCAAGAAAACCTTTACTGAAACATAACAAATTATGCAGAAAGCCTATGGTGGCGATGCTTAAGCCGTACTCGGTGTTAGGATGGTTCACGCGGTTTAAAAATGCCCGGGCGGAAGTTAAACATGACCCTCGTTCAGGACGTCCTTCGACGTCTACTGACGACTCTCATGTCAGGAACCTCAACGAAATCGATGACCGACTATCCGAGAGGTTGCAGAAGAATCTAACTTTACAATTGGATCGTCATGAAATCCTGATGCAGCATCTTGGAGTGCACTTGTTGCCGCCAAGTTCGTCCCACGGCACTTGAGTCAAGACCAGAAAGACCATCATCTCGCAATCTGTGAAGAGCTTTAGGAACACGCAAATGAGGACGAGATGTTTCCCTGCGGACCTGTTTTTATTTCCAAAGTTGGAAACTCCGTTGAAAGGAGGAGGATTTGCAACGATAGACGAGATCAAAGAAAATTTGCAAACGGCTCTTCGCGTGATCCAGAAAGCGGTGAACCAACACCGGCTTCCGGAAGTGGATACGGTGTTGGGAGCGGCGTATCAATTGTGGAGGAGAGTATTTCGAAGGAGAACATGCACAATAAGTAAAGGATAAGCGTAGAAACATTTTGTGAAACTTTTTGAACAGACCTCGTAAATGCTTGGAGGTGGGCCACAGGTTTTTAAATATTGTTTGCTCTTTTTGATTGGCTCTCTTACAGACTGGCACTAATAACTCTTCCACTGAATATTTAGAATCGTGGTTGTTTGTTTCAAATATAAGGAGATTTCTTATCTTGAATTAGAGTTCAGGACACTCTCTGCCAGCATGAAACTATGTGAAGTAGGTCATGTTCTTTGGTGACGGGATTAATTGAAGTTGCGGGTCCCGCAGCAACCGACACAGTGAAACTCGAAAATGTAATGGTGTAAAGGAACTGTAATAATCTGGACTATAAACTCACTTCGCAACAATCAGCAACTGGCGGGTTAAACCAGAAAATGTCAAATTGCACTTCCCATATTAAATGTACTTTTTACAAATATTGTAAGAAGATTTTTACATAATTTGTATCCAACATTCAATACCAATGTTCGACTAATATGCCGAGGAAGCAGTGAAACAGGCGACACAAAGGGCGGCAGGCTCAGACACAGGCGAGATGCTTAACGTCTCCAAAAGTTATATCCTTACGTCGGCGAGAACACAGGGGCATATTTCTTTTTAAAAAGAGGTTTCTGTGAGGGCCTGTAACAGACCAAACGCCAGGGCACTTCCTCAAAGCAAACTCCGAATGGATACGCTTCACCTGCCGCCCATTCGCCTGATCCTTTGACCGGAAACATGATAAGGAAATTAAATTGCAGTATACGGACGACGGGAAAGTTCGCAACGTTATATAGTTCACCCTAACGTTCGCCTATCAACCAGGAAAAACCGGGCAAAATCCCATGGCCGGAGCAGTGTGCTCAATGTGAATCGAACCCGCGACCTCCTAAAGTTAGTTTCACACGTTACCGCAAAGTCATCTCGCTCGGTAAGTAGGGGAGAGTAGGGTAACATGACGCACCTAAGGGAGAAAGATCATAGCATCGAAACTTTTTCAATTAGTTAATCCAAAACTCACCGAAGTTAAAATAAGACCTGAAGCTTTCCTGGCGACGAATATGTTCAATTTCTTCTCGCGCAGCAAGCCAGTCTTTGTTTATATTTGTGTTATATCCAGTGATTTATTTGTGATTATAACATTTAATAAATATCCTGATGATGGGAGAGATGCACACTCCCGAAACGTCGATTTCTGATCGTCTGTTCACCTGGCTTGCTTCCCGAGAAGAAATTGAGCATCACCAAAGTTGCTTGAAATATTGTTTTCTAGGTCACATCTAAGAATTCTGCATGTAAAACTAATAGATTATCCAAAAAATGTAATATTCTACTTTGCGTCATATTAACGCAAGGTGCGTGCAATATGACGCAGGGCGTAGGGTAATATGGCGCATTTTAAACAATACAGAAAAACAATGGCCGAAATGTTTTTAAAACAGTTTTTATTTACTTTTTGAAGATTAAAGAAAAAATAAACTTAGATTTACAACCTATACCTAAGTAGACAAGATATAGGTACTTGGGATGTATATTGTACACATTTGCCTAAAGTAAATGTACTATGGATTTCAGATGTATAAAGTAAAGGTTAGTTTTTGGATTGCACAAAGGTCAAAATGAACAATGCACTTCAAACTAAGAGAAAAATAACCTTTGATTTTGCAATTATAATAGAACATATAGGGACATAGGTAAACAAATAAAGGTGAATCCTCCGCTAGGATAAAAGAATTACGAAATCAAAAATTATAAAGGAAAGTAAAAACATTTGTATTTCAAACTGAGCAAAACTGAATTATATTAAGTTTATAACATACTTAGTATTACCTACTTTTGATAAATAAGAAATAATGAAATTATAACTACTAGAAGTCAATTTCATAAGGTTAATTTCGAATCAAAGCTTATCATTTCAAGGATTGGGGATTTTTCTTTCTTTGTTTCTCTAAGCAAAGTTCACAAGAATAGTCTCCTGGATTGTCCCAGTTGCTGCACAACGCATGGACCCAAAACCCACACAGAACGCAGCGGCAAAAAATGCATTTTTTCCAGTATCATCACAAAATATGCACTTGGAATTTTTAATATCTTTAGGTTCCACATTACGAAATTCATCATCACACAGTGGTTCAATGCCATTCTCATCTGTAGAGTAGTTGTTTGATTCTTTGTTGGCCTTCTTAGCGTCCACCTTTGTAGTTTTATTAACATTACTCTTCTTGTAGTTTAGCTTACGTTTCGCTGATTAACGAGCATCCTTCTTCTTTTTCTTTTCCTCCAGAAGAACTTTCATAGGTGAACTGGTAAATATTTCAGAATGTTATCTTCTTTTTGATCGTTTTCTTACCTTGTGTACAGAATTAAACTTTGGAACAGGTAATATCTCACGGATACTAATATTAGCTGGAGGACTGATCGCATGACTTGATATTTAAGCTTGAGAACTCATAGCTTGTCCTGATGTTCCAGCTTGAGGGCCCATAGTTTGACCTGATGTTCCATCTTGAGGTCTCGTAGGTTGTCCTGATGTTCCAGCTTGAGGACTCATAGGTTGTCCTGATGTTCCAGCTTGAGGGCCCATAGTTTGACCTGATGTTCCATCTTGAGGACTCGTAGGTTGTCCTGATGTTCCAGCTTGAGAACTCATAGCTTGTCCTGATGTTCCAGCTTGAGGGCCCATAGTTTGACTTGATGTTCTATCTTGAGGACTCGTAGGTTGTCCTGATGTTCCAGCTTGAGGACTCATAGGTTGTCCTGATGTTCCAGCTTGAGGACTCGTAGGTTGTCCTGATGTTCCAGCTTGAGGGCCCATAGCTTGACCTGATGTTCCAGCTTGAGCACCCATAGGTTGTCCTGATGTTCCAGCTTGAGGAACCATAAGTTGTCCTGATGTTCCAGCTTGAGGGCCCATAGCTTGACCTGATGTTCCAGCTTGAGGGCCCATAGCTTGACCTGATGTCCCAGCTTGAGGAACCATAGGTTGTCCTGATGTTCCAGCTTGAGGACTCGTAGGTTGTCCTGATGTTCCAGCTTGAGGGCCCATAGCTTGACCTGATGTTCCAGCTTGAGGACCCATAGGTTGTCCTGATGTTCCAGCTTGAGGACAATTAGGTTGTCCTGATGTTCCAGCTTGAGGACTCATGTCTTGAGCAGATGTTCCACGATGGTCATCAATAACAGGAGAGATTTCAGCGGATGTTTCTCTTGATTGGTTATCTGTTTCCTGTATTATTAGAAGGTCTTGAAAGTCTTGAGCTGGCTGAGAGTCCTCTTCTGTAAACTTCTCTGGATTCAGTGGAAATATACCAGTTGTTTTGATGCGGATATTCCTTTCTCCATCGTAGCAACCTTTACATAGGCCTTGTTGAACAGACTTGATAGTTCAGCCATAGTGATTTGTTGATTGGCATTTAGTGCCATGAAGTATTTGAATTCTCTAGCCATAGCTGTCCCCGTGGTGAGAAGAGTGCCACATCTAGAGGATGAAGCTTATGGGAACTGTGAGGAGGAATGGATACCATATGGATATGATTTTCTTTCCAAAATATGTAGGCCTCCAATGTACAGTGAGATGAGACAAGTAAAACGGGATCATCTGCGCTGGGTTTCACGGAGTTCTTAAAGTGTTGAAGCCACTTCACGAAGAGTTCTTCATTTATTCAACCGTTCTTGGGACAATGGTAAATTGCTCCAACAGGTCCACCTCTTTGCAGGTGTGTGGCCATTCTTTTACGAGGATAGATCATCATGGATCGTACAAATCCACCGGCTGCATTCACAGCGCAAACAACGGTAACTGTTTTCCCTCTCACTGGATGTCGCAGCACCAACGTTCTTTACTCCCGTCTGAGCAAATACCTTAGGTGACTTATTTTGAACTGTTGTTATGCCAGACTCATCCATGTTATAGATACGACTACCTGAGAAATTGCGTTTTTCAAACACGTTCTGTAGGTTATCATAAAACAATGTCACTTCATCTTTATTGAAAGAGGAAATCCTATTGAGACTTGTGTTCTCAGGCTGACGGAGACTAATTGATGGATTTCTCTTCATAAACGCATTTTCCCAATCTCTTCCCGGGAGCTTCGTTTCCGTATTAAATAGATGCTCGATGTTATTTCTCTCACTTGCGGAGCTTCGGCTTCGTTATACCCCATGGTGCGCTCAGGAATGCCGACACCCCTTATGTTGCGCCTTTTTCAGGCTTTAATTCTTCCAATCATGCTTTATGTTTGTGAGATCTGGGGCAGGGCCGCAGGATCCAATCTGCGACAAATTCAGCGTGTACAAAATAGATGTCTTAGGGCCATCTATTCTGTTTGCTGGAGGTTTCCCGTGAGATACCTTCATGAAGCCTCATCTCTCCACTATGTGGAAGATGTCATTAGGCGCCGGGCCACAAAATTCTACGCGAGTTTGCCTCAAAATCAGAGCGCCCTGGTTAGGTCTCTAGGGAACTATAGAACCTCCGAAAGACGCTACAAGCTCTACCAGCTTCCCCGCATGGCATGCGGGCACACCCGGTAACAATAAAATTCTTATTACAACCTTAAAATTATTACTGTTTGAAATTAATAGACTTTCTAA
>CM060950.1:341281434-341326434 GCA_030765055.1 Mantis religiosa | reverse complement strand
CCTTAGCCAGATACATACCTGATTTGAGTCCTACTGCAAGAAGACAGTTTCCAATAGTCTGTGCTGACACACCAGGTACTACTTGTGTCCAGATTGCTTCCCAGATTGCTGTTTGGGCACCCAGTAAACCCGTACAATGCGTCGAACCAGACGTACGTTTGTGCAATGTGACCGCTTAGAATCTGGTCCACGGGAGTGAGAATGTTCCAAACATCATTTCTGAAAACACCGATGGACCACCAATACATTGTGCCCAATGTGTGCAGTAGTTTGTCTATAGGTCCATCCAGCTTCATGCAGGACAACAATTTCACCCCGTTCAAATGACTGTAGCTATGTACAAGAAGCATGTTCGCTTCGTTGTGGTATGACTTCAACTTAGACTGTCCTTTGATACTGCTATTCAACTATGATGGTACCACAGTGACTGCCTGCAAAGTGGGCACAGACATCAGAGAGACAGACCTGAACAGTACCATCTATTGTCCGTTGATCGCGGCACTTCAATCACCAATTCTCTGACCCCTCAGTGTCCACGTAGCATGCTCGTGTTTCAATGAACCCAGTCCTGAAGGGTGTTGCCATTTTGTTCCTGTCAATGTATATACACATACCTACATACCGCCAGAACTGAAAGCAAATTTGGAGAGAATGACCACAAATCGATATCCGAAGCAGATATTACCATACAGTCCAACAAGAAGAGCTGATATTTATACATCCAGGAAAAACTGGAGTTGAGTTTTGGAACCACCAAATTGATGGTTCATGTAATGAGTATTTTGCTGTTACCACCACAAATTTATTATTATTATTATTATTATTATTATTATTATTATTATTATTATTATTATTATTATTATTATTATTATTATTATTATTATTATTATTATTATTATTATTATTATTATTATTATTATTATTATTATTATTATTATTATTATTATTATTATTATTATTATTATTATTATTATTATTATTATTATTATTATTATTATTATTATTATTATTATTATTATTATTATTATTATTATTATTATTATTATTATTATTATTATTATTATTATTATTATTATTATTATTATTATTATTATTATTATTATTATTATTATTATTATTATTATTATTATTATTATTATTATTATTATTATTATTATTATTATTATTATTATTATTATTATTATTATTATTATTATTATTATTATTATTATTATTATTATTATTATTATTATTATGATTATGATTATGATTATGATTATGATTATGATTATTATTATTATTATTATGATTATGATTATGATTATGATTATGATTATGATTATGATTATGATTATGATTATTATTATTATTATTATTATTATTATTATTATTATTATTATTATTATTATTATTATTATTATTATTATTATTATTATTATTATTATTATTATTATGATTATGATTATTATTATTATGATTATGATTATGATTATGATTATGATTATTATTATTATTATTATTATTATTATTATTATTATTATTATTATTATTATTATTATTATTATTATTATTATTATTATTATTATTATTATTATTATTATTATTATTATTATTATTATTATTATTATTATTATTATTATTATTATTATTATTATTATTATTATTATTATTATTATTATTATTATTAACACTTCTACTACCAGTACGACTACTACTAATACTACTAGAGGCTTTTTATTTCTGTTTGTGCATATTTACTTTTGTCTGCCTAGCGTTGGCAGGCCTGGTTTTTGTTAATGTCTTTTCAGTGTAATTTGAAGGCAACTATAAGGCTTTTTAGGGTTTTGGGGGGGGGGATTCATTTGGAGAAACTTACACCTCGACCTATATGTAGGTCTACCCTAAATCTAGACTTCATTATTGTTGTAAAGTGCAACGCTACACAATGGTTTTACTTGACCTTTGAGATCCAATCTTTATGTTATTCTTCTTTTCCTCGAAGCGCTGACCTTTAATGCGCTGAGCCGATGACATTTTGCTAAAGCTTAACATTTTCAACAATGGCTTAAGGAAAGTATCAAGTATTGTTAATAGATGGCGGGGTGGAAGGAGTTGGCGACTCCAGCGCCCGTGCGGGAGATAGCGAAAGGCAGGTTGGAGTTGGAGAGCATTGAGATCGTCTACTGTTAGTTGACGATCGAGGCTGCGTGGCGAACAGGCGGTGTGCTGCCGCAGTGTTTGCGAGTGAACGGTTTCTTGTTGTGTATTTACGTTGTGTGTTTTCTGGTAAATAGCTGTCACGGATTACTCTTTCGTTACCAGCAGGTGAGAATTTTGTAATTTATACTTGTGTTTGCTTATTTTATAAAATATATGGGGGTTATGTGTTCATAACCGAGTAGAGATGGTCTGTCAGTACATTATGACAGTTGACAATATGGTTTAGTTACGCCCACCTGAATGATACAATGAACTCTTACAGAACGGGGCTATACCTATTTCAAGTTGGGAGAAACTGATATACTCATATCATGGATAGATGAAGAAACCTAAGCAGCCATTAGGAGAGTATTAGGAGAGTATTAGTCACCTGCTCAGGCACTGTCCAAATGCAGCTGCTCTTTCTTATTCACACTGAGACGGGCTGTGGTTTAGGAATTCCGAACCCTGTATAACGCAGCTATGAAATACGATAAAGAAATCCTCTCCTTGTTTGCAGTAATTTAAAAGGGTAAAAGTAGCTTGTTAAACACTTCAGAGTGTACTTTCAGTGTACTTTCAACGTAGTTTGCTTTCCGAATTGTTTTAAGGGCAATGAGACATGACTCCATAGCTTCTAAGCTATCTTACCTCCCCTCCCCCGTTGAACCAACTTACCTGCATGCTCTGTACCTAAGCTGGTATAAGCATGTGTAATTTACATATATACTCTTGAAATACTGCGGCAACAATCACGGTAAAATATTTTTGTGCGAATCCTATTTTTGAAATAACATTTTGCTCATTAGTCATACCAGCATACCAAAATTGTTGCTGTATTGTCCCGAGTAATTACAATTATTTAACATTTGTATATGGAAAAAATTGAATTTTAGAGAATATTTCGAGGTATTTTGTGATACTCTACAGAATTTTGGACGCAATAGCAAGATTCACTTGCGAAAGGAATTTTTGTTTATACCTCATACAGGCATATAAACAAGGCACATACAAAACATGTATTATGTTTTCTGTTCCCATTTTGAGTTTGCATTGCAAACTAGTTCATAAAGTTATGAATAGTGCAACATTTCAGGGCGTGCTTTTAGATTCGAAAATATGCAATAGTGAAAAATGTATTATGAATATTCGGGAAAATAATTCTGAAGCTGTGACGTATAACATTAACTTATTTACCAATTAGAAATCCAAGTGTACTCCAGAAACTCTTCATAAACATTATTGACGAATCTATAATGCATTAACCGCTTTAAATTATTGCATATTGTGGCTCTGTCCAGTTTTTAAAACTGTCACTTAATCTAGTTCAGCTTTCCCAGAGAGTTCACTTAGCTCTCTTCCACTTCCCTAATGTACACTAGCTATTTTCACCCTTGCCTATCTTGTTCCGAGATGCAGCGGTCGCTGAAAACCATAACCAGCGTCCATGAACAAATAGGATATAGCGGTGTAACAAAATACGCCCGACGTAGGCTTTTCTTCCGGACGATTTACCCGGTGGGAAGTCGAATACAAGACGTCTCGAATCCCTTACAATAACAGCACTCACCGCACCTCACCACAGTAAGCACTAACTCACTCGCAGAACAGCGATTTTCGTCGCATTCGCTAACTCTCTCGTGACTGACATATCTAACTGACTTGCTTCGCGAGAGTGCTCACTTATACAGTCGTAGGAGCTTTCCAGAGCGTAATGATGTCGAAACATCCAGAAGGTTCTCTGGCGATAGCGCTTATCGCGTTTAAGCTGGGCGGTCGCGCACCTTATCTGTTTACGGTTCTTACTGCCCTGTACCAACCTCCTCATAACAGTGGGCCGCTGCGCCATAATACTATGTGAAATATTAAGAAAACACTCATTTGTATCCACAGTAGTTTTTGTTTGCACAAACTCGTGCAGAGAAAGAAAATACTGGGTCAGGGCGAGTTATGTGTATAAGTTTTCCCCTGGGGTTTCCGTTATCCGGAAAGATCATTGTTCTCAAGTTCATTGGACCTTGGACTCATTTGAGCTTCATTTCACCCATTTCTTTCATTGTCTGATATGACTTACGTTTGAGGACGTTAAAAATAGTTACCATACTGCAGAACTTTAAATACATAAATTCGTTAATTAAAGGAATATATTACAAAACGGCCCTGAGGTTAAGAAAACATTATTTGTGCAAATTATTTTAGTTAATGAGTTCTGAGATTTTAGCGGGGTTTTTCATCACGCTCTTGTTTTTCATATTTATATAAAATTCAGTGAGAATAAGAAAATAAATGACCATGGTTGCGCAATTGTCTCTCTTTACCATCTGTTTAACTAATTTGCTAATATGTCCTCAGTTGCTTAGTAATATTTTTGTAAATTTATTTAATCATCGTTGATTTAATTGGAAGATCCACCTTTTTTAGGATTGTGAAATAGTCGGATTCCGGCTCTAATAGACCTAGTCAATGTCATGCTAAAAATTGTTTTGTTTACCTAATTGCCTTCTGTGCTGTTTATTTTAATTTCTGTCACTTCGTATTCCTTTAATAGAACTTTGGTACATAGCACAGAAATCAATAGGCCGCGCCGTTGCTCAGTGGTTAGACCGCTTGGCTTTCACCAAGGCGGCCCGGGTTCGATCCCAGGCGACTGCAAAGTGAGATTTGTGGTGGACAACACGGCGCTGGGGCGGGTTTTCTCCGGGATCTCCGGTTTCCCCCGCCATCTCATTCCACCGGTGCTCCATCTTCACCTCATGTATCATCACTGTCATCGCCTGCGGTGCCGTATGTAGTAAAAGCGGGCGTTAAACACTACACATTTCATTTACAGAAATCAATACAGAGGATGGACATTTAAGTTGAGGTATCTCCAAAACTAAGCGTTCTAGAAAGAAATTTAGTGAATAAAGTTGCTTGATATTAAGGGGGGGGGGGAGTAAATGTCACTAATCCTATTTTATTTAGAGAACATTTTGATGGTCATTTCAGGTTCAGGTGAACTTTTGAAATGGGAACCTACTTTATTTATGTTGTCTTCTCACTCATGAAAGACCTAAACAACATTTGTAGAAAGTATTTTGCAATTGTTCTTACATCAACGTAAATAACGAAGATTCTGAATGTCTGTGTACGAAGCCATTATTTACATAGTACATGGCTCTTTGGTGTAGACAATTAAACGTTGAATACACAGGGTATCATTAAACTGCCTTACGGTAGTAAATGTTTAAAATGATGCTCTTCTACTTCATAACTGCCATTCAGAATTTTCATTTTTATTTGTGTTGGTGTAAGAACAATGGAAAAGAGCTTTTTACAAATGTTAAGATTTTTATATTGAGAAAACAACATAAAATAATAGCTTCCCATCTCTAAAAGATACATTTGGCCCTAAAATGACAATCACAAAGTCCTCCAAATAACATACGACTAAATGGCATTTACTTTCCAACATACTCGTGTTAAGCATCTTTCATTGAAGACATTTTTTCAGCAACATTTAGTTTTGGAGGCATTGTACATCCTGTATAATGGTATACTGTTGTTGAGTCCAGAGGTTCTACTCCCATTAGCCTTGAACCCGTAGGAACAAGACCCGGGCCTCTTTCAACCAGGGGGTATCCGAGCTGTCCCAAAGGGCGCTCGGCATCCTCCGTGGGGCTTTCCGTAGGGCAAGACCTGGTTGCCTAACAAGCCCCCCCATCTGGTCCTATGGACACAAGACGGGATGGAAGTGGATACGCCACTTACGCGCGCCAACACCTAAGGTGAAGACTACCGAAAAACCTCGGTGGGTCCGCCTGGTGATCTAGCACACCTTCTACTAGCTTTGCAGGCTAGTACCCGGGAGAATTAATGGCTTCCCTCAACCCCGTCCGAAGACGTACCCGATTCCCACGGGTATCGGGAACACACTGTCCCCTCGAAGCCATCCCAATCCGAACAACTCCCGAAGGAGGGGCTCAGATGTTCGGCCCGAGGTTCCTCTAGTAACGGCAGAGGTACCACGAGTGCTAAGGGTCCGCAGCGCCCGCATAATGGTATACTGTGTACCCTTATGTGTTCTTATGGTGGTTGAGAGATACCATGAAAAATACCTGTCATATAGGCCTTAAGAGTGAATGGAATAAGTAAGTATAAATAGATATTTAACTAAAAAGAATTACAAAGGTGTAATTTATTCACAACATATTTTATTTACATTTGAATGATCGGTTAACAATATGAAGCATCTGGTGTGTAAATGTTGCCGTGCTTTTCTCCACTTACTAATACGTTAGTCTTACATTATACCAGATTTTCATATAACAATTATTCTTCTACTTACTCTAAGTTAATCACGACAACTATTGACCTATAATTGGCTTCAAATTAGGCAGTAAAATTTGTGTTTTACTGGAGTATCACATGAAAACAAAATTTAGCTATTTGTGCGAGAAACCAATGTTTGATGTAATTAACTCATGCTGAAAAGAATCAGGAATTCGATATTCTGATGACGACGCCCTTGAGAAAATCTAAACAACAAACTGCTTAAGTTATTTGACACAAGTTTTATAATTTAACAGAGACAGTTTCTATGTATCTCTGTCTAACATTCAATGTAAATGAAGAGGTCTTTAAAGCTACTCGCGTGAAATTCAAGATACATATTTTTGTTAGTTGTAATACTTCAGTAGATAGTATATTTTAATTAAAAATGCTAAAAGCCGGTTTTGAGAAAGAAAATTTAAAATCCGAAACACTTAAATGTTTATTCCAAGTTCTCTTAGGCTTCAAGCCAGGTGTAGATGTGGTGATGTATCAACGTTTCGGGAGGATAGATTGTTCTCGAAACGTTGGTACATCACCACATCTACACCTGGCTTGAAGCCCGAGAGAACTTGGAATACTCACGCCGCCAGGGAAGCTACAGTTCCTGTTACTTAAATGTTTGTTTGAGGCGGAGAAACTTTTACATTCTCTACCACTTAATAAATAAAGGAATTATAAACAATTTATACTGAAATTGCAATGGAACTAAAGATTTTGAGGTCACTGGATTCAAATAAAAGAAAAGAAAGAAAGAAAAGTGTTTTGGGAAACAGATCCATATGTGCCAGCCTTTCAGTCTGTCTTTGTACGGCATAACACAGAAACAATAGGTTTTAAAAATACCAAACTTACCATTTGAGTCCAGTGCTTAAAAGATGACACACGGGAGGGGGGGGGGGGGTTCAAGAAAATGTCCATCCCAAATTATCCGTTATATAGAAAAACTTATATTATTTTCTCAAAAATGATTCTTAGAATTTTAACATATTTATAAGACAAGGAAAATGTATAATTTTGTTTTTGTAAGAATACCTGAAGTCGTCCTCATTCGAAAGGAATTTCTTATGATTTGGTAGTATTAAGTTGCTGTTAAACCATACACATATAATTCCTTTTAGAGCACAATTGATTTTAGATTCTTGTTTTTGGCATAGCTATTTCGGAAATATGCATTATTATTTGTTTGAACTTTTCAATTCTTTGAAGTTCCGACACATTCAGTTATTTCTTGCAAAGCCGATGAGCATAAGAGGACGAGTTCGCTTCGCTGTTCTATATCCCCTTGTAATGTAATGTGTAATAAACCTATTTCTGCAAATATTTATCTACTTTAACATGAAACAGATAGAAACATAAGCTTTTGTAAAAGCAGTTTGTAGAAGACGATAGGGAGTAGAGGAATTCGCGTGAATTGAACACTTCAGTTTTTTTCCCTCAGTATTGGTATAGACTTAAGTATTTCTTTTCGAGCTAAGCTGCCCTCCGAACGCATAAGTGCACTTTGGTAAATGCTTTGTTTTTACTCAGTTATTTAAGGGAGCTGGGGGATTCTCAACATATGCATTCGATAACATCTGGATATGGAATATTTGGGATTGATGCAATACTTCCTCTACATCACACATCTTAAGTATTAAAGTAAGCATACATATAAGGATACTTGCTATTTTATTACTTTTTCTCTTTCATGGACCACATGTGAGAATTTTATTTAATTAAAGGGAACCAACTTGTAAACATCTTAGATAATTCTGAAAAATGCCCATTTTATGCAGCAATACATGGTAGTACTTTTAAGAGGAATAGATAAAATGTGATGGTGCAGACGCTAAAATGTAATGCCAGCTAAGCAGGAGTGCAGTCTTGAAGTCTAAAATTACCTCTGTATCCTTAACAAGTAATTTCATATCTTTGTTACTTTTTCAGTTTTTATCATCATTCCAGTTGCTCCTTGTTATGCAAACTTTTGCCAATATGTTATGATACTAAAACAAAATTATCGCTTTCAATTTTCAGGAAAGTAAACATGACAAAGAACTTTCCTTTAAAATTAAATTTATTACTTAAAAACCGTAAATAGCAAGATATGTGTGTACTATTTAATTTATTTTCTAACAGAATTAATGTTTTATCTTCAAATCACGTGATAATATTTTTAGGCACGTGTTTGAAACACAACATTGAAATTTGATTCCAAAATGTTGAAAGCTGATCGCAAGGAAGTATATTTTTTAAAGAAACTGCTCAAATAATAGATCTGAATATTTGGAATTGTTATTTAATATATCACAAATAGTTGGCAAAAATTAATTGCTTAAGAAATAAAGTTTGCAAATTTTACAGGTTGGTCTCCTTAAATATCTGAAAATCTTCCTTAAAAAGGCAAGGTAGCCTTTGGCTTTAAAAGGCGCAGGAAACCTCGAGTCCCTCGGCAGATCCATTTGAAAGCTTTGACGACGAAAGGAACTTTTTGAATTAAGGTACGTTGCAATATGTTGTGACAAGTGCTGACTCAGATGTATGAGCATTTGGACCGCCAGTAAACCTGCGTCGTCATGTACAAGTGGTGTCCTAGATGCGAGGAACTTCTGCTTTGTCATTTGGAAGTAATGTTTGACGCACGTTTCTTGGAGGCAATAAGCCTATGCACCAATCTGCCTCCGCGTAATGCTAATGATGCATGTCTAATCATGGCCTACTTTCAGTACTCTGTTGGCTAACCTAGCAGCTTTCCAGAATCAAACAGAACATTTCTCCTGGAATAAGTAATTGAAGTACTTTGAGCTGGGGCATTCTCCCTATAAATGCTCACCCAAGGCAGATTTAAACAGAGCCCATAATGACCCAGCCTGCTTCTCCACTGAGACATTCTTACTTACAAGCCGTTCATTTCAGAACTCAGTCTTATTAATGTTTATTTAAGTTTGACTAAAGAGATTAAAATGCGATTATTACATCTAAAATGTTTATTAAGATATTCACGCACATGTTTGTATACATGTATGTACATGCATTGTGTACTATAGTGTTCATTACAGTACTTCTCTCAGAGCCGCGTTCTTTACGATATATTACGAATGACTTCGAATTAAGCACTAAATGCACTCAACATTCAGAAACAACTTTCAAATATTTAGTCGTGATAACAGGGTCTTGAGTTAAAAAAGAATAAAATGTAGCAATCGCAAAGGTTCAAGCATGTCTGTCAGATGACACACTTGGGAATGCGTAAACATGGGAAAGAGAATATTTTGAAAACAGCTAATGTTACGAAGAAATTTGATATAAATTAGATATTTAATGTGCTCTAGATTTTTCCTTTCACAACATTTGAAGATATACTGTTGTTGGAAATGCTAATATCTTAAAAGCCATTTTAATTAAAACCGTTAGTAATTTTTATATGTAAATAGAAGTTTAGGTTAGGAGAAATGTGTTGAAAATCTTCATCTGACGTACTTAAACAGCATCTGCATCGTAGTATTCACCCGATTCTCATTTTTAATTGCATAGATAGGCGCACTCATGTTTGCGCAGTAGTATACGTTTTACAAAACTAATAAAAATTGAAAAACACCAGTATATAGAAACTTAATTACAATTAGAATTTTCTGCCGGTTAATGTGACTTGTCAGGGTTTTTTAAACTCGAAGCGAACGCCTTCTGAAAACTTTGCAGATAGTTCGTAAACATTTGTTTATAGAAGCATTGGATTGTAGTGACCGTGGAATGTGAACCTCTGGACATTGTCGAAATCAGTGATAAAAGAAATCTCTGGAGCTACATAAATAAAATAAATGCATAAAAACAAATCTCAAGTTACAAGAGTGATCATGGAAGATGTGTATCTTATGCTCAACACCGTCGGTAATAATGGAATGTACAGAAATCAAAATAAACCCCATTTTGATATAGGTAGACTATGCAGCTCAGTAACTACATTTCAGTACGCGTCAAAAAATGAGCGTTTATGGGAATACCCTAGAAAACATATGCAATGATAGGTAATGAGTGCACAGAAAAAGTCATGGCTCATCAAATGGATGTTTCTAAGCAACTTTAATCTGGAATGAACTGAATGCATTTTTGCAGTAATGATGGTGCTTAGCAATCGTTTTCTCCTATCATTCTTTATATGGCGGTATGCAATCAGCAACAGGCTGAACTGAAACATGTTATATGCATATTCGAGTGGGGAGATTGCAGTGTCCATTAACGTGAATGATTATCGGATCCTCCTGCGGGAGCGTTTTCAGCGCAGAGTCACGCGAACACGAAGGTCGGCGAAAAGTTTAATTACTTAGAGAAGCTGGCCTAATTAACGTTACGTGAGTACTATCAAGATGGTGCTTAATCTCCAGCATACGCACTGCGTTTTTGCTCATTTACCCATTACGTGTAAATGAGTTGTCTGCGGCATTTCACTGAAGAAGCAGCAGCGTACTCTGCTTGTTAGCAACGAGAGATGCGGGTAGTCTGCAAGCAGGGGCAGGGAACATTTTACCTTCTGCTTAATTTGGGCGTGAAATAACCAGATGAGAAATGCTGGACATGCTTAACCGTGGAAAGATGCAGCTAAAATAGGTGACATCGCAACTAAGATATTCACAGCAGTAAAACGGAATCAGCTCAATCACGTGATTTACTCCAAGTGAGGAAGATATTCTAATGTCTCTTATTGGCTGAAGTTAGATATGAATTAATTCCTACTGGATGGAAGTGGCATAGTGACCACTTTCTTCATTGGCTGCAGTAGAGTCCATTGTTACCCGAGAGCCGCGCCATGCCCAGCGGTTAAAACGCTTGGCTCTCACCAAGGCGGACCGGGTTCGATCCCAGGTGACCGCAAAGTGAAATTTGTGGACATACAGCGCTGGAGCGGGTTTTCTCAGGAATATCTGGTTTCCCCCGCCATCTCATTCCACCGGTCTCCAGCTTCATCTCATGTATCATCAATGTCACCGCCTGCGGACGTTAAACACTACACATTAATTCATTGCTACCCAAACTTTTATTTTTATGAAGTACATTAAATTATAATTGTGCTGATAAAAATAGAACACTAACCTTATTCAAGTCTAATATTATCGCCTTATACTGATGAATAGATGGATCAAAGAATGGAGAAAACTATATATTTTGAAACAGAAATTATAGTTCCATTAAACAAATTATAACCTATAACAAAACCAATACGAGGGCTGTTCAATAAAGAATGATCACAATTTTTTTTTGAGAACGTACTATTACTCATCCTCATAATTTTGATGGTGTTTCTCAAAATAGTCTCCCCCGAATTCGATGCACTTGTCCCAGAGTTTCTGCCAGTCTTCAAAGACATGCTGGAAACAATTTTTGAGAGATCCTTCAAAATCGCCTCCGCAGCCTTCACCACTGCTTCTGATGATGGATAATGCCTCCCACGATGGATAATGCCTTTTATTCAAGTTAGGGAATAGAAAAAAGTCACATAGAGCTAAATCCGGACTATAGGGAGGGTGAGGGATGCACTTCACGTTGATTTTTGCAAGATATTCAGCAACAACATTGGCAATATGCGGCTGCACATTATCGTGATGCAGCATCCAGTCTGCTTCACGGAGATGTGGTCTTTTGCGCCTGATATGGACTTGCAATGTTTTCAGAACATCCCTGTAGTATTGTCCAGTTACTGATGTGTGTGCAGGTACAACATACTGATAAACCATTCCATGATTATCAAAGAATGAGATGACCATAACTTTCCCAGCAGAAGGAATCACTTTTGCTTTTTTGGGGGTTGGTGATGAAGGAGATTTCCACACTGAGCTTTGCTGTTTGCTCTCAGGATCGAAATGATGTAGCCGAGTTTCATCAGCAGTGATTACGCTTGAAAGAAACTTTGGATCTTCCTCTAACATCAACTTTAACTGCAGCGGTAGGCGATACTGAACATGTCTGAATTTGCCTGGTTCTCACAGGCGGGAACCAGGAGTACCAACAATGAAACTACTACGGCGTGTTTGTTTCACATTAAGCTAACACAATATAATAAGATTGAATTTTAGTGCGAAAAATTATGACCGTAAACAATTATGATCATTCTTTATTGAACAGCCTTCATAAATCAAGAAGCAGCTATAACCCTGATAAATAATTCAAATATAATTAATACGGTACAAAGAAAAACAGAATCGCTCTTCATATTTTATGAAGATGTATTAAGTTTGGCAATACATTAAAATTAGATCTTGACTGTTGGTATGAGGACATTAAGCACAGGTAATTAGCGATGCTGGCTTCTAAGGCCAAGTTGCAGAATTAGCTCGGATGATTATATGATGGAAAGGATGTTTTGTATGCTAGGTTGTTGGATTAGGTACAGCAGGTACAGGTTGGAATATTTGAAATGTGATGTAAAAATCTCTCAGACATTTATAGACGAGCTCTGAATTCTAAAGCGGCAGATATTAGTTATTAGAATTCCAAGCTTGGGCATAACACTCCTGTGGGTAAAGAGTAGGCGGATACGGCAACATTCTTGCCTCAGCGGAGAACAGCGTGCTGTCGCCTGGTAGGTGATTCAGTGTCTTGGTTTCGAAACTGTGCTACATATTATTTTAATATAAATAATTATTATGGCAAACAAATATTTCAGTGCCGGGCATTTATATCGCAGTTTCATTTGGTCGACAATTTCTCCGCTAAAGTGTAGACGATTTATTAGAAGTTTCGTAGTCAGAACCAGTGATTTCCTTTAATTGGAAAATACACGCCCCTGCCCTGAGATAGGTTTCTCATCAGCGGAGAACTTCAAGACTTCAAATTGAGGTCACATCGTGAAGCAAAGAATCGTAGCTTCAATTTTATGGCTGAATTTTATAAAATTTACTAGGAAAATCTGCACCTCTGTTTACAGTAACTAAGAAATTTCAACTCTTCTGTCGTTCCCGGTTTTATTTCTCACTATCTCTTACTCCTCCCTCTCCCAAAATTTCCATTCTCTCGTACTTCCCAGCTCCATCGTCTTGCTTTACATCCCTGTGCAATTATACATTTCAAGTAGGGTTTTGAAAATCGGTAGCAAAATTGCTTTATCAAATTGATAATAAGTAAGAAATTTGATCTTTCTATTTTGTGCTCTTTTAGAATTTCGTTTTTGGAGCAAAAACTATGCGCACTATGTCGTCTTTACTAAATGGGCCATAAAGGTCCTGGGCCTCACATAGAGATGGCGCAACTGGTCAGTTTGTAGGATAACATCGTATAGTTAAACTCTAGACTAGCTTATGTACGTAGTTACAGGTCAAAGCTTGTTTAGTTTTTGAATGACAGCATTTTAAACAAGACAAATGTAGAGGTTTCACGAAAATGGAGGATTTGGGAAAACGAGCAGTGATTAAATACTTCCATTTGAAAGGCTTAACGCCTAAAGAAATCAAGGAGCAAATGGACAGTACATTGAAAGACTCGGCCCCTTCATATACAATGATTAAAAGCTGGGTTGTAGAGTTTAAATGGGACGTACGAGCACTAGTGATGAGCCTCGCTCTGGATGCTCTGTGGAAATCACAACTCCAGAGATCATTGAAAAAAAATTCGTCGTTTAGTACTGGAAGAACACAGATTAAAGTTGTTTGAAGTGGTAGAGCCTGTAAACATATCATAAGAACTACAGGTAATATTTTAAGTAATGTTTTGGACTTTCACTTGGAAGGTAAAATAAACTCTTCTTTAAATTTAATATTATTATTAGTTTTATGATTCATTATTAATGATTAAAAGATTACATTACCTTAGGGAGGTCTGTGCAAGATGGGTGCCGCGTTTGTTGGCATCTGATCAAAAGTTGCAAAGAAAAGCTGTTTCTGTTAAGAATTTGGAGCTCTACCGTAAAAATCCCAGTGAATTTTAGAGACGGCTTTTACCATGGATGAAACTTGGATACATCACTACACTCCAGCAAGTAAATCACGCTCAAAACAGTGGATTGCGCCAGGTGAACCAACTCCAAGATAGGCAAAGTCAATTTTGTCAGCCAACTGGATTATGGCGAGTGTTTTCTGAGATGGACTGGGAATTATTTTTATTGATTACTTGGAAAAGGTTAAAAGTATCATTGGTGACTACTACCCAAGTTTACTACAACGTTTGAGTGATGAGGCAAAAAAAAAACCCTCATTTGGCAAATTGGGGGGGGGGGAACTTGTTTCTTCACAACCAATGCTCTGGCCAATCGTTCAGTCATTGCAATGGGGAAAATGTGCGAATTGCTTGAACTTCCACCCTGTTTGCAAGATATAGCACCCAGTGACTACCACCTGTTCCTGAACCTCAAAAAATTTCTTGGAGGACGATGATTTCACAGCAACGAGGAGGTCATTGATGAGGTAAGCAACTATTTGGAGGACTAGAATAAATCGTACTGCAGAGATTGGTTTAATTAAATTAGACCACCGATATGAAAAATGTATTAGCCTTTCTGGAGATTATGTTGAGAAATAAAGACAAAAAATTTAATTTCTTTTTCTTATTGTGAGGCCCGGGACTTACTAGCCCACCCTCGTATGTACTAGCTTCATAACAATTAGTCTGCTTTAGTGTGAACAGGTATATATAAAATCCGAGTTTTTACTTCAATGTGTTTTTATCATAAACACATAAAATCAATTATTTTCCGTACGAAATCGAAAGTTATCAGTAAAGTTGCTTATCGTTTTATTTTATTTATAGATTCTTAAAAGAGAATTCAGTGGTCATCAAGAGAAGTAATCATTTCTATCTGAGGCTTGAAGTCGAATCTATGAAGCATTGAAAGAAATCGTGCTCATTTCGCAGATCTTTCCTATAATAGTCAGCAAATATTGTCCTGCTGTTTATCTCTCGGAAACCCATACATTAACCTTTCAGATATTCTGTGTTATATTTAAATTATCCCTACTTATATAAAAATTAGGAACGTAGTTTTAAAACGTACTTTGTCTATATCAGTTTGTTTAATACGAGTATTTGCCTTGTTTACGCTATAAACCCCATACTATATCAAGTCGCCTTTTATCCACATGTAAGTAAATTTTCAGTTAGTATTATATTGGCTTCAAATTGTATTGCAAACCCTCTTTGCATTCGGTCCATATCGTAGCTTATCCATTAAAATATTTCTTGTATTCCGCACAACATGAACTTATGATTTTCTGGTGCTTTCACAGAACAATGATTGCCGCTGGAATAATAAAACGAGCGCGTTTTTACTCAGTATAACTTATTTTTTACTACTTAATGATGAATGAAGGCGTTGAATGCAATGTTGTGTGTTAAAACTTTTAATAAGGGAGGCACTGATATGGTATTACTGTTTCTAAGTAGTTTAATAAAATGAATTAATATTTATTACATTGTTATGTACGTAATTTGTGATGTGATCATGCTAGACCCTATTATGTTCATAACAATATTATAGAGCTGACGTTTGAGACGATTTCATTCTTTACACTTCATTTAAGATATATACTTTATTGCCCGTTTTGATCAGTATTTTCTTTATATCGCACTTAACATTTTAAAGTGATGTTTCTTATATCTATATTAAGCAGCTTAAGTAATATTTTATACCAAAAAGTGAGACGCGAGGTCTGTTGTGAATCCACACCCAAGTGTTTTTCTTTTATATAAAAAGTCTCCGGTTGCGTTTGTGGATGTGAACACCATGACTGAAACACGAAACGGATAAATGTAAAACTGGGTACATAAGTCAGCATGTTCCAAAGAGGTGACATTAATATTTTCATGAAATTTCCTCACCGCAAAAATGATTTACAGATAGACAAAATCGTTATTGTTTTATTAAAGTTTGCTCTGATTTTGACTGATACTTCATATGTTTAATACATTTACATAACAAATAAATGACATAACTTGAAATATTTGTGGAGTCCACTTCATTCTTCTTGAATTTTGTATACTTGTGTTTAATGGGTAAATAGCTGCTGCAGAAAAATGTAAAACTCATTATTTCTAATACTCAATGTGTGTCATAAATTTCTGTGGCATGAACCGTTTTTGAAATATTCCTTGTTCCATGTCTAAGACTCCTACGCTGAAGACTTGCAGTTATGGAGTTTGTGCTTGCTGGAATCTCACCGTTTATCAAATAAACTCGTGATAAGTTCGTGTCGCTTGAGTTCAAATCATTTTACGCTAGTTAAGGTAAGGTTGATGGAAAACTGAATGAAGTGTAAATTGTACAATATATTTGATAAGTGATATTAGATAACGAGGTGTGAGTATACCAATTATTTGGGAAGAGGAACTTTCGAGTGAAAATGTACCTAATAACTGAATATTACGTTTATTATTTGCTTCGCATAGGCTAATGACTGCTTCAGTATTTAGAGAGGTTTGGGTGGCTTGGGCTTAGGTCCTGCGTGGTCTGTAAACAGAGTTTGGGCTAGAACATAAAAAAGGTAACTTGTTTATCATCACATTCAACGTATTATTTTTGTTATGTAAATATCTTTAATGCATGACATATTAATGAAAATCACTAGCGCAATTTTTAAGAAAAAGGAAACCAAAAAATTTTCTATGTAAAAGGAAAATAAAGATCTACAAATGAATTTACCACATTTGTTGGACCGAGATGTTGAGATGCTAGAAATAGTACAATAATTATCGTAGCATAACCACATCAGTCGCTGTACTAGTAACACTGGTCATAATAAATAAATAAATCCAATCAATCCATCAATCCAATCAATCAAGTAAATAAATAATAAGTAAATAAATAATGGTTGCTTCGGATAGTTACGAATAATTTATAGCAGCACTGCAGCGCCAACACCATCTGCCTCCCTCCACCCACATCCATAACAACCTGTAAAGAGAGCAGTAATAGGGGCGACATTATAACTATACTGATATCGCAACTAAGGTGTTATCACCAGTATAGTGGAACCAGTTGCCATAACGTGATTTACTTAAACGTGGGGAAGATATTTTGATGTCTGTGATTGGCTAAAATTATGAATCCTATTGGGTGAAGCGAGGTAGCGACCACATCCTTCACTGACTGGAATATTCAGGAGCCGTTCTGCACTCATCTGGAAACTTTTTGTCCTTGCTCTTCTGCTTTATTCATTTCTGTACGTATGAATACGTTATAGATTTCTTTCCGAATACGCGAACACGGTAAAAGATAAAAACAGAGAAAACAGTGAGAAAGATGAAGGTACATTCCAGAACATTGAAGCTCACACATACATCCAGAAACACGCGTGACAGGTTTACACGCATTTCTCCATGTAAGGAAAAGTGTTTAAGTTTCAACTTGAACTTACCTGGATCATAACGGAAGTGTAATAGCTGTACTTCCTGCCGACCCCGACACCTTTCCCTTTTACAGAAGGAAGGTCACTCCGCCAGCTCAGGCAATACAAGGTCAGCACTAGTAGCTAACCAACTATCGATACCGATGATGCCGCAGTATTGCAGATCTATTTCCCATCCACTTGAGCACGAGGGGTTAAATATCGCTTGACGGTTCCGGAATAGGCTTGGTTAGTCCGATCTTTTAGAAGTAGCGCAATTATTGTAATTTTTCTCACTAATACCCCATATTTAAAAATTAACATATGTAAAACATTTAAAAGGGCAAGCAATATCTGCACGACAGTTGAAAAGCACTCTCACCTCCGGTAACACTTTTTGGGAAAGTTCATTGTTTGATTCAAGAAGGAAGCAAACCTTGGGTTATTATCATTGGACTCCCTCGTAGTCCACCTATAGTAGTCCAATAGTTTCTATTTCTATTCTAATATGTGCTACCCCATAGTATGCAGGTTACATATTCCTCCGATCTAAGGAAACAGACATTTTTGCCACGACTGGTCTACAGTGCACAGTGCTTTATGAAATTATATTAATTATGAATTATTTATAATTGTTGGTCTCCATTTTAAATCAACTCTAGCAGCCAAGTCAACATAAAGAAAATTCTGACTTTTAATATGCTGATAGAAAACAAATAGTTTGTGTTCTGTTGTATTTTCAGATTTTTCATTTTATTAGTTTGTGTGACCTTTTTTTTTAATCTCATCAATGTTCCAGAATTTTCATTCAAAATATTTACTAAATTATATTGTACATATCGAATTTACTTTCTAACTGGAAGATCCAAACTGGTATTTTGATCGGTTTTGTACCAAAGGGTCCTTTAAAGAAAATAATAAAGCAACGGACGCACAGTCCAAATCGGTATGAAACAAAAGCCAAAAGAATGTACGAAATAAAAGGCTTGAGTAAGCTGGTTGTTGAAACCAAATTTGTTTGGTAGTATATCTTCTTGAACGGCACCATTGTTTAGATGTAATTTAAAGGAGATGTGTTTGTGTACATTACGAAAATTTATAATAGACTTGCTCTCGTAGCTCAGCTGTAGCACCTTCCAGCTGAGTCAGAGTCCCGGATTCGAGCTCAGGCTGGTCTCGGGAAATATTTCTTAAATAAAGAGAATTCTTCAACTCTACGAGAGTGGCTGTATGCGTTATTTCTAGTTATTTAATAACATGTTGGGGCTTATATCAGGACTGTCGCTCCCAGATGCCTGAATATGTACTCCACAGTCATTTATGACACATTTATCGTGATAATAGTCACAGTTATATGATACGAATTATTAGGAACTAAAACAAATATATCTTGGGTTATCCCTGAGCTGGGTCCTTTGCTAATAGCACATTCCATCAATACAATTACATACTTTACGAGTGTTTGCTCGTTATAACAATAATTATTGCTTTTTATTTACACTCTCTGCACTAGTTTTGGCTGTTTGTTGAATGTCTATCTATCCCTTTTAATTACTACCACTTGGTTCAAATTTTTATTACTATTGTTTGTCCCCTTTCCCTGTAAGACATGCTTTGCAAAATTGTCGAAGCATAGCTTCCGCCCAAAACATCTTAAATCTTGCTTTGAGTCCTGGTCTTGGGCTTCCAGCTAAAACTCTAAGGGCTCTTCTGCCAATTAAATCTAGTATTTTAGGGTTACAGTTTGAGTATTTCTTTATTTCATAATCTGGTGAAACATAATTAATATTCCGGCTGTACTCTTACCCGCAAAAATAAGCCACTGAGTTATTAAATAACGGACTTTAGTGTACTTCCAGTATTCAATAGAGAAGGAGTATATAAAATCATTTATATAAACTAGGGATGTGCTGATATCATTTTTTCTACATACCGATACACGATATTTTCCACAATACCCCATACTTGATACCGTCATTTCTACCTCTAGTTTCAATACAAAATAGAATTTTGGGAGAAGTATGTAATGCCAATAAAATTAAATAGGTGAGGCAAAACTTAAAACCATCAGTGTTTTTATTTCTAAACTCTACATTAGACATTTAAAAGCAAACTTCTATAAGTTATTGTTCAAAAACTTCACTCGTTCGGGGTCAAACCTATTTCTTTTTCTGTCACATGAGTCGTGCTATGCCAAATAAAAACTGTTCATCTGCGATCAATGTTATTACTCCGGACAGATAACGTTGCGTTTGTTAATTAGTGGCCAAAGGAGAAAGTATTGCCTCTCTGACGAATTGAATGCAGTTGTTTGGGGAGGTCGCTGGTGTAGTTTGACTCAGAGAAGGCAGGACTATAGTGCAGTACAGTCTGACCATCAAAACTTCAGCACAACTTAAATAACACAACGCATGTTTTTGCACCTGCGAAGTCAATATCCCATGCTTCTAAATATTCTCCGGAATGTCTCCTCCTTACCTTCAAAAGGGATATTTTCATTAACAGCATTCATAAGTTTATGTGCTGTAGGAATTTTTCCTCTCTGTTCGTAAAACTTGAGAAAAGCTTTGCACACAACACATTTTTCAAACTCATAATAGAGTTCGAACCTTTTTGAATGTGGATGACGTGTACAAGGTGTTTAAAGTTTTTCTCCCGTAAGTTTTGAATTTTGAACACTTTCCCCCAGTACCATTGCTGTCCTTTTTTGTAGCATTATTTAACTGAATAATTATACATTTATATTCCTCTTCTTTACAAAGCTGTAACACATTGAATGTTTTTCTTCTTTGTGAGCGCATGACTTCAAGCGGCAGTGTTGGCATTTTGACTTGATTCGAACCTGTCCACTGTAAGAGACTCAAGTGCTGCATTCAATTATTATCGAACAGTACAGGGCATGCAGCGAGAATGGTGACGTAATACCGCTTATCTGTTTGTGTTTACACAAGAAATCAAAATTCCTTTGTGTAAGCGACAAAATGGGATGCTGCAATGGTAATTTACATTTGCGAATAATAATAATAATAATAATAATAATAATAATAATAATAATAATAATAATAATAATAATAATAATAATAATAATAATAATAATAATAATAATAATAATAATAATAATAATGATAATAATGATAATATATTAATAATATTAATATTAATAATATTATTATTATTATTATTATTTTAGTGGCTAACCTTTCATACAGAAACGCAGCTTCCAAGAACTCTTGTGTTTCGTCACTTACTGTACACGTAGGTCAAGTATATTTCGCATATTACTATACAACATAGCAAGCGAATACAGCGCTGTCGGTGAAGGTCAATATGCCTCGACCCTTTGCCATGTATATTGATTTGTCTAATCGGTATACAGGATACATACTATTTAAACACGATTACAGCACCACCAATCCAAGAGCACTGCAAAATGTCCCCACACGGTGGAAGTATTGCACCCTGTCATAGTGCATTGTTGTCAAGAGAATTCCTGTGCAGGAAGCCAAAGCTACTCAGCATTTCAACATTGTTTTCTGAGGAAACAATAAAAGCGAATAAAAAAAATGGAAGGAATTTGTTGTGGTTATTCTAGACTAACAGAGCAGTGACAATCGTCTAATGAAATGTGTAGTGTTTAACGCCCGCTTTTACTACATACGGCACCGCAGGCGATGACACTGATGATACATGAGATGAAGATGGAGCACCGGTGGAATGAGATGGCGGGGGAAACCGGAGATATCGGAGAAAACCCGCCACAGCGCCGTGTTGTCCACCACAAATCTCACTTTGCGGTCGCCTGGGATCGAACCCGAGCCGCCTTGGTGAGAGCCAAGCAGTCTAACTACTGAGCCACGGCGCGGCTGACAATCGTCTAATTTACGATTTTATATGTGTGAATAAAAATAACGTTGTGTCAAATTGATGCATACGCTTTTTAGTACATTTCGCAGCAATCAAATGAGACAGAAATACAGTGTTTGTAGTTGATGATTCATTAGATAATGGAAGACATAAAACACGCGTTCATCTGTTTGTAAACAAACTTGGTGCATTTATGATTCGATTAGCATGAGTACTGATATGTTAATGGGAAGTGGGGAATGTTGATGTTCAATGACGTTGGAGGAATGAATCTGGTACACCACCACCAATAACAATCACAAGGATCCGAGACAGGTTTGAAGTTGAGGGACGGTCCAAGATGTCCTGAAAGGGCGGTGTGGAACAAATAAGTTGAAGTTCCATCGATTAGTGTTGATGCAATCATGCACGCGTTGTATGAAAATCGTTGTTGGGAGCGTACTTCGGCAGGGGAGGACATTAGGGACATGCATAGGTTTAAGGAATACAACACGACAAAACTGCATGCTTGTCTCAAAACGTTGATGGAAACTAGGTTACCTACCTTAAGGTATCCCTGTCTCTCTCTTTCTCGCCTTCCACATGTTTATAACAGGATCGTGCTACTTGAGACAGATTACAACAAACCATTATGCTTACTTGACTGTAATGAATTGTATCTTGAAAGAAACATACTCTTCTCGCTTCCCTCCTCTATATTCTGTTATTTTGAAAGTAATAACATCACCAAAGTGCTGCATTTGCTTACTAATTACGCATTTCACCGAAATGATGGCGGCACCAGGAAATAAGCTTTGCTTCAGGTCAGCCGTTGTAATGTCAGTGAATTCAAGGACAAACATCCCAAAAAAGGAAACCTGCAAACCTTTAACCACTCACGTTACCACAAGATGATGCGCTTAATTAAATTTCCTCATGGAATGCGATTGGGACCTCCATGTGAACGCGGTAGATAATTACGCATTTGAGTAATCATCACTGCAGCTTTCTCGGGCTTTGGAACTCGCTTTTCATTGCGGAAGGTGGACATACCTTAGTAAGTACATTTCATCCTGTAATACTTGCATCAAGTGTAGCACACGTCAAATTTATGCAATTGAGGATATTGAAATACAAAATACTGTATTAGAAAAATAAAGCTACAATTTAAGTTTTATAATTTATTACGATCAATGCTCTATTTACTATAAAATATAATTATTCAAGTGCTTGTACAATTTATTCATCTTTTTGACTCGCATCATTTAAGTCTTTTCTATGCAATGGCTGCTAATTCATCTATTTAATATAACTTATTATTTAGTAAGAATTTATGGACTTTATTTTTTAATTTAGTTATAGAATTTATTTTTAAATGTATTGAAAGATGGAAATTGTTCTTTCACACTAGCCTTGTGCAGGACGCACTATGAAAATGTCGAGTCAGACTGAAAAATTCAGTAATATAGCTGGGATTTGAACACTGATCTTAAAAGCTGCTGAACAGAGACCAGAAGATCCTTGGTTCAAATCCTGGCTATGGCATTGAATTTTTCAGTCTGAGTCTACCCTTTCACATAGGAAGATGATTATATAACTTAATATGTAAGCTTAAATGTCTTTTCAAAGAGACTGGTTTTGTGAAAGCTTACTTGCAAATTATCTTTGTTTCTGGTGTTATGAATATACTTCAGCATTCGTTGATAGACTTGCTGTATTTTTCTTAATATGAACCAGTAAATATTTCACATATAAACATGGTTATGCAATAATGTTTGTTTGAGGTACTCCCAACAACTTTCTATGTTTTATACCCCTACAATTATTCTGATAACTTTTTTTCTAACATTTAAATATTACATTACTGTTTACAGAATTTTCCCACAGTAAATCCCATATGATATCCGGTGAGTGGAAGTACGCAAACTACCAGTCTCTCAGCGCCTCTGAAGAAACTAATTTAATTGATATAGCACAAAACTTGATTTTACTTAAGTTTCATGGCTAGCTTTTCAATATGGTTATCCCAACTTAGGCTACTGTCAATCCATAGGCCCCATAACTTTGTGTGGGTTTTATTTTCTAGGACTTGAGATTTATTTTTGATATTATAGTCGCCAGAAGTTTTACATATTTTATGATGAAAACACACAGTTTTCTCTTCATTAACCATTAGTGGAGCAGTTCACGAATTAGTCGATCAGTCGAGATATATGATTCGACCGAGCAGTGCATGGAGGTGTGGTAGGTACTGTACACAACGTAAAGAAAGTCCCTGACAGGAATGTGCTACCCTTACTGTGTGACAAGGCCAGCGAATGTGTGTGACAGAGAATGCATGCTACACAAGGAGTAGAACAGTTAAAAAGCATGCGTCCTATTCATTCAGTGCACTAAAACCGAGTAGATTTATTCATAAAAGTAGAAGGCGTCAGAATGTTTTTGAATGGGCTGTAACTGAACTTACCTGGGGTGTTTTTTTTTTTTTTTTTTTTTTTTTTTTTTTTTTGTAATTTACGCCCTCCAACATAAAGTCTTATCGGGCGATGAATGAAACGGATGAAATGATGCTCAAATGAGTCCGGGGTCCCTGGAGTTTAGTTACCCGACATTCGTCTTGCGTCTCATTCCCCGAGGACTTTCTTTCCTGTGCCAAAGAGTATGTTCCAAGTTACGCAGTGAGGAGTCGGCAGCCCGTGGAACGGTGCAGGAAGCAGTTTTCGAGCCAGTAAGTGCGGCTCCGTGGTGAGGAATCGACGGGCAGTGGAACAGGCTGCGAAGTAGTTAAGGTGCGAATATTGGAGTTATGTTCAGAATCAGCGTGCAACCCCGTGTAAGAGGTGAACCTCTGTGTGCTCAGAAAGATTAATAGCAGCACAAAGGATGTCTGTTAAAGAGAGACAAAGAAACATTGTAGAAACTTGCCGAAGTGGTGTATGTGTGTAAAAGAGAGGCTTATTGTGCGTGAGCATTGCGCTAACAATATTCTTCACAAACAAAGAAGATTGAATCAAACTTCCGACTCTTATTACAATGTTATGCATAAACTCTAAAGTTTAAATGGTATAATTTGCATATTGCAGAATCAGGCCTATTTTTATCTTATCCAAGAACAGTTTATTTCTCGACAATATTTAATGAAGACATTTAAAAAAATAAACGTTTAATTCTACACAGCGAAGTGATCCTAAATATTTGAAAATCATTAAATAGAACTTAAGAATTTTCAAGAGTTCACAAATGCGCTATCTTAAACGCATGATAGTTCACTTGCTTCGTAGTTGCATAATACTAATACTAATAATAATAATAATAATAATAATAATAATAATAATAATAATAATAATAATAATAATAATAATAATAATAATAATAGTAATAAGAGTAATAAGAGTAATAGTAATAATAAGTAAACTATCTCATTCCTTTGTGACAGTACATTCATTTACGAATAATCTCACCATGCCTTTTATGGCCAGTTTCTCTGCGTCAGTGTGGGAAATTGAAGGACAGATGCGATTGCATTGTTAGCTTGTGTAAATGCTCATAGATGCATATTTTGTTAGAGTTTGCGCAAAAGCAGTAGTGGTAACAAAAGAAGAGAATTCTTATGTGCTGCCCCCAAGCCAGCATTTGTAGTTACTCAACTGTTCTACTTCAGTTTGTATCGTGATTTGCAGGGAGTATGTCTCGATTTTGTGACGTTGCATAACACAGTTCCGTGTGTTTGTCACGATGCGACTTGGTGAAAGTCCACGGGTTCGTGCCTTGAACATGAACATTATTTTATATTTCTAAACAAGCTTTCCTTGTCTTTCTGAAGCATTGGCTTTCGAACAAAGTTGTCGATATCTCGGAGCAGTTCATTTTATGTTCAGCTTCCTGAATCTTTGATTATAATACACCGCAAAGTATACGGGAAGTTTCAGAGGGATATAAAGATGAAGAGGTGGCTCAACAGCGAAAGGGCATGGTATTTGCGAGAATATCGACTTAGGCCCAGAAAGACCTAATATGTACAGAGTGTTCGTAAAGTTCCCGGACTCAGATTTTATTAATTTTTTGATCCAGTTTTATCTGACATACAAACTGAATGGGTATGCACATTTGTTGCACATACCTTTACATACCTGAAACCAATTTTGAATCTCATTTTGTAGGATTTTGCAGTCTCTGAGAACAATAAGTATACTGAAACGTCAGCAAACCATTTGGCGCGGATTACTTTTGCGACGTTGCAGTTCACAGCAGCTGCTGAAAAGAATCACTATTTTTCTTCCAAACACTTTATACATGTTGAAGAACACTTTCCATATTAATTTTGTACATCAAACGCTGAAAATGACCGTCATTTTCTTGCAAACACAAATCCCCTCGATGACGCATGTTCCGTGACACATTTTTTTTTTTTTTTTAATTTTGCTGGTGTTATTTTGGCAATACAATTAGAAATTACACCTTTGAGTTCTTCTAGTGATTGTGGGTTGCCACTGTGCACATTTGCCCTTAAATAACTCAACAAAACAAAATATGGAAAGGTAAGATGGGGGAATGTGGAAGTCATAAATCTTTCAAGATAATTTGATTACCGAAAAATCCCCCTAACCTCTCCATGGTCTCATTTGCAGTACAAGTGGCATCATCCTGCTTAAAGCAACTATCACGTTCATTCTCTCCAGAATAGTGACGAACTGCTGCACAGTATCCCTGTAGACGTCACCATTGACTGTTTCCTCAAAAAGGAAGGGTACAACAAACTCCAACTTGTTCTGAATGAAGCGGCTATTCATGAAAGATATGTGGATTTTCGCTTGCTCAAGTTCTAGTGTTCTGGGAGTTAGTGTTGCCATTTAAGTTGAACCACGCCTCATCTGTAAAAAAAGTCTTATAAGAATGGCTACATTGTTGCGTGTGAAAGAAGGAAACCATTGGCAGTAATGGCGACGTTTCACTAGATCGGTCGGCCACAGCTCCTGGACGACTTTAACACGATACGGGTGCAGTTTGGCCACGTTAAGAGCTTTATGTGTGGAGCCAATTGATGATCCAATTTGTTGTGCCAAACGTCTTACCGATTTTCATGGTGAGCTAACAAGTCGCTCATATCATGAACGAAATCTTCTATGGGTCTACCATTTCATCGTCTATCATCCACGAAGCCTGTATCACGAAATCGGCGCACAAGGTGGTAAACGATACTTCTACCTGGTGTCGGATCATTTGGAAACAACCTTCTCCATCTCTCTAAACATGAACTCAAAAGTATGCTTCCAGCATAGCACACGTTGTACGCGCGTAAAAGCCATTGTCCCCGACTGCGATTCATGTCACTCCGAGCAGCGCAAAAGCTACACTGACCTAAAAATAGCGCAGAGCCCTTCTTCAAGGTTACAGCTATCCGTCATGCAAAGTTTGCCAACCAATCCAATCAAATATCCTAGAGACAATTTTTGAAACTTTGAGTCCGGTGACTTTTCGAACGCTCTGTAGTTTAGAAGCCGAGTTACATATAGGTTCTGGAATACCGATAAACGTACTTCCAATGTATAATGGCCTGGTTTGTGCATGGACTCCATAAATTAGTTGGGATGGCAGTCTGAACATTCTGTCGTTAACACCATTTTAACTGCATAGATGTTTCATAAACCAATTCAAGTTCAGTCGCTAGGACTAGAGGATTGGGAACGAAGGCCACTACTCCCTGTTGGTCCAATCCAGTTGCACAAGTTCTTAATGAACTAAATAACAGATTGTGGTGAATCGTCATTAAGTAATGCAGATATAAATAAAGTTTTGATCAATAGTTTAAAAATCTGATATATTATATTTACATGGTCTTTCTATACCCATATTTTACATATAACTTACTTGATACGTAGTAGATAAAATGAAAAAGGTCATAAATCTTAGTTTTGTTACTTAAACCATTTCAAATTACACTGAAAAATACTTCTTAGAGAAATAGCTAGACAAAGAATCAAATGCCTTCATTAATGCATACAATTGTTGGCACCCTTTTGGAACACTGTGGATATCTGGTTCCTGATAGGAAAGAAAAAACCGAAAAATCACGTTTGTATCACTAAGCTGATATCAAAATAATTATAATAAAATAATATATTAATTTTATTTTTTTAAATTATGCACATTATGCTAAAAATTATTTTCCCCTAGAACAGACGTGGAAGTCAATTGAGATACCCTTATTAATTCTTTCTACCCCCTGGTATTCCTTCAATTTTTTGACGTTTTTATAACGCCATTTTTACATGTATACCTGGTACGGTTAACAAAATGGGCAAATTAATATCCTATTATTATGATGATGATGATGATTATTATTATTATTATTATTATTATTATTATTATTATTATTATTATTATTATTATTATTATTATTATTATTATTATTATTATTATTATTATTATTATTATTATTATTATTATTATTATTATTATTATTATTATTATTATTATTATTTTAACATGACAAAAATTACAAGACATTTTCATTTTAAAATTCGGAATTTTCCATCGTCGAATATATAGATTCTGTCTCGTACGTAATGTTTTTTAACCTTCCGTTGGGCGCGTCAACTTTCATGACACTGTTTGTCGCGATGTATCTCCTGGATACATGTGTTTTGGTATTTATTTTCAATTATTTTAAAACGAATGCATCTTATTATGAATCGGAAGCGTTTCTCAGACATATTCATCCTGAAAATATTGACACCAAGGTCATCTGTTGTCCCGAAGTCGTGAATATTTTGCCCTCCTCCGCGGGACACACCAGCAAGGTATAATAAGGCAATAAAGGCTTTCATTACTTTTATGTCTGTGTGTCTGCAATCACTCTTTCTCCATTTTGTTCTGTCCTTACCTGAAATAAAAGATAAGTAAGTTGTATTATTATTACTACTATGACTATTATTCTTATTATTATTACTATTGTCATTACTATTACTATGACTATTACTAATACTATTATTATTATTATTATTATTATTATTATTATTATTATTATTATTATTATTATTATTATTATTATTATTATTATTATTATTATTATTATTATTATTATTATTATTATTATTATTATCATCATCTCCATCAATATCACCATCGTTATTTTATGTCCTTTGTACCCACCAAGATAATAATTTTCATCATTTTCTAGCACTTTGTTACTTTCCTCTTCATCAATATCCTGATCTGTATCGCTGTCCATAGATCGTGTTTCAGTTATGTCTTGATATTGAGGATCTGTTTCTCTCACTCGGCAGGGCATCATCGTCGAAAATAAAACGATGTACCTCCTCCAAATCCTCAGGATTTTCGAAATCATATACTTGCCTCATTTTCAAACCTACGATTCACAGTAATAAAGTAAGGCACTCTCATTTACCTTTCAACAACGCTACCACTTATATCAGCATTCTCTAGCAGTGACGTGGTTGGACCCGATAGCGGCGACAATGTGTAACGTGACATGGCGCGATGTATCTGACAGATACAACAGCACACACGTGATGACGTTTGCCTCGTTTGCAAACTTGGCATTAGGGAGAAATGGTTAAAATTACAGGAAACAATAACAAAGGTATGTTGTAAGATGTCCTGGCTCGGCAAGCCCTTACCTCTATTTATTGCCATAGTAATGAAACAATCTTAGACCATGTATCTCACAGATACTTGCGCGGCTAACGAAGGGTTAACAAAAATAATTATTTGAAATGTGTTCTGACAAGCAATTAACTAATTTTAAAAGTATAGACCATTACATTCTATGCTCTTGAGTCCTCGTTCAGCGAGGTTTATTATCCCACGATGGTACCAGTCTCTGGTTTTTGATGAAAAGAATTAGGTGGCACCTAATTGCACTGCTACAATTTTGTCAAAATTTCTTCCACGCAATGGGCCTTGGATAGAAAAAGATGATAATCTGATGGCGCGAGATCAGGGCTGTATACTGGAGGTAGTAATACTTCAATTCCTCCCAGTTCCCAAATTTTTTTCCATGGTTCGTGCAGTATGGGGTGTTGCATTATCCTGTTGCAATAGAACTTTATTTCGGTTAGCTAATGCTTGGTATTTCATGAACTCGTTAAGTTCTTGAGAATAAAGGTCCGCATCAATCGCCCGCTCGTTTCGAAAAAGCTCCCAGAGAATCAACCTTTAACATTCCACCAGACACACAACCTTTTTACGATGACTTTGGCAGGTTGTTGGGGGATCAAGCCACGGTTTCGGTAATATACACATTTTTCATCGCAAGTGACAATTGCCCTGACAAATGTATCGTCCATGGGATTATGGATAAGCTGACGATGTATATCCACTCTATGTTCAGCCTGTTGAGGTGTCAGTTCATGAGGTACAGATTTACGGCTTCTGTAAGATTTTCCAAGTGTCTTAATGTAGCGATGTTTGGTATCTTTTGATGCATCAAGATCTTCTGAAAGACTACGGGTACTTTCTGTTTGCAGATTTTCTCGCAAAACTAGGCGTGTACCCTCAATATTCCATACTTTAGGTCTTCCAGAACGTGATAAATCTTTAGTGCTTTTGTCTCCATTCTTGAAAGGTTGGAACTATTGTTACGCCATACGACCACTAACGACAGCTTTTCCTTCCACCTCACATACCTATACTTCGAGCTGCGGCAGCGGCTTTATATTATTGATTCCAGTAATGTTTTAGAAGGACTAACTTTATCTAAGTTCAAACTTTATCTCCATTTTGGATCGTTTATGAACAACTCAAGACTGATACATGCTCGTAATGTATGAAACACATCATACTGCCAAACCAAAGGAACCTAATAAATTTTCTGAAACACCAAAATAAAAATAAAACCGATTGTACTTAATGACACCTCCTAACATAGCCATTCTTCTTATGTTAAGAGCAAGAATTATGATATGGTTGAATAAACTCTGCCTGAACTTTTCTAAAGCAGACTTCAAAATCTTTATCATGAGGAAACCCGTTAAAAATGTTCCGTTTAATTTGTTCGTCTCATAAAATCTTACTTTTTAAGTTATTTCGTGGTAATGGAGGTAACTGTATGCAAAAATGATTTCACTACAAAATTTGTTGTAGGTGGGGAATGTATTAGGTCTTAGAGATAGATTTACCTTTCAAAATAGGTTGCCATCTGCTAGCTGGACATTACATGCTCTTTTTAAGATATCAAAAGAATGGTGACCAAAAAATTAAAACACGTAGAATATTGGAAAACTTAGACGAAGAGCAAGGTATATGTCAAGACCTTAATATCACCAAAATTATTTGACGTAATTTACGTGTTTTAGCTAGATATACATTTTTGTGTAATTAGTCATTTGTCTATCTGTTGTGGCTTACCAATTATACAGAAATATTACAATAAGTATGCGATAGAGAAACTAAAAGCACAATAAAACGAAGTTTGATCATTAGTGTGTACTTAAAATTATTACTGTATTGCCTGGTATAGAGCCTGGTTAATGTTTTCAAAACGCTACAAACAGTTATATTAAGCAGTTCATTTTTGTAATAGCATTTGGGTAATTAACTTATTTAGCGAACGTGGTAAGAGCTCCAGCAACACCTTCTGGAGGAACATATCAAATAGCAGCAACTGTTGCTAACAAGTTAGTCCGTGGCAATTCAAGTTCAAGTATTGACGGGAAATTGAAGAAATTCCTAAGTAAGCAGCGTAGGAACAGCAGCAACAGCGCCAAGCAATTCTTTTCAGCTCCTAGTTCACATGCCACGTTTCCATGTAATTCTGCTGAGCCTCTTAATGACTATAATATTTCCTCTTGAAGAACCAAACCAAAATTCGTACCATAAAGTTAGTATTTGAAATGTTGATCATATAGGACACCAGAAGAAAGAAATAGATACTCGTTTGGCACAATTTATCATTTTACTTTCTGTTGCACGTAAATAACTGGTAGAGGAGGTATTGCATTCCACCAAAAAGAAAAAAAAAATTACATATTTCATAGAGAATACATATTTTGAGGCCTTTTGAATAAATAAACATATGTTTAGAAAAAGTTGTATGTGTGTATGTGTTTGTTAGTGCAAAACAGCATAACCCAAAAGCGAAAGATAGAATACCAAATGTGTTAGTTCAATACCTTCCAAAGATGGGATGCGAATATTGTCAAGAAAAGTCCTTTATGCCAATCTACCCTGTACATGGAACATTTTTCGAAATGTTTCATTTTGTCAAAAACAACTTTAATCATTTTGATTAAGACAACCTATTATGTAGATGTTCACTTGAAAATTAAATGCATATCTTGAATTCTTTAGGGGTGACTTTTGAAGTCCTCTTCCTTCGAAAGGAATTGTGTAAACTAGATAATTGGTAAAAAAATGTGCGATAGTCGAAAATGTAACGCAAATCTCTTTAAAATCTAATTTATTTCAAATATTTGTGACATCAGTTATTTCCGAGATATCCGTTATTATTTCGATTTGTTCAATAGTTTTCTTTTTTAAGTTCTGTCGAGTTGCATTTTTTTCGCGATTATATAGAAATAGTGTAGTCGTCCAGATCTTAAAACATTTGACGATCACTGTTCCCTTTGTATCCTAACGAAATATGAAATGTATTTAATGCAAAGGTTTATCCCGATTTAAATGAGATAGGCAGTAAGAGCAATTTGTATACCTACTGATAAATGACAGAAGGTAGAGAAAGTCATATGAATGCAGCGCATAAAATGTTTATTTTATGTTTATATTTGATCTCGTAGTGTTTCTTACAGAAGGCGAATGAGACACGCGAATATTTAGGTAAACAATGAGTTAGGCTTTGTTGGATCTCGTACAAAATTTAATTACTAGCTCTGCATTATTACTTTCAGAAAGTCTGTTCAGCACTTTTCTTCCTCTATCGTTTCTTCCCCTATCTATCGCTTTTAAGGATTTTAATTTATTCTTGTTTCCAGAAATAAATTAAGATAATGTTGCAAAAGTATATGGTTAGACGTTAAGGGATTAGAATCATCACCCTCGGGCTCATAAGACAGAAAGTGGGTGTATATAATAAATATAAAACGTTACCTCTGTGTTTAAACAACCTTTCGATCTGTTTTACTGTTCTGTAGTTCAGTAAAGTAGGGTTTTGCCTCCTGTGATCATTTTGATTCTATTTATTTCCCCTTAGGCAATGTTGCATCACTGTTAAATGATTTGGCCTTGCTAGTACAGCACACCTTTCTGCAGTATTACATTCTGATCCTCCATCAACTTGGTGTACGTTAAGGGCTGAAAATTTGTAACTTCAAAGTAGGCAGTCTATAAGTTGTCTGGATCGACAAGTTTGTGAAGTATATTGTGCAGTTCTTTCACATTAATGCATAGAACTTTTCTCTCATAAATTACATTTTTTTTAAACAACGCCTATTGCATGTAGGTGGTTGTGACTATACAAAGCACTGAAATTACGCCCAAAATTCTGAATCGAGATTGCACTGTGAATGCAGCTTTTGAGATCCTTGAACCCACAGAAGGACATTGTTAAAATAAAAAAGGACATTGTGCGTACCTGTACCTTGTTTTTGTATGTTATTTTGTGCATGGGAAGGAAGGAAGGAGGGAAGGAAGGAAGGAAGGAAGGAAGGAAGAAGAGAAAGGGAGAGAATAGTACCATTCAAAACGAAAAGTCGGTTAGATATCAAGCGTGGTATTTAAGTTCTGCATCTTTTCAGTTTGCGACATGAGTTTCGAGAAAGTCTGTCACCCCAAATTATCCTCAATTGAGAAAATCGAGCCTTAATCTTCATATCCCCAAAAGTTCCTATCATATGTTTGATATACTAACATGAGCATAAAACGTGAACTTTGAATTCATTATACACAGCCCTTGAAGACCTTCATTGTTATTGTAGGTGTTTCGTATAATTATTGGTACGAATAAGGGTAAACGGAGACCTACTTAATAAAACAGGTTTATACAGCTATAGAATTTGAATAGAGCCAGACTGCAAAATTTCAATGCCATAGCCGGGATTTGAAACACAGCTCTCCCGGTCTCCGTCCGGTTGCTCTTAACCATTGAGCTACCATGACCAACATGCCAGCATGACAAATTCTCCAACTGACTCATATTGTTTTCCGGTAAACCACCAGGAGTTATCATATACAATGAGATACGCACCGTTTGTGGCGACTTATGCTGTAAGTGCCTAAGTACCAGGCTTCATAGTTTAACAATTACATATTAAGTCAGTTGACGGAAACCGGGAGATACAGGTTCAATTCCCGCGTATGGTATATAATTTTTCAGTTTGAATCTACCTATTCAAATTGTGCCCTGCACATAGGTAATGTGGAAGAAGTATTAATATACAATTTGAGTTATCACTTTAAGGGATAGCAACATATTTACGAGATAATTATTGTTGTTGATCGGAAGTTTTCAGTATTTTGAAATGATATGTCCGTTGTTTTTCCATTGGACTACGCAAAATTGTACAGAATATAAAGTTCATTACGTACATAACAAGCTTCTTAAGAAAACGTGGTCTTCTTTAGCTGCCTTTAGCAGCGAGCTGCCCGATATCTGGTATGAGAATGAAGTGGATGATAGGAATGGCAGTGAATGGATGAAAGTAAAGGTTATTCTCTCTCTCTCGCTCTCTTTTAATTAACATACTCAACGTTATGTCATATCGGACGATGGGTGAAATGAAACTCAAATGAGCCTAGGTTACACAGAACTTTGAGCTACTGGACATTCATATTTCAGGATAAGGGGGGGGGGGTGCAAACCTTATTCAGATAACCCACATTGATAGAGATTCGAACTCGGGACCTCTTGAACTTGCAGACACGCTACCAATTACGCTACAGACGCAGGCGAAAGGTCATTATGAAAACGTATGTGGAATGAATGAAGGAGAAAATCGGATAACGTGGAGAAAACCCCCCGGAAACCACTTCGTTCACCTGAAATCCCATATGCAGTTCCCTGGGATGTCACTATACCCCATTTTCTTTATTCTGTCTTCTATGTGCAACCCAACCTGACTTTCCCAAATCTACAACCTAATTTTTACAAGCAGTTCTCGGCTGCTTTATTACTGTATTACTTCTTTTGTTTGGTTTTATTCAACCAATTGCTTAGCACGGCTAAGTGGTATACAATCTGTAGGTGTAGTTAAAAATACAAATCACTCCAAAGGGTACAAATAAAACGGAATGCTCAATTGTGAGTTTCCAAGTCGAACTCTAATTTAATTATTGGGAATAGGAAGTAAGTAGATAGATACCACACTAAGTCCTCAAGGGAAGATATGTTGTGGCAAGCGTGACTTCAGTTTAGGCTCAGCACCTGTACGAGTTCCACTTCGAAGGTGCAGCACTCGGGATACGAAGAAGGTATTAATAAGCAAAGGCATTTCGAGTCGTCGCAGATGGTATCGGAGAGATATACTCTCGGATGTCTGTGGTCCCAAATTTATGATGAAGTTGTGCATGCCGGATGAATAGTCCATTTTATAGCAGACTGACATCATAACTAACATGTTCACAGCGATAAACTGAGAGCAACTCCTATCATGTCATCTACTCCACAGGGAAGATATTCCGATTCACTAAAGTTAAATATGAATCGTTTCTTACTAGGCGGAAGCACGGTAGCGACCAAATTCTTCATTGCCTGGAGTAGAATTTGTTGCTACCCCATTCCTACCCGGTAGACTTGATTGACATATAACTTTATCTAGTCAGAGACATTAGAATAATATTTCCACGTGGAGTAAACTGTGTGATAAGGAGTTCTGCTTTATTGCTGTAAACATCTTGGTTGCGCTGTCAGTGTTAAGTACAAAGTAGGTTGTACCATATGGCGCTTAGATATTTTGCCTTTATCTGGAACACCCGGACTGCATCACTGAAGGAACAATAAATAAAAAGCATTAAGAAAAATCGTTTAGAAAATTCCAATTTGAGAAAAAAAGCATCTGCTTAGGAAAGAGTGTTATTCGAAAACTTAGTTTAGGAAGAATGAATGAGGTAAAATGCCTGGGAATCCAAGAATTGCTCATTACTCAACTAGCAACAGACTTTCAACCAGAGCAGCTGCTAAGTTGATATTCGGTTTAGCTCTCAGTCATACCATTTTGTGATTTTCATACCTGCCACATCATAGGTTTGTAGGAACATTATGTATGAAGAAACCTAGCATTACAATTTGTGACCTAATGAATATTTCCATTTATTATTAAAGATATGAATTTGATAATTTGTTCACTCTTTTCGAATAATTTCTTTCTATATCAAAATTTATTCTATGTTATATAATTAACAGTCCAAGAATAAATCACTTATCTATTAAATTAATAATTTTTAAAGTTACACCGAGGAAAACACCTTAAGAAAGTTTCTGTTAATGAACGTGAAAGAACTATGGCCGATTTAATTTCATTGGTTACAATAGTTTTCGAGAAAACACTGCTTAAAGTTAAAAAGTTGTAAACGCTGGAAGATCACCGTCTAAATTGTGGCTTACGTATATATATATATATATATATATATATATATATATATATATTTCTTAAATATACTTTTTCAATTTTATCCACTTTGAATTACAATTAAAATGAGAAATTCCTTGAAATGAATCCAAAACTGTGTACATTACATTTTGAAAACCCCGATTTTTCTCCCTGTTTATCCAATCTTCTCCATAGATTGTTAAGATTCCAAGAGTGGTTGAGACAGAATGATACAATTAACCCTTGCACAAACATTGCAGTAAAGACTATTAAAATTCCAAAAATGTTAAAACGCCCCATTCTGCTTCAAAGAGTAGTAAGAGAAACCATTCATTTACTGGAATTTCTCCTTTCAAACAAATTTTACAACGTTTTTTCCTTTTAAATCAGATATGAATAAGTTCCCATCCATTATCACTACATTAAAGTTGCTACAAAGCTACATTAACAAAGCCTCCCACACCAAACTAATTTTCCCAGACAGAAAGCAACCCTAAATCCAACATACATACTTACGCAATTCCTTACAAATCATGGAACATTCTTACAATACCTGCATAGGACTGAAAAAAACGCCATCTGCGAAGTGCCCATGCTCACAAGACAACCAAAAAGCCATACACCTACTCCACTGCAAACTACAGCATAAACAGACCGCCGTATACGATTCTCTTAACATAGTTCTAAGAAAAGTAAACTCATCTCCACAAAACAATCAAGTTTATGTATGAAATCTACAAGACACTTCAAAACCTAAATGATTATTTTGTTTTATTTCCCTGAAACACTAACTCAGAAATGTGTGCTATATTTATAAATATCATGGATTCCTTTTGCACTAAATACCCTGCGATATACCCTCAGGGTAAAACGCGGGTTGTAAATAGAAAGCTAAATAAAAAAAATATATGTATATTAACGTAAGTAATACGCGCTTGCAAAATGTATCAATAAATGAGTGTAATTCCTTAATTTAAAATCCAATCAACTTAGTTGGATGTCTATACAGAGATTGAAACAACTACTATTCTTCTAATTGTTTATTAAACACTTCTAAATCAATGAATTATCACGCATAAGAGGCAAGCTGAAATTCTGACAGAATTGCCTAAGTGGTTTGTTATACGTTGTTCCCTTCTCCCTCCGTTAATGGAGCATGAAATTGTTTAAATAAAAAAGAAAAATATTATTCTACAGAGAAGCTGGTCTTTTTTACTGATGTCAACACCCTGATTATAGCTTGGGGAAAATTGTAAATAATTTCAAGAATAATTACTGTAACATTGTCGAATCATCTCTAAATTCATGAAAATTTAAGCATGACCATTGTTTATAGGAAGGAAACGAACAAGAAGTTTTTCTACCTTTCAGCTAAAAAGAACAGGGTATACTTACATTTACACATATTTTATTTTAATTGGAATACTTTAAATTTATCTTAGGTTTCCATACAGTCCAACACTGTGATTATATTATAAGGATGTGGTGATCCTTCCTCATCTCCAGCTTCCATTTGTGTGCGTTTATTTCCTACCTTTTCCGTAATCTACCCTGCTTCCACAGTTCCCTTTGATTTCTTATCTCCCATCTTTATTCACTTTTGCTCCTTCTCAGTTTATCCTACCGCTTCCCTCTTATTGCTATATTTTTATTACTTATATACATCCTTAATCTTCCCTATCACAATTTCATTATTTCATTATAGCCTCACTTCTGTGTGCTGTTGTCTATCTTTCCAGCAGTTTTCTCTAATTACCAACATTTTATCTTTCCCTGACTAAAGTTTATTACGTGATATACTACTATACTGTAATCTCTTTTACTAACTTCTGCTTAATTTTTAATTTCTTCAATATTGTTTTTGTATTTTTAAACTTGGTCTTACCACTTTAATGCCTTTCTTTCCCGATTTCGTTCCTGATCAAGGTAAACGGTTATTAATTTCATCACTATAACTCATCATCCCACCCTTTTCCTTTCCATTTTCACCGCATCCTCTTTTCTCACTTGCTTTGTCTTGTCACATTTCGTGTTTCTTCAGCTTTCTTTGAATTATTTGGTTCCTTGTAGAATCCAACATCACATACCTCTTCTGTTCGCTATTCACCTTTCTCATCCCTCCATAACTTATACATCTTATTTTCCTCATTTCACTTCCCCGTCCAACTTGTGCATTTCTGCCCCGTTATCTTATCTACCCATTCGAATTATTCGTATATCGTATCTTCACGCCCATCTTTAACACCATACTTTTTGTTATCTGGCCACTTAACCTTCACACCATGTTGATTGACTGCTGGTGCCATCCCTTCTCTTTTCCTCTGCCAGCATTCCCGAAAAGGCGAAATATATGTAAATATTTTCAAAATAATGCATAGTCGATGGGTTTTTTGTTTATGCTATGAGTGAATTAGATCTGGACACCTATTGTGCTTGTTTTGGAGGAAAACAGTCGTCAGGATTGCTTTGTCGTTTAAGATAATTTCATTGTCTCCAGACAGGCAGTTCAGGAAAACCTATGACATGTTGGCGTAAGCATTAAACAAGTAGAGTGAACAAAACCCTGCAAAATACAATGTATCAGTTCCCTGATGCATCAATAAACAGTATTTGAAAATGTTGTCTACTAGAATTAAAAAATAATTTTTTTAAAAGTCTCTTCCTTTAACCTTGTGTGTTGAGTATTACTGTTAGTCTCCCCCAGAAATGGCAACGTTATGCATCATTACCCGTTAATTATACCTCTTATGTCTATTGGGAAGTTAAGTAATGTATAGCTTGATTACATTTGTCGTGCCAAAACATATTAATCGTTCTATGTAACTCAGATATAATTTCAATTATGCCACTTGTGAAAATTAGCACTTTTACTATCCCTCAAGAGCTAAATATTCATTCATATAAATTTAAATGAATACCCACTACTCACATTAATGATTAAGACGTAACATTAGAAACATGTAAAAGCACACTAGGTTCATAAAATTCAAAATATAAGCATGTAGTTTCACAAAAATCACTTTAGTAATGTGGGAATGGTTTTATGTGCCTGTAGATTTGCGTAAGTTTATCAAAAATTGTTACCGTTTCCTGTACCGCGTGCGAATAAAAAGTTTTCCAACCGAGATGATCGACAGTGAACTTGGCGAGAGGGAAAGTGTGGGGAAAGTTTGGTTAGTTGGTATACCTAACCGACCTGGGTTCCATACGGGGATCTGCCGTGCTGGAACCATGTGCAGTTGATCCTCTGTGAAGCTGAACACTACGTTATTATGCACTTGGAGCTGGCCAAAGCGTTCTCAAAAACAAGCAATAGTTTCCGAACGAAGTTTGTGAGTCTTTATCCAAGCGAATGATGTAATTCATGGATCAGTCAAAACTTCCTTTTACAGTTTTCTTCTTTGTCTCCGCAGATGAACTATTTTTAGTAGAATAATGATATAGTTGTACTGTCTCGTATATATTTATCATCCATAATATTCACTACGTTTGTCAATGACAGTCCCTAGCAGCTAGGGACTATCCGGGTGAAAAAAAAGGACAAAGATTGTGGCGATCTCGACGCATTACATCTAATTCCCTATGCTATCTATGCACAGGCATCACAATGTGGGCCCGCCTCTCAAGCGTAGATGGTAGCATGTCTGCCTCACGTTCAAGAGGTCCTGAGTTCGAATCTCGGTCAGGGTGAGTTACCTAGATATGGTTTTTTTCCGGGGATTTCCTTATCCTAAAAGACGAATGTCGAGTAACTCTAAGCTCTATGCCGATATGTCCGATATGACTTAACGTTGGAGGACGTAAATTTAAAAAAGAATCACCGTGTATGTTTAAAGGCAAAGTCCCTCTGAAAGAGACGGAACATTGCAAAGTTCACAGGCGATTGGTAGCATCACAGAAAACCATGCACAACTGAATGACAAGCGGGGAAAGTCTCGGAAGAGGTGACCAGTTCCTGGAGGAGAGTGACGCTGATTACTTTAATGGGCCTTAAGCTGCTGCAAGATGCCGCACCCTCCCATCTTAGCCCAATCTGATTATCATCTTTACGGAGCTTTAAAAACGACTATAGGAACTCTTCATTTAACCGACTGAAAATCTGGAGGCATTGCGCGTATTGCACATTTTATGGGTCTAGAAGGTCTGGAGGAACTACCACAAAATGGACAAGTGAATGACCGTACCAGATTGTAAATGTAATTATCTGAAAAAATTGTAAACATAATAAACGAGCATATTAAACCCCTTGGTAATTTATCCATTAAAGGAGAAGTGTGATGCACAAATTGCAAGACAGAAGTGTACGCTTTATATGTTGATGTTCGTTTGTTTGTTCTGCACATTATTTTATCTATGCCTTTCTGATGATATTGACATTCAAGGGAAAGTGCAATTGCAGTACAAAGGGTGAAGAGTAAAACTGAGTTAGAACACTGTTACCACAGAGTACTTGGAGACTGTGATGCTGTGTTGTTTCGAAAACATTGTCTTGCCGTGATTTTACTTAATTATATTCCAGATTTTGAAACTTGTGTGTATTTTTATGCAGCAGCCAAAATCAAAGCTTCCTAATAAGTTTAAATAATAACGCTTTGTTCATTATAAAATAGAATAATACATGAGATATCTCTGTGTGTGGTGCATAGATAATGAGAACATGGAAATCCATTAAAAGCATTGCCTTGTAACGTTACTTCAAACTCTTTGTTATTTAATTTCCAGATAAATGACGCATTGCGTGGAGTATGAGTCTGTCTGTATGGGTGTGTGGGGGGAGGGGGGAAAGACCACGCACGTATTGATAGGATATCAAATAATCAAGTGTTCTCATGAATACCACTCTACTTGAATGTTAGCAAATGTATTCATTTGAAGTGATATTCTGAGTAAACAACTGTTTCCTTTCGCTTATCATATCTTACTTAGATGATTATAGTATCTTTATTATCTATCAATCACAGCTTTTAAAACTTACTGTAGAAGGTATAATTCCGTTGGATGCTTCTTAATTTTTCTACCATTACCTAGTAGTTTGAGGAAATATTCCGTGTCCATATTTTACGTAAATGCATATTTTATGGCCCCTCTAAGGCCCCCTCCAAAAAAGAATTAAAAAATACGGTAAATGCCTATCATTTGGCATTAAAGTTCAGTACAATCTTGTGCTCTAAAACACAAAATAAAAGCTTCGAAACAATCATAGCAGATAGAGGAGGCTACACAAATGAATAAAAGAAATTTAAGAAAAAAAGAACTCTTGCTTTCAAAGTTGAAATAGCACTTCGAAGATAACAGTTAATGAGTGTACAGGTATCACAACAAAGGATAAGCAAGATTTACGTATTCATGAGTATTTTGACCTCGCATTCCGCAAAGTTGTGGACGGAAATAACAAGTCACATTTTCATTACGCCATTTCGTTTCATAACAATGGAAGAGAGATTAATTATAGAAGTAAAGGCGTGGCATACCTTTGTTGCGACATACTTTGTTCGCACGTGGAGGACAACAAAACTGTGTCGCCGTCCGAAGATCAGATCACACCTCTTTGTTTCGCTTTTGCCTGTTCATTGCCAAGACTACGTGAGAAATAAACGGTTTGCTCAGAACTCGAATGTTTTCTGAAGCCTGTGTGTGAATCAAGTGCTTTAAGAAGTTCTTGATAAGGAGTAGTTGAATAATTATATTTTATTTTGAAACAATAAAATTATTTTATAAGTTTTATGTAATTTGTAAAGCATTTGGAAACTTTTTTATTTTATTTATTTGTTTTTTATTTTTAATCGAAATCGGTGTATTTTAAAACGCAAGTTTCCTATTTTAAGATCAGTTTTCAACATCATGGGCAGATCGTGGGCACTTAAATGAATCATCAATGGATGAATATTAAATATATGTAGTTGAGATACCACTTGCCATACGCAAAGCCCAAGTAGTTGCCAGTTGTATCAGGCGAATGTTTGATTCTTAACTTGGTTGAAAACGCTATTTCTGTAGGACATTGTCACTAAAACCGATTTTGCTGGTTCATAAATGTTTTGCCAGTAAATATACTCTTCCTGGACAAATGCAAGAAAATTCGTTTAAGTCTAAAAGCGTCTTTTTCACACGCAGCTGATTTCAAGTGTCGACAGTCCGTTCTTCGTGAATACAAAGAATAATTACAGTATTGAGTCGCATATAGGTCGAAATTGGAGCGTAACTTGTTTGGAACATAATGCCGAGATGACGGCAAACCTCACGAAATCTCTTGGTGAGTGCATTGCTCTAGCTAAAAGTAGAAATAGGCCACTGGAATTACGAGTTGTATAGTAAATGTCTACTATTTCTTTGGTTGTCTGTGTTTTACACTTCTACAGTCAGCATCGATTACTTTATTTAAAGGAAAATCCGCTAAAATTAAATGTGTGTATAGTGGTATTTAACTTTACAAATATGTGTAAAACCTGTTTAAATTATCTTCGAGGCGAGATCCTATTTAACTATAATCCCTTTAGTAAATTTTCATTTATTCAATACCAACAATTTGTGCAAAATAATAATAATAATAATAATAATAATAATAATAATAATAATAATAATAATAATAATAATAATAATAATAATAATAATAATAATAATAATAATAATAATAATAATAATAATAATAATAATAATAATAATAATAATAATACTAATAATAATGATAATGATAATAATATATTATTATTATTATTATTATTATTATTATTATTATTATTATTATTATTATTATTATTATTATTATTATTATTATTATTATTATTATTATTATTATTATTATTATTATTATTATTATTATTATTATTATTATTATTATTATTATTATTATTATTATTATTATTATTATTATTATTATTATTATTATTATTATTATTATTATTATTATTATTATTATTATTATTATTATTATTATTATTATTATTATTATTATTATTATTATTATTATTATTATTATTATTATTATTATTATTATTATTATTATTATTATTATAAATACTTTTAACAAGAAACAGCCGTGGTTTAATTCTTTGATCTTATTTTCTGTAAGTTTTATTCCCGAATTACAGCAGTTTCTACATTAGAAAATTATACGCAGTATCAACAGTTTCTCCTTTTATGGATCCATTAAGCCTTTTAAAAGTTGCTTAAAATTGAACGTTAAAAATTCCATATAATAACATTGGTTTTGAAAAGTATTATTTATTTTTTAGGCATGAAGTATGGAATTAACCGCCTCTTTAAAAATGAAGCATTATAAACATTGTTTATAATAAAGAATAGAAAAAATCTGATGTATGCAACAATCACATGACTTTCTTTTTTTTTTTTTACCATTTGGAAAATTTATATATACTTTTTAGATGCAAAAGAAGTTAGTGATTCATATCCATATCGTCTAAATCATTATAACTATTGTCTATAAACGAATTCGTATGATACAATATGCATTTGGGACATGCAGCTGCGGCCCCACATAATTATTATAACTGAACTTTTGCCGCCCCGCCCCCATGAACCCATACGAAAAAGCAAAGAAAAAAGAAGATAACTAAAGAATCATGTTTTAAAGATGCTTCACAGTTCAACCACGAAATTCAGCTGAGGGAATAATCATTTTGGCTGTACATAGCAGTTTAATTCTTAAGTAATTAATTAAGAACAGATTAGAATAAGAACATATCTTGAACCTGTTTACTTTGGTTTACTGGGCAGATTTTATGTTTTTCACAGAATGACTTATTACGTATGCGCAGAACGCCTAGATGAAAAGATTGCAGACTTGAAAAGCTGAATACGAAGTATAATTAGGCATGAGCATTGGAAGGCAACGAAGAAATGAAAGATGTCGCTATGGCAAACAAGGAACTGCGCTAGTTTATTCATACAAGCACTTAAAAAGGACCTTAATAATGTTACAGTTTTTTTAATATCTCCGCGTCCCTTTATCTAACTTCTCCTTAAATTATATTTCTACATTGAATTCCAGTGGACAGAGTGGTTCCTGCATGTAAAATGTTCCTCTGCTGTTGAATCAGTTTCAGCTTTGAGATATTCAGGAGCAGCAGCCAGAAATAATGCACGTAGAGGCAAACTGTAGATTTCGATTGTGAAGAATATGCTTTCTACTCATTGTATTGTCGTTCTCCCACGCACTGCCCTCTCCCATTTTCTCTTTCTTTTGCATTCTCTCTTGTAGTTCCATCTGTATTTGCTTAAAGTCTGTACCCTGGCAAAGAAAGCCATTAACCGTATCTTGAAGAACTGTAAGACGCTTGGAGTATCTCATGAATTTCAATGGCCGTCTGCCTACAAGAGAAAAAAGTCTCACTTCGTTTGATATTGATTCTTAAGAGTACATGAGGCAATATGGATGTATCGAACTGAGTATTAAACCTTTAGTAAAGAAAATTGCGTTATTTAAAATAAATAGTCTTCTCTTATGGTTCATAACCATTTCATACTAACGTACGTAGTATACGAAACAGGCGGTGAAAACTCTACGTTTCTAACGTTTCAAAGATGATAAACTAAAACCATTTGTTTATGGAAATGACAAAACCTTGGTAGATGTACATTTTACGCTTGCTTCTTATGCCTTCTAAAATTAGTAGTTTCCACTTATTTCTGAAGTAAAGGATTGACTGAAATTTTGCATATTCTATAATAATGTGTTCAGTTCTTAAATGCTTTTACTTAATAAAACGCCGAAGTTATGAACTTAAATTATGAGATTAATAATGGGTTAAGCAACATTTGCTAATTCTTGCTGTTAGGTTCGAATTATACAGAAAATACATACATGTATTTTGGTGAGAATTTCTGTAACATAACAAAATACCGACATTTGCTTTTTG